>CM076582.1:575965564-576565564 GCA_034641835.2 Pinus albicaulis | reverse complement strand
TCAATTTTCACAAAAGTAAGGTTTGCAATGATCCTAATGGCTCAAAAAGACAATATCACCATAGCAGTAAGCTGAGGTAAATGAAGGTATCTTTTGTATGGAGCAGCAATAAAGTAGGGCAAAATGTCACTTATAAAATGCAAATAGGATGATAAATCACACAAACGCAAAAGTTGCTGAAAATAAATTCTTCACACAAGATTTGACAGCTAAGATAGATTGAGGCAAACACAAAGAATCAGGTTATCTAGCTCTAAAAAAGAGAAATTTATTTTTTTCAAAAATTTTCCAAGGGTGCACAGTTTATAGTGGAAGACAGAGTGCATGTGCACTGAATTGAACTAAAAGTTGTGTAGGTTGCCGCACTGTTTTATACTGAAAACCACGCAGGAAAGGAAAAAACTTGGAAAAAATAAATAATCAACTTTCTTTTTTAGGGATTCTTAAGAATTATCTACCCAACCCGACTCAGAGAAGTCAAAATCATAAAACTCTAAAATTCAAACTAAAAATAAATAAAGAAAACTAAGCTCTAGATCCCTAGTAGAGTTGCCATTTTGTTACGTGGATTAATCCCTCTTGCGGAAAAGAGCGATCTCCCTAGTACTCAGCGAGTAGCTAGAAACAAACATCCATTTTAAAACCTTTTTATCTATATTAATTGCATTTTAGAATTATTATAAGAAAGTAGAGAGTACATGCCCCTACCTTGAAATCCAAACATTCGATGTAGTCTTGTATCCCGTCGCTCCAAAGTGGTTTCTCCAATAAGTAGAACCTGAAATAAAAAACAAGACAAAAGGATCAAAGAATATGCAACATATAATAATCAAGAAAAGATAATCCAACTTAGTGATCAAGGAGTCTAAGTATTGATGTTATTTTAATAAGCATAAGAACAACTCAATGAGAAAAAGAGATCCATATGTATTATCTTGAATAAAAAGAGTAATCTTACAACCTGATGCCTTATTGTCATACAAATTTCTCCCAGGGTCCTGAACAATCGTTTTTCCTCTCTGAATACCAACATGGAGTTATAGACACAAGGGTCTGATCATTCTCATGCCAACAACAACTCACTAGTGTAGAAAGTATGCACTCTTATGAATTCTCTTAAGCAATTCATTTACAATCTACCCTTCAGCCTGAAACTTGAGCTCAATTTATAAGGAAATGGAGGTAGTTTCATTTCCATGAAGAGGGGGATGGATTCATCTCATGAATGGATTTGAGCTCCATGGATCAAGGGATAAGCTCCATGAGTGGATGGATAAAGCTCGAACTGATCGCGACTCTAGAAACTTCCAGTTGGGAGAATATTTGACCAGCTAGGCTTCTAGAATTTACTTTTTCTTTTATTTGCTTTTCGCAGGGGTGCACAGGTAATAGTGGCAAAAAGTGTGGGGGTTGCCGTAGTTTTTTGACCAAACAACAACACATGCACAGGGAAAGACTAGAAAAACTGTGCAGGTAGACTTTTAAGGGTTTTACAGAGCTTTTCTCCAATTCGAAGACTTGATTTAGGAACATTGGTGTTTTTGACCTCTAAGGGAACATGATATAGGTGATGATAGACCCATATGAATAGTCAAATGTCATGGTGACAAAATAACATGTAACACACACATTGAAGACTTTTTGTGCTTTTAATGGTTTTTTTCCTCTCTGATATTTGAATCTGACTATTGTCTTCTATGATCTCATACTTAAAGGATTCAAAATAAACAATAATTGCTATTTGTCACTGATTTTCTCCATTGTTGATGAATAGAGCTACCTTTTTAACACCATGGGATCAACCAACTGTGAAAATACATGAAATAGGACCCTTATTTCCTTCATTTTCATATTCTGGATTTTTTTTGCAAACGCCAATATAAACTAGTGGATATCACACCTCACCCATGGGATTCAAAATTGGAACGTAATGGAATTAAACTATCAAAATGCCTAGTAAGATTAGAAATGGCCAGTTATCCCAACTCTTTGCGCTTGAAAATGTAAGAGGCATATTCAACCATGGAAAATAGGCCTAGAAGAGGTTGTGTCATCTATTCAAAGGCTATAACAATTTTATATCCTATCTTCTCCAATGAGGAAATCAAGGAAAACCCTTAAGGCTGGTATAAATATACATGTGTCCCTAGGCCATTTATGTTGGAGCCTTCCCAAATGTCCATGAGAACCACTTTTCCTAACCCAACCCAGTAACCCAAACTGATTCAATGAGATTAGCATGGGTAGCATGCCATCTAGATTCTAAACCTGAGTCATCATCAGTTATCCAGCTTGCTGCCAGATCATAGCCCCACCATGAACATTACTCATGGACTGTGGGAGAATACTTTTTGTAATTCCTATTTTTTTTTTTATATAATGTGCCATGTTGGAAAATTTAGTGATAGTAAAATAGGATTTGAAACATTTAAGTGTGTTAGATGCTCTTCTTTCCCACCATTTATAGTTTTTTGATGAACATCCAAATCCTTCCAAGATAATAAAACTAAGTCTGTATGAGGAATTTTACGAATTTGAAGATGCTTTCTTGCAAATAGGAGTTCTATCTTAACAGATCCTTCCTGAGGAAATTATGGTATTACTTATCTTGGAGATAAGTAATAGATTTTTTGAAGGCACTAGCATCTATAGGTATTTTAAACAATTACATCGATTAGCCCTTGGGGGATTTTACATTTCTATCAAATTAAATTCCCACTGCCATGCGGTTTCATGAAAGAAAGTTAGAAATGTATTGCCAGTGGTTGAATTTTGGAGTTTTATTTGGAAAATCAGTCGCATCATAGTCGTCTTCTAGTGCTTCTGCATTAAATCATATTCAAAACTTATAAATGTGAAGAATAAACAATATGAATCAACAAGTGATAATGCTAGACAAAGCTACAAAAATAATTTTGTTAATTCTGTAATTGGAGAAAGGCAAGATCTTGGAAATGATCTCCATCTTGAGCATGGGACTGTTGTGATTTATGATTCCCCATCTGAGTTGTCAAGTTCACCTGATCCTGACATAAACAAAGAGCTGACTTATTTTTCCAATTCTATCATTAGAAAAGAAAAATCTAGTTTGCATGCCGAGGAGAGAAAAATCAATGGAATGCATGAGAGTAGGTTGGCATCTCAACTGGCTAAACATGAAAATAGCACAATGGCTATTGATTAAAATCTACTCAAATAGAAAAAGGGTGAAGTGTTAGTTGTATCTGAGCAGTCAACAACAGATACATACAAGGTGTCTGAATGGGAATTACAATCTGAAGCTACAACAGTGCTCCCTAAAGATGATATGACTATTTTGGAGGAAAAATGAGGTTTTCTGTCTGGTAACAAAGTTGTTGACTGTAAACAACCTTCTGGGTATAGAAACAAAGGCGGGGTTAACCATGATAGTGATAAAGTAATTGGGGAAGGTTCAGTTGCCAATGTGAAGGAAATTGACACACAAGATAAGGGTCAAGTATCCACCACTAATAGTGATATTTGTGAAATGTCTGCTCAACTTCAGGTGTCATATTTGCCTCTTGAAATTGAAGGCAAGCAAGATTTAGTAGCTAGATTGACAGAAAAAGAGAATAAAAGTTCTTCCAATGTTTCTCCGAAGAATAATGTTACAAATATTGGCGATGCTCCCAAGGTAGTAGTTGTCAACAAGAAGAATAAAAAGAAGGATTTTTTCAGTAAGGAAAGTTTTGCAGCTCCCACAGGGATTTATATAATTCTTATAAGGTTCAAAAGGAGAAGGAGGAAGATGTGAACCTTCCAGAACCATCCAAAATAGTAATCGATGTTGTCAAGAGTATGACTTCTTCAAAAGAGCCTAAGAAGCAAGTCCTGAAAGAAGTGGATGACTGGGAAGATGCAACTAAGCTTTCAACTCCTATGAATCAAGTATCCATTTTAGTCACTAAATGTTCAAGAGACAGAAAGTACTCCAGAGATTTTTTGTTGGCAATCAAGGATTAGTGTAAAGATTTACCAAATCATTTTGAAATTTGTCCAAACACTATTGAATTACTTGGAAATCCTCAAGCACTTGCAAGTCATGTAGGAAAGGCTGATGCATTAGCAAGCACTGCAAGAGGACTTGACAAGAAACTAAGTGGGAATTATCTACTTGAACGTCTTGGGAGAAATATGGCTAGTTTTGTTTATGATATATGGGCCAAGGCTTTGGATACTTTTGCTGATGGATGTGATATGTAAATGGACGTAGATCTTAATGGTTCCTCTATTATGTTTCAACCTGGCCCAGGTTATAATACTGGATTTTCAAGAAATACCCGTGCAACACAAATGAGTATGAATGTCATCCTTCCTAGAGGGCCTTATGTGCAAGCACCACTTCCACAAGTTAGACTAGTGAGAAATAATTCTGATGCTGATAGGTGGCAGCGTGCTTCTGGTTCGCAGAAGGGTTTGATTCCTCCTCCATGACCTTCTCTACCCACAATTCATATATCAGAGAACCGATATGAAGTGGGCAAGTTTTCTGAAGAGGATCAGTTGAAACAAAGACAAATTAAATACATCCTTAATAAATTAACACCCCAAAACTTTGAGAAATTTTTGTACAAGTCAAAGAAGTAAACATTAACTCTGCATCATGTCTTAATGGTATAACATCTCAAATATTTGAAAAAGCCTTGATGGAGCCAATTTTTTTTGAGATGTATGCAAAATTATGTTTTCAGCTTGCTGCAAGAATACCATAATTTTATGAAGATAATGAGAAGTTTGTTTTCAAGCGAGTTCTTTTGAACAAATGTTAGGAAGAATTTGAAAAAGATGAAAGAGAAGAGGGAGAGGGTGAGAAAGCAGAAGAGCATGGTGAAAAAATCCTTTCAGCAGAAGAAGGTTGCAACACGACGATAAATATTAGGAAATATAAGGTTTATTGGTGAGATTTATAAAGAAAGTATGTTGACCGAAAGAATTATGCATACATGCATCAAGAAATTAATTGGTGAATTTCAACATCTAGAGGAGGAAAATGTTGAAGCTTTTTGCAAACTAATGAGCACTATTGGTCCTATGATTGACCATTCAAAGGCCAAGGAATATATTGATGCTTACTTCGATAGGATGACAAAAATGTCCAATAACCAAGGGCTTCCCTCTAGGCTAAGGTTCATGTTGAAGGATCTAATTGATCTACGAAGGAATGGATGGCAACAAAGGAGGAAATTTGAGGGCCCCAAGAAAATAGAGAAAGTGCATCGGGATGCTGTGAAAGGACTACATGGACAGGGAGGCCGCTCTCGAGGTACCAATATGGGATGTTCAGGTCAGAGACTTGTGACACCACTTGATCATGGTGTGAGAGGACCTACGATGCCACCTTAGATGGCAGGTGCAAAAATGGGTTCACTTCCACATATGGGTGGGATTAAAGGGCCACAACCCCATATGGGACCACGTGACCATGGATTCACTAGTCAAGATGCTTAGATTGTGGATAGGGCTCAATTTGAAAATCAGTCTATGCCAAGCCCTTCAAGACACAGAGCTTTTGATGATGGCCACTTGAATCTTGGTCCTAAGGGAGGTCTTGGCAAGGGAATAGGAGGGAGGGCTCAACCTCTTCCATATGCTAAGAGTTCTCTAGCAGATATTCCACCATTCACATCTCTGAGTAATAGAGAAACGGGTGCAGGTCTGATTTCAGGTTGCAGTTCTGACTGGATGCCAGTTGGTAAGAGAGATGAAATTTTGACAACGACTTATGCTGCAGAAAAGCCTTTGTCCAGGAAATAAATTTTTTGGATAATGACATAAGAGAGTTTAAGAATTCATACTCATCGGGTGACAAAGGCGGGAATAATGCAAATGATGAATTTCAACTGTAAGAACATTCTTCTCAAAGAACTTTGAGTTCACAACTCATTGAGGTTGAACTTAGGAAAAAGGTTGAAAGGGAAATCAAAGAATATTACAGGTGCATTCCTTTACAAACCTTCCATGCATTTTCATTATGTATTTTAGAGAAGTCGACAAGTTTCCCTGACTTTTTCTTAATTTTGCATGACATAGCATCTAGTGTGAGAGATTTGAAGGAGACATTTTTGTGTAGATGGCCTTAAAGCGCCATTGTTCCATTCAACTATGGTTTCACTTTGGATATTAGATTATTTTGTTAGGAAATATGGTGAAATTGATATTCTGGGGAATCTACTTACACATTTATGCAAGTATGAGCCTTTCTTGCTAAATCAAGGACAACTTACTGAAGGGTAGTGTTAAATTTTGTGTTTGTTCTTATTCAAGTTTGAATTTATTTTAGGACTGCAACATTCTATGGCCATTTGCAATTATGAATTATAGCTATATATAATTTTGACATTTCTAGGTTGGAGATTGTACTATTTTCATTGGAGGATGCTATTGTTGATGTGCCCAAGGCTCCTGAATTCATTGGATGGATTCTCACAAAACTGGTTGTTGAAGGGATATTATTTATTCAAGATATAGCAAGGGAAATCAAGGATGGAGGTACAAATCCAGGAAGCTTATTAGAAAGTGGTCATGCAATAGAAGTTCCTGGATTAAGAGATTGAAGGGGGAGTCTGTATTATCTGCTTTGTACAACAAATCGGGAGTTCATTTAGAAAGCTTCATGCCCAAGAATTGAGGGGATTTTGAGGGATTTATCAAGAAGAAAAACATTCAATGTTTGTATCCAGTCAGCATTAGTAGACATGTGTAATTAAGAAAATTTCAAGGTAGACCGCTCACAATTTTGCCTGATCAATTTTGTGGTTTATCTGTGCTCTCTCATGTTGACAAGTGAATGGTTGGTTAGTTTTTAGCTCATGATCTGACTAAATATGCATAAAAATATCACCGTCAACTTTTTTCCTGCACACGTTTGTCTTTCCATCCTTTACATGAGTTTTGATGGAATAAAAAAAATCTCTACCATTAGATAGTTAGTAATACATTATTGGCCTTAAAGGAGCTTCTTGTAGAGATATACATGAAGTAAACAAAAGGCTTTGAAATATTATTGTTACACAACCTATTAGCTTTGTAACCTATCCTATTTTATATGCTCGAACAACCCTGCCCTGTGTCGGGCATTGTTAAGCTTTGCACTGATTGATAGGAACCTACTTTTGTCATCTATGGGTCTTATTTGCTTTTTTCTTGCAAGATAATGTGTTTTTAACTTATATGTGTGTGTGTGTGTGTGTGTGTGTGTGTGTGTGTGTATTTATATATATATATATATATATATGTATGTATGTATATATATATATGTATGTATATATGTATGTATGTATATATACATATACATATATACATACACACACACACACACACACACACATGACGTTTGACTAGATGGTTTCCAAAACTTGTTCCAATACTTAATCAATCTAAAAACAAATTACACACGGACGAGAAGTAAATGGTGTGATCAAATATATGAAGCAATTTTTTATTTTAAGGATTGAAAAACGGTCATATAAATCAGTTTGTATGTTGTATAGGGGTTGCATAAATTATCCACAGGTGACAAGGTTGTGTTAGTCATGGAAAAAATAGAGTGGTTGAAATAAGGGTCAAAACCTATTGCCAATAGGAAAATAAAATTGCGCAAAGAAGGGGTGGCCGACATTCCGGTTGGTAGAAAAGAATATACCAACATCACCTCGAAGAAGCATGTAGTTTTGAGTGTATTTTTACAGGAGAGGTTGGAAGGTTTGGTCGAGAGTCGTTGGTGGAAGAACTGTGGCCCGCACACAAGCCTGCACTCGACAAAAACAAAACCATAAGAAGCATAAGGTGGAAACTCACTAAGAAGGAAGCAACACGGGCTAGACTAGTCGACACCACTCAGCTGTTGAGAAATCATGAGGGAAAAGACACACAAATGACCAATAGAAGGGCAGTTGTTATCATAATTAGTTTGTGGATAGAGGAGTGCTATCAGAGCCAGCTAGACCTGTGTCAGTGTAGGTTTAATAGCCACCATACATATGGTAGAGTAGCCTAGTTGAATCCACAGTGACGGGCCGTCAGGCACAATATGACCAAGAATTGGAGCAAGTGCAATTGACAAGTGGGGAAGCGCATAGATCGTAGTCATAGGTAAGCAGGTGGGTTATCAATTTGGGCACAAGAGCCTACGTCAAACTTCTTGCGCCTACATCCAAAATATTCTTTCCTTCAAAATGGTGCATGTTCTCAAATATAGTCGTTTAATAATCATACATCCTCACATGTCACATTTGGGAAAAGAGTTGTAGGGAATCTCCACAATTCCCTCACTACCCATGTATTTCCTTGTACCAAATCACTAACATTCGTGCATAACATTTACTAAACAGAAAATATTTTCTCTCTTCAACATCTCATAATTATAATTAACAATTGCCTCAAGATGTTGTTTATCAATGAACTTTTCCTCATGCGAAGGTGTCTCATCTCGAGGTGGGTAATGAAGTTAAATATGACTTCATATTTCCCCAGTTTTGTAGGTGCGGTGGGTAATGAGGCACTGATGGATCGAATATCAAAGGAAGAATTACAAACAATTTTTCATTGTTTCCAAAAGTATAAGAACCCTCAGCCACTTCGCAAGACAATAGAATTATTCTAGGGGTTCTATGACTTCCTTCAAACAGACCAACTAAGAATTGCTGACAAATTAAAATACATAGGCAGGATTTGGGAGCTTTCAATTCAACATTTCAAACATTAATCCAAAAAATCAGACAAGAATGGGATGATTTCAGACCCATATCACTATGTAATTGCATCTACAAAATCATTGCAAAAATTAATGCATGTAGGGTCAAAATCCACTACGCTGATTCCATGTCATTAGAACAATTTTGCATCCTTCTTGGGAAACAAATCCATTATGGAATAGGCGTAGCCCAAGAAGGAATTTATAACATCAAACCAAAAAATTACAACCAATGTTAGTGAATTTATCTTTCCAAGGCATATGATAGAGAAAACTGGCTTTATTTAGGGCTACTCATCCATATAGGATTCAATGTGCAATTAGTTAACTAGATAATGAATTGTCTTTCCTCAATATCTTTTCAATTCTAATTAATGGCTCAGCATATTCTTCTATCATGCCTACAAGAGACCATGGGTAGGTATGAATAATAACTCCTTTCTTATTTTTTATTATGACATTCTGGTCTCCCAGCCACAGAGGACTTCTTAATGAACCCACGACCTATCGCGTGCGTTCATGGCATATTAAAAAATACCTTTAATTTGACTACATATTGGAAAATACCCTTAAAATCACATTATTTAACCCCCTACCAATATGAACAACCTGCCTGTATTCCCAAAAAACTACTTCACTAAATATTGTAGATATCTATTTTTCCTTATCATTTTACACCCTTTATTTTTCTTAACACAGAATCCATTTGTATACCTGCCAATATAAATACCCTTTACCCCCTATATATCCAATAATATCTGTCATTTGTTTTTTTTCTCAATATGTCTCCCCAATATGAATATGATAGTGTAAAGGTATTTCTCCCCTGCTTCCCTAGTGATGCCCACATGAGTCCTAATAGAATTATAACAAAGTCAAAGAACCTAAACGCAACTATACAAATAGGAATTGCCCTAAACTTGACATATTTAATCTTTGTTGATTATGTTTTTCTTTTGGGTGATAGGACCAAGTTAGATGAAATTATGCTGAAGGACCCCACCCTTGAAGAATTGAAATTCCTACCTTAAAAACTACCAACAGCTGAGGAGCTACAAGAATCAACACCATCTTTGATTTGAACCTAAATAGTCTTATTATCTCCGAGCATTTCCCTAATCACAATGACCAGTAGATTCTCCTCATGGATTATTTATCTCATTCTATTTATTAGTAAAATCCACAAAACGTATCCCTACATTTTAATCTTGGGAAAAAAACATATAATTGTTATCATTTAAATTATCCATATCTCTTGGAGCCCAAAAATCCATTTGCTTTGGATAAGATTTATCTATAACTTCAAAAGCAACCCTATTATAAGTTGAAGGATCATTAGGTCCTGTTGAGTCTTGACAAAGTATGATGGAATGAAATTGGGTGAAGACCATATCTAGGTTTACCATGTCAGAACCTAGGTTCATTGAGATGACGACCTTGGTTTGAAGATATCCACCATACAAACTAGGACCACCCATACTTATTATTGCCATCTCTCTTTCATCACCAAGATTAACATACTAAGGACCTATAACCCATGGAGGCCCATGGTAGTCATTGCAATGTAATTTATTATAATACATGCCATTTCTTATTATGAGATTTACCACATTGAAAAATGGCATCATTCACTTCATTTTGAAGAAGTCTACAAATTAGGTCAACATAATTTTTTTCACATTTATGACTTCCCTCACATTTGTTGGTTCCTAAAGCTCAAGCACTTTCATAACAAAAACAGGCAAAGTCAAACAACAAAAATGGTCCACTCTCTTTTCATTTTCTAATATTATAATGAAGTTTTATTAGAGACACTATATGTTTTTTTTGGGTTAGAAAAGGATTTGATCTTAGTTTTATGTGACTTTCAATTTATCATATGTAGCATGTTGAGAAATGGGAAAGAATAATGTGTGACATTTATCTTGAAAAAAATGATACTGAATGAAAGGATACATATTTTAACCAAGCTACAATTCACTTTGGTAAAGGTGGAGGAACATTTTAAAAAAATGCTTAAGGATACACCATATACAAAGTTTGACCATAAGTAATATATGCAATTTTCTTTTGTAGATATGTTAGTTTTTCTACCCAAGATATCACAACAAGAAAAATATTTATATTGTATAAATTGTTTGAGGACCTCATTGAGGATGATTTTTTGATGTCCTACTTGATTGATACTTTCTCATGTACCAGGAAGGCTTTAAATATGAATTAATATGTTTATGAAACAAATCCGATTCAAATTTTATAGATATAAAAGATAAAAACAAATGTCAATGTCTTTGTTTGATTGTTACTTGTATCTGTTGTGGGCAGGTTACAGGAAATGTGATTGGAAAAAGGATGGGGAGACAATGCATATCATGTCTTAGATATGGTTCATTCGTTGTTAGAGATCGCTTAGACACCTAAGCCATCGAATTTGGAAATGTTTCTAGTAGGAATTCCTGTGGTTTTTAATGTTGTGATTATTTCACCTCATGGTTATTTTGGGCAAGAAAATGTTTTAGGAATGCCAGACACGACATCGGTGGACAGGTAAACAAATTTTTTATAATTGTAATTTCCATTCCATGATATCCTCACTTTATTGTTTGATTGTATTTTGGACGTTTCTTTTGATTTTGTTTTGTCTTTTAACTATGAAATTGAAAATACTTAGTATCATGTCCATTTAAACAACAACCAAAGCTTGAAGATGAAATTAGTATTACACTATATTGATTGGAATCCTTATAGCTATTTTATGTTAAAATATCTTCATGACTATCAGAAAAAGTTACTTTCATGTTGTTAATTGAGTACATGTTGTTTATATACTTGACTAAGTTCATGCGTTAGAAAATGAAATGTTGTTGTGAATAAAACGAAAAGGATTAAGCATCACACCTCAAATTATTTGTTTTCACAAGTTATCTACAAATTGAACTTTTTAGCATATAACTTAGTTGACATGATTGTTCCTAAGATTTCCTTGAAAGTTGAATACTAAGTTACTAAGGTGTTCTTTTCTATATATGGGGAAATTTTATTTTCTTTGTTTATACAGGTTATCTGGCCACATTATAGTGGCCATTATCACCCAATGAAGAAAATTTGTTCGAGTTTATTACTTGTATGGGGAAAATTGGCTTTGACATTGTTGATGTTGAGGTATATATCTTATAAGCTATTTATAGTCTAATTTAGTTTATATTCTAGTGTTCATTGCCTTTCATGTTTTACACTATGCATTGTATCTTCTTTTGTTTTCAGAAAATGAACTAGGGGAGCAATAACATTTGAACGACAAATGAAAAGAGAGAGAGAGGATAATTGGTCTGGTGATACCCTTAGAGCCAATATCCCGCATAAGACACATATAGAGACTGATGGTCAAGTCTTCAAAGTTGGTAAATTCACCTACAATGCTTTGAAACACAACGATAATGTTTTGAAGTGATGAAACACCATTTCATGTGTAAATTGTATTTCTACGAATATTAAGTTGGAAACTCATATTATAATATTTTAACATTTCATATAATATAATTTATGTAGTTGAAATTATTTATAGTTTCACTTGATATTGTTTAGTATTGTAATTAAAATATGCACTTTGTGTTTTCATATTAGATGAAAAAGCACATTGTATGACATTTTTTAAATCATACAAATTAATTTATGTTGATTAATAATGACCACAAAATAAATTTAAAACTACTAAATTAGTAGTTTATATTGATTAATGATGAACACAAATACAACCAATATATGACTAAATTAGTCATTTATAATGATTATTAATGAAAGCAGATGAAATGAATATAAACCACTAAATTAATCATTTATATAATGAATATGAAAGTACCAAAAAAAGATAAATGACTACTACAAATGATAAATTTGTGATTACAAATGACAATTAAATTTTTCATATATACGACTATTAGTAGCTAATTTACAGTATTTTATAACACGACCAAAATTTATTCATATTTTTTTGGTCATTAATTGATTTCAAACGATGACTAAAATTTGCATATATGTGACTATTAGTAGCTAATTTACAGTATCTTATAACATGACCAACATTTTGGCCATATTTCTTTGGTCATTAATTGGTTTTCTTGGGTGATCATATAGTAATATATTTTATTGTATATTTGGTAATTAATTGCGACAATTAATGAACAAATCAAAGATTAAATCAATGAATAAATTAATGACCAAATCAATGACTAAATTAATAATCAAATAAATAACTAAATTAATGACCAAATCAGTGGCTAAATTAATGACCAAATCAGTGACTAAATTAATGACCAAATATACTACTAGACAACAAAATTGAGATAACCAATTAATGACTAAGCTAAAAACGACCAAAATTTGGTCGCGTTATAAGATACTCTAAATTATCTACTATTGGTCATCGACCAAAAAAAAATTGTTTATATGAAAAATTTAGTTGTTTTTTTAGTAACTAATTATCCATTTTTGTACTAGTGTTTAGAACCAAGAAACAAGGAAGGTAGTGTACATTCGAGATGTGGTGTTTAGAGAGGTGAAATATGTTGTTAAACGTGAAGTCCTACCAAAGGAACCTAAGAAGATAGAGTTTGAGGTAAAGGAGGATGAATCTGACTCTACAACAGAACAAGATTCAGAAGAGGAAGAACCACAAACTCCAGCTGTGAAAATATCAGTTCGGGAATAAAGGCAGCCAGAAAGGTATAGTCCATCTGCTTTCTGTTCAAATTTTTCTTTAACAATCACTGATGATGATCCTAGCATTGTCAGGAAGGTAGCGGATCCAGAGGATGGAAAACTATGGAAGGAGGCCATGGTTGATGAAATGGCATCCTTGCACAAAAATGAGGCATGGGATCTGGTGGAGTTGTCAGCTAGAAGGAAGCCCATCGGGAGAAAATGGGTATTCAAGAAGAATATGAATTTAGAAGGCAATGTAGAGAAATACAAAGCTCGGTTGGTAGCAAAACATTATTCCCAAATGCCAAGAATTGATTTTGGTGATATTTTTTTTCCTATTGCCAAGGTTACTTCTATTAGATTCCTTTTATTTGTTGCTGCTGCATTTGATTTTGAGGTAAAATAGATGGATGTGAAGACAACATTTTTTCACGGGGATCTGGAAGAGGAGATCAACATGAAGCAACTTGAAGGCTTTACGGTGAAGGGTAAGAAATAAATGATATGTAGGTTAAAAAAATCTCTGTATGGGTTAAAACAGTCACTACGAATGTGGTATCAGAAATTTGATACCTATATACGGGTACTTGGCTTCACCAAAAGCAAAGAGGATCACTGTGTGTATTTTAAATTAATTGGTGACCGTGTTATTTATTTGGTCTTGTATGTGGACGATATGTTTCTGATTAGAGATGACAAAGAAATTATTCAAGATTTGAAGACCCGATTGTTCTCCAAATTCGACATGAAGGATCTTGGTGTTGTAAACTATATTTTGGGCATGGAAATTAACAGAGATCGGGCAAAGAGGAAGCTTTGGTTAAACCAGAGGAAGCATATCGAGACAATATTGCAGAGGTTCAATATGAAGGATAGTAAACTAGTGAAGGTTCATATTCCTGTAGGTGTAAAGCTATCTATTGAATAGTGTCCCAAGACACAAGAAGAAGAGGAGGATATGTCCTGTGTTCCATATTCAAGTGCAGTGGGTAGCCTGATGTATGCAATGGTCTATATTAGACCAGACATTGCACATATAGTGAGAGTATTGAGCAGGTTTATGTAAAAACCATGGAAGGAGAATTGGACCGCAATGAAGCGGATTTTCAGATATTTGCATGGCACTATTTATTATGGTTTGTGCTACCATGGAAGACCAAGATTCGACATATTTTTGGACATTTGTGCTTTTGTTGATGCAAAGTGGGCTGGAGATCTAGACAGAAGAATATCTACAAGTAGGTACGTGTTTATCCTATTTGGAGGTGTAGACAGTTGGATGAGTAAAAGACAGTCTGTAGTGGCTCTTTCAACTACAGAGGAAAAATACATGGCAGCCACTCAAGCAAGCAAGGAAGTCGTTTGGTTGCAGATATTGTGTTCAAGTATGGGGTTGGTGCAATGAGCTATAAGGATAGACTGTGATAGCCAAAGTGAAATTTTTATGGCTAAGAACCCTTCTTATCATTCAAAGACAAAGCACATTGATGTTTAATATCACTTTGTGAGAGATATGGTCGAGGATAAAAAGGTGTTTATTGTAAAGATAGACACTTTGAATAATGTTGCAGATGCATTGACGAACTTTGTGACCACTCAGAAGTTCTCTTGGTGTAGAGAAAAAATGGGTGTTGCAGGGTTGAACTAATGACTAAGCTCTCATGTGGCCGCCTGCGGAAAGAAAACAACAAATGGGAGAATGTTGGGTGTGTGTTATGTTCTTTCCATGAATGGTTTTGTGCATGGGTTTGCACATGGCTTTAATGGGGCATGATGGTTTTCGTCCCCTAGTATTTTGTAGATATGGTCAAGGGAACTACGATTATGTTCTAATCCAGGGTTAATGGATCGAGGTTTATGAATTCTTCGACATGTATATGTGTGTGTGTGTGTGTTGTAATAATAAAAGGAATATAATGAAAAATAAAGTTGGTAGTCCTAATTTGGAATCCAGGGGAAAAATATCTGTGTATATATGTTTTATGTTTTATGCTCTTGCTATTGTTTATTTTCTATTTTTAAGAATTCGTTTGCAGATAATTTGTGTACAGGGTTAAAACCTACAACGAGACGTATTAGTTTGTCATAGTAGTGGGGTGAACCTACTAATATAGCATTAATCGTAAGTGAAAAAATGCAACTGCCCTAATTTATCTAACAAGGAGGTAGATGAGGAAATTGGAAGGAATGAGTAGGAACTGCACAACTACACAACCAAGGAATAATTAGATGTAATTGTTGACAACATTATATACATAACTTAGTGAAATCATAAAACATAATAATCATTCCATGAAGCAATAAGTATTCAATGATGAAAGAAATTGAGTTGAAACCACTAGTAATAAATTATAATTTAGGTTTCATATTAGTATAAAAAAGTAGTAATGAATCTCATGAATACATACATAAATGAATGTTTGAGAATGTTCAGAAACAAAAACACCATTTACGTAGAGTGATCTTTAGCGGTGGCCTTCACAACTTGTCTATATTAAATAGCCAAAAGAATACAAAGACACCAACTCCTAATCTCTAATTTATAAGAATTTCAAGAATATGCAAAAAGTCCTTTTTATATTTAGCATGGAACAATTTCTAGGCCCAAATTGTAATTGCATCCTCAGATTGTTGGACTTCTTAGGGAAGATACGACCTTTCAACTTCTTATATTTTCTAATTTCAATTACAATAATAATTTGTTTAAATTTTTACAAATCATACAAGAAAAATGCATCTTTGAGTGGTGATCTAGGTGGATATTGGTGGCCACCCACCTATTCCACTTGGACCTCCGCCGTTGTTTCTTTTAGTTTTTTAGTTTCCTTAATTATAGCAAAATTTACTATTTTTGGCAGTTTTTCGGGTCCTAAACTTCTGGAGCCGTTTTGAGGCCCTAAACGAAATTTTTTGGGCATGAAGCCTTTGGAAAATATCAATATTCCAGACTCAATATTCACCATCATTAGTTGTATTCCTCAGATAGATCTTTCTAACGATGTATCATGTGCGTCAAACGGAGATAGTATGCCAAAGTTATGACCCCGAGAAATTGATGTACCAATTTACCCCGATGGAGCCCATAGTTTGGTGTTTCATCTTCTAGGATTAGGGTTTTAGATGTTTAGGGTTTTCCATTATTTATCAATAATACATATGCCTTTGAGATTCATTGTAACAGAAATTTCAATGGCATGTAGCCGCCACATCTCTTCTTAGAGATAAGCTACCAGCACCCTAGCTAGTTTATTTCCATTATGTTTGTAAACAAATTTCAGTTCTTTGGTATTAATGAAATGAAGTGTTATTTCCATTACATATTTTTATTTATGGTTATAGGTGTATTCTGTTGTGTTCCTGCATAAATTCAGATCAAGTGGAATCTTCTAAATCTCTTAAGATATGCTACACGTACTTCATGATATGATCCAATCATTTTGATCCTAATTGGAAGTAAATTCTTCATGACAACATAATACTCTTTATTACTCTATGAGAATGCGAGGAGCTCTCTTTGCAATGTGACTAGGAAGGATTTGAGTATTATTTGTTGTGTTGGTTCCACCAAATGATGCTTAAGGTTTTCATTGGTAAGCATGCTTAAAAAGTGCTAAAGGATATCTCTTTCGAATTAAAGGACTCTTCCGGAAATTCCCTAGTTAATTCTTCCACATATCTTACTTTCCCCTGAGATCCGATAGATGTCATTTTATTCACTTTGATTATCTTGTTAGCTAGATAATAATTTTTATAATACATGGCTAGTGATATGGAAATATCTTTCTCCAACTTCGCTTATATCTTTATGGCCCAACCGACAATAATAAAATCATAGGTTAATTCCTTACTACTGGTAATTGAGAGGTATGTTGGGCCTTACGATTACTCTTTTGGTCATTCCTATGACTATATTATCGCATATAGGACTCACTATAGCTATGAACCTTATTCTTTAACTTTATGCAGAGTGGCATAAATTCTAGTGAAAATTCCTAAATAACTTGTATATGCGAATACACATGTTGGACCATTGCTTTATAATGGTTAAGAAATTTTGATGCAGAGGCCTTATAGTCGTCTACTTGGATACTCATATGTTTCATGGTTTTAGCTTCAATCCTTAAAATTTTCACATGCTCCTCTAGTTCTATGACTCCGACATCCTTTTCTTAAACTTAGTCTAAGAGAACCTGAATGTTTATTTTAGTTGTTTGGGAAAATTGTATGCCTGTAGAGGATTCCATGATGGGTATTCCTTGGTATCTAGCACACTATTCCTCTTTATTATAATATTTATCAGTGGTAGTTATGGCCTAACATGCATTATTTGTGTGTTTTACAATTTTACTTTTGGTGTAATCAAATATAACTTTTTTAGATTTACCACCTTTGTTTTAGATGGAACCATGTTCATCTCTTCTATGTGTAGATGACCTTCTATTATTTCTAAAAGTGTTGGAATTACTTGGTATATTTCCATATCGTATTTGTCTAGCTAGGATTGAAATTTTGGTTATGTGGTTGAGTCTGTAGTACTTGCTCTTGGAATTTAGCCTTGGTTTTGTCATGTGTCATTTTCTGCTCTTTTTCATATTTCCTTATTCACTCCCTTTATTTCCTCATGTCTTTCTATTCTTATTTTTTTTTGTCTATTTTGGTAGATTCCTCTTCTATCCAGACCACTTATTGTTCTTTCCTTACGTTAGCTTCTTGGTTGGTTGTCTACTCTCGAGTTAAATCTTATGGTTTAATTTGTTCTTCTGTAGTATATCTTTGGGTTAGGTGATAACCTTTTCTTGAAGTAACTTCTGCATAATTCCATGCATTATTTGTTTTCATCTTATGCTCAGTTCTCTAACTGGTACTCCCATTGTGATTTTTAAATACTAATATGGGATCATACATGTGAAATGCCAGGTCCCCAAAATGTAAAAGTGTCATTGTATCTACCTCCTCCTTAGATTTCTTCATATCCATCAACTAATGGGCTCCAATATGGAAGGGCATAATTAGCCATGGAAGTATCTTGACTCTTGACGAAGCACTACCCACCCCTATGCTAAACTTGGTATGTTATTTTTAGAAACACTACATAATAAATTACAAACCTAGGTAGAAGGTGGGGAGGTGTGGTTACCCCAAACACTTAGATGAATGTACCATTTTTCTCCACAAACTAGTCGTTAACTATTGGGATTTCATATATATCCCTTTCAAATGTGCAAGAGGTAGCTTCATTAAATAGGGCCTCATTTAAGGGAATTAAGAAATCATGGAAAATATGTGTCTATGCACAAATATAATGGTCCTTCTAGAATATTTTTCAATAATATTGCACAGGCTTCTCGTGTAAATTCTATCTCCATTTCATGCATGATAACATCGATCTAGCACAGACCACATATAATATGAATCCATGTAAATTTAGGGTTTTTGAGCCTCCGCTAGATTCTTTTCCTTCTAGATGTGCAAGATCTAAAATAAGTAAAAATGACACTTAAAATGGAAAAATCAACCAAAATAAACACATGCAAAAGTAAAAGAAAACAAAAGAAATAGTTGATAAACTTACCTAAGAAGTGTTGCACTTGCAACCAAGAATGATGCTTGTGCTCAAGGAATGTGCATAGCTCCAAAACAAATGATCAATGTGAAAATGAGATCTAGGTTAGACTCTTATATAAATGTGCACGCCTGCAATGTAAGGTTGGGGTTTGCGATTGCACTCGACATGTGGTGGGAAAATGAGTTAACTTCCACTTGTGAGTGTGATAGCATTAATTTTTTGGAGTGTGCTCTGGCTATTTCTAGAAAGTGCACAATTACTGACTATAGATGATGCCATTACCCTATCACTAGAAACTACACATTCAATGTCACTGGGATTTGTGCAATCACTGTGAGTAGGAACTGTGTAATAACTATGAGATAGGAGTGTCCAAAAACTATTAGCAAGGGGTGTGCAACCATTGTTGTCCTAGGGTGCACAAAAATGTCACTGAGAAGTGCACTTAGCCTATCTTGGAAAGTGTGCATGTGAAGGGAAAGACACTTAGACTTGTGAATGCATGGAAGATGACACTTATTATTTCTAGAATAAGACTTGAATACTTAGAAAAGTAAGACCAAGGATGACTTTAATAACTCAAAATGAAAATTTATATGATTAATAGGAGGGTCCAAAATTTGAATATAGGAAAAAATTCGGAGGGGTTTGTAGCAGCTACAACATATGGTATAATTATTGACCAAGAAAGAAAATAGGCCATTGATGCTTTGTCAGCTCCAAATTCCAAAAAGGCCATGCGGTATTTCCTTGGGAACACGTGATTCCAAAAGCTCTAATCTACAAAATAAATTTTTTCAAATGATTCGTCCCTAGTTTTTCTCAAATAGTCAAGCCACATCAAGATTTAGCTAAAAATAATTCTAACTATAAGTTGATAGACTAAGAAAAATAGGCTTTTGTTATGATAAAACACACCATATTTGAGGCTCTTGTTCTTCTGAGTCTCGATTTCTCTAGAGATTTCATACTCTATACCTTTGCTTTAAATTTTGTTTATGTTGTTGTCCTTACACGGAAAATAGAGTGTGATAGTAAAATCCTTGCTGCATTTATGAGATTTTCCTTTAAGGGAGATGAATTAAATTTCCCATCATAAGATAAACGAGTCTTTGTTGTCTTCAAGGAAATAAAGAATTTTAGATCATATTTGTTGAAATATAAAATGAAGGTAATTGTTCCTTATCAAGCAATAATAAACTTATTAGTGCAGAAAGAATTAGGAGAAAAAATGACCCATTGGATGAGAACCCTACAAGAGTATTACTTGGATATCAAACATGCTCAAATAGTGAAAGGTGAAGGTATCTGCAAGCTATCTATTGAGTCTTTTAACGCTCCCAATCAAGATTAGTCCCGATAATGATTTATCTTTGATGAAAAAAGAGGTTTTGTATGTGCTAGATGATCTTAACTCTTGATATTCTAATATCAAATTTTATTTACAGAATGGTACACCACTTCCTGATATTGAACCTAAAAAGTGAAGAGAATTAAGGCTCAAATTATACCCCTATCACTTGATCAATAATGTTTTTTTTTGTAAGAAGTATGATGGGGTATTACTTCATTGTATAGAACAAGATGATTCTCAAAAAGTACTCAATGTAATGTATTTTGGTCATTTTGGTGGAGATACCATTGCTTGAAAACTAATAAGGGTTGTGTATTATTGGCCCACCTTATTTAAAGATGTTTATGCCTTGGCACATATATGTGAGACTTGCCAAAAGGTTGTTGGTAGGATGAAAAAACCATCTTTTCCCCTTCAGCTTATTATTGTTGAAGCCCCCAATAATGGGGCTTACACATTGTTGGTCCTATGAATCCTCCTTCCTCTTAGCAACATAATTACGTCTTGACGAAAATTGATTACTTTATGAGTTGGGTGGAGGAAGCACCCTTGCGAGTATTCAATGCTAAATAGGTAATTGCATTTTTAGATTCTAACATTGTCACTCGTTTTGGAGTTTCATAATCATTAGTGTTTGATAATGTGTCTTATTTTTATTCCCAGAAATTAGATTCTTATGCCTTGGATAAGGGTATCAAAAATGAATACTCAGCAAACTGCTACCCTCAGGGGAATGGTCTTGTTGAATCTTGAAACAAAAATTTGATAAAAATCCTTAAAATAATAGTTTTTTAGCATCATAAAAACTAGTGTACCACACTATTTAACGCATTATGGGTTAATCAGGTAACTCTGAAAGCTACAATTATGAATTATCCCTTTTTCTTAGTTTATGATAGAGAAGCAATTTTACCTCCTAACATGTTTTTACCTTCTCTAGAATTGTCCCAACAAGTAGATGAAGTCAAATCGTCTACTAGGAAAAACTGAATATATTATGCTCTTAAGTTGGAAGAAGAAAGAGAGCAATCAAACCACAAAATACATCAACAACAATAGTTTGTCAAATTCCATTTTGATGGCATATCTTCTTTTGAAAGGAATATTGAGGTTGGTGACTTGGTTCTTAAATGGGACAAAGCACACAAGGACAAAGGGGAGAATTACAAGTTTCATAGGTTATGGCTAGGGCTATTCATTGTCACATAAAAGATTAGCCCCAGTACATTTCATCTACAAACACTAGAAGGCTAGTTTGAACCCCTTCTGCTAGATGGGAAGCTTTTGAAAAAGTATTTTTCTTGATCCCCTTTCGGGATCTTCTTGTTTTTGTAAATATGTTCTTAAGATTTTTTGTTTTTTTTCAACATATTTTTATTTTTTTGTTGTTTGTATGATGGATTCCATAGCCTGAAAATGAAATAATTATGTCTAAAATATCTCTTTCAGGGAAATTTTTTATAACAAATGTTATTTGTTGATGTTTTAAACTCTCTGATTTTCTTTCTTTAGTATCAGCTAATAAATAAAATGGTTTTATGTTCAAAGAATATAGTCGTCACTATAGAAATGAATGTGATTTAAATACTTTCTTTGTTAAGAGAGCTTAATGCACAACCAACAAAATTTTGATGAGTAGTGTAATTAGTGTAAGGTGCTGACTTTAATTTTTTTTACGCCATCCTATATCTTAAGTATATTTCAAACCTGCTTCCCTATTTACTAGAAAATATTAATGGATATTATAAACAATAATTACTTGTGGTCTTAGTTTCTCTTTGTTTTGTTTCTTTGGGATAAAAGCACTCAAGGAAAATAAGTTTTAGAGATCTCTATATCGAGACAATGGACACCTACTAGCAGTAGTGGCTTTATCTATAACATAAGGGATTCTAAATCAATATTTAAGAAAATTTACATGTTAATCCCTCTGAATCTACATGTCATGTCGTGATTTTAAGAAGTTTCTGAGTCTGCTTCCCTAGCTGCAAATAACTAGAATGTTAAGCCTTGAATCTATAACTAGTAGGATTGGATCCTAGCTTCTAAATCTGATTAAAAGGAACCCATGTCTAGGTTATGGATGCTCGCTAGAAGTAAAGGAAATTTTTGTGATATCGAAATTACATTCACACCACCTGCCTGGTTAATTAGTTCACTCTCTTAATCCGTTGGTTATTTGGTTCTCTAAAAATTTATATGAATTGTATATAAAGTTTTTGCAGGTTGTTTCAATTTTGAACAGGTTTATTTGAATATTTTAATGCTAATTACATTCAATTTGAACTAAAGAAATTAGTTTTCAAATTATTTATCATTTATACCTCATATAACATCTATTTTTTTTATTCCCATTACGTAGTTCATTTGCAAGTAGAGATAACTGGTTCATCCAATGAGTCATCAATTGTTGGCTACCCAACCGACTCCCCTCTCATTTTTGAAATGAAATGAGCCCCTCTTTTATTTTCTTGTCGTTTTTTATTATAACACCCAAGATTTGAACTGAAATAGTGATAAGGGTTTATGATCAAGACTTGTTTAGAATTTCAATATCACTTTCTTTATCATTGAGAAGCTAGAAATTTTATTTTGAATTTTTTACTATGGTTTCTAGCCTTACTGTCATGTGAAGTTATTTTATTTTTCCTTTAATGACAATATGACCTAACCTCTTCAACCTGGTTAATTTATTGATATTAAGTTTTATTATGTTTTATATCTTCCCTTGCAATGGATTTTGGGTGCACAAGTCATAATGTATGTATTGTATTTGTCCATGGATTAATGTATTGGTTGTGGGTCTTGCCATAACATGATAACACATATGTTTTAAAGGTTATTTCCCACCACAAAAAACTTGGTCATTTCATAACTTAGGATTATTAAATAAAATGTGGTATTACATCTGGGCTCTATGAGCAATTAAATTTTGATGTTGAAGTTTCATAGTTTTCTAAGCATGAAATGATGTTCACCAGTGTGAATTGTACAAAACAATATTTTTTTGGGTAACTTGGTACTACAATTCCGACTTGGTGGCCACAGTTTGTGACATTTGTTTGCATCAAAGGTTGTAGCCATAACTCAAACCTACAAGTCATAATACCCTCTATCTTTGATAATTGTTCTTTAATACATTCTCAAACCGCGAGTACCAATCACCCAAGTCATGCCATAGGGTTTCGTCCCTGTATTTTCTCCAACCTCATTTTCTAGTTTGAATTTCTCATTTTTATCTTCAAATTTCTTAGCTTTCAGAACTCTATTTGTTTATTCATCCTTATGTTAAGCTTGATTCTAGCCAAAATTCTGCTAGGGTTTTGGCCATGCCTCCTGTAATTAAGACTGAGTTGGTAGGGAGTGACATTATAGAGTTTTATGATGGAAATCTCTCTCTCTCTCTCTCTCTCTCTCTTCTAGCAGGTTGGATAGTGGTCATTCATCCAACTCTTGCAAGGTTTTAACAAA
The DNA here is from genome assembly GCA_034641835.2 of Pinus albicaulis. NCBI lineage: Eukaryota > Viridiplantae > Streptophyta > Pinopsida > Pinales > Pinaceae > Pinus > Pinus albicaulis. The sequence goes on along the minus strand of CM076582.1, from coordinate 576,541,759 downwards.
GGATTTGTGAAGGCCTTTTTTTCCACCTTCAATGGGAAATGAGAAAAGATTAATGATCTAGAAATGTCGGTTGATGTTGATTTTATATCTGAGGCCACCTATCTCTCCATAGACGGTGAACATTGGTTAAAAAAATTCCTTGTTCATGACTTATCTTGGGAAATATTCCTAGTGCATATGGATTATCTTAAACCAATTATGGATTATCTTAAATATTCCTAGTGTAAAAGGTATGCTAGTATCCTATCTTAAACCCAAGAGATGGGACTTGTTGTATTTTCTGCATTGCTATATAACTTTTGAAGGTCATTACGACTTGGTATTTATATACCATATTCATTTATTAATGGGTTTCATTGGTTATAATCTCAATCCCCCATATTTTTATACAAAATCCTAGCCAAAATGGAAAAGGAATACGAGTCTGAATGTAGAAAACCTGAGAAGTATTTGTTTCACCATGTTATCATATGTATTTTAGTGAAAATTTATTTTCCTAAGAATAGAGATGTATAGGAAACTTTCCTTCTTCAAAATGATTATAAAAAACACTCGTCTTCTAACCAACCACATATGACACCGGGTCTTTCACAAAATCCTCCATCTCCCAACTTGGCTTCATCTGATTTTCATGTCATTGAGGAAAACAACCCTAAGAAATATATTCATTATGGATAGTTATATTTTTTCCGAAAATAATATAGTTTAAAATTATAATACTCCACCTGCTTGTGTCACTAGGAGTAAGGGTAAAAACACCACATTCCATTATGTGGAATTGAAACCACAATTTAGGGAAAAATAAGAGTTGAATATCTCAGATTGTAATCCTCGCTCATAACCTGCACATCAAGAGCAAGATGGTCAGTGTGATGAAAATCCTCAGTCTAGAGTTAAAATTAAGTAGGTAGAAATAAAAAAATCTAGGCTTAAACGCAACAGGAAAAATAACTTCCCAATCAACGAAGTGTTTGTTGATCTTAAAACAAATTTTGAGCCTTCACCAAAGAATACTAAGCCTTAGACTCAAGATAGTTTTGGTTTCCCTCATGATGTTAATAATACTCAGGATGCAACCTTGGAATCAACTTCCTTGTCCTTCTTCCTTAGAGGACAAGTGGTGTCAAAGTGTCCAATTTCACCACACCAGAAGCATCAAATCCAGATACCTCTTCTTCTTCCCTTGCTGCTTCTTGTATGCAAGGGTTGCATCTTCCTCTTCCTCCTTCTTCACTTTGTTGGATCTAGTGTTGTTTTGTCTCTTTCTCATCCGACGGATTTCCTCTTGTCAGAGGATAGCCCACATGTCATACCAACTTGGAAGGTCATGTCTGCCCAAGATGCTTTGGAAAAACCTTTCCCATTCCTATGAGATTGCATTTAGAGTATTCGTCACCATGACCTCATCCTCCATTTTAACCCCCATGGAAATTAGTTGATTTTGGATCGTCTACAACCTGAAGAGGAAAGGATCGATTTCCTCCCCCTTATTCATCTCGAACAACCTCATCTGTTTCTCCAGAAGAATTTTCTTCTGGATATATTTTCCCTGATACATTGTGGTCAAATTTGTCCACATAGAATTAACTGTATTCTTCTCGGCAATGTGTGGGACCACATGATCCTTGACTTCATCCATGATAAAGTGATTATCATGCGCCTCTGATTCATTATGCTTCGCAAGAAGAGCAACGTCAGTTGGTGTAGCCAAGACGTTCTCTGCATGTTCCAAAATTCTGTATGCCTTCAGGACCATCAGGATTCTGGCCTTCCAGATAGAAAAGTTGGAGCCGTCCAACCTATCCTGATCACACAGTTCGTATGGTGACATCTAGCTCAAAACAATCTGTCGAAACATATGCTCCTCTCCCTGCTGTTGTTGTGTAATATTCCCAAATGGGGAAAGCAAGAATAGAGTGCATAAAACTAGAAATATGCAGAAATATAAAAAATCAAAGTATGAGACAATATTAGATCCATTCCATTATTAATATAACAACAAAATAGGTACAAGATCTTGAGTAAAAGATCACTCAAGTTGGGAAAACAAGCCTCCCATGAAAGCATACACCTAGATCTAAAATGTTGTTAATACATGAAGTAAAGGAATGCAGAAAATTGAGTTGTCTAAGAGAGAATAACAGCTGAAGGATATAAAAATATATTTCCACTGATATAATGCTCCAAAAATTCTAAGGCTAGAGATCCATGCTCCAAAATAGAATTCCAGGACAACCCAGAAAAGGTTTCTAGAATACACTATACAAAAGATAGCAGATTTGGCCCTAGGGCTGAATAATCTCTGCAGATAAATCATTGATGGGAGATGGCTGATCTGATATATAAGATGAATTATCCTCCTCCAATATATCTCCTAAATAAAAGGCTGATCCCCACACAGGAAACCCAAACACTCCAAATAGGGAAATAAACCCACTATTGTAGTTGCTCTTCAAAATAACGCAGTGCTTGCAGGAAACTGTGCTATAGCTGATAATTGCTACTTGGCCTGGTGCTAAAATATGTAATGAAGCCCTGAAGTCTTCCTCACAAGCTTCCGGATGAAAGGATGATCCCTACAATGGAAAACTAGCTCAAAAATTGGAGATCTCTCTCCTCCACTTCCACACCCCTGCAACACAACCCAACTCTAAACAGAATTGCGTTGTACATGAGACTAAAGCTTGGAAAAATGCCTGATTGTGGAATTATAGTGCAAAGTCCTCCAAGAGATTCCCAATGGAAGAGGTGGGATTCCCGATTAGGAACACCCTGTGCTAAACAACACATGCAATCTTAGCTAAATAGCTGAAGAAAGCTATATGTCTAAACATACCATATATCAAAATATCAAAAGCATCAAGATGAATAATATGGTTTTCATCCTCTTCCTTTTATAAGCTATGAGCTTCCAAACCCTAAGCCCCATCCATTAATGACACTACTTCCTTGCAATGTGTCTCCATCTAAAACTGTGTTGTCCCTTCATTAATGTCAATTCCTCCATGACAACGCTGTTGATTTGGTCAAAGTTGACCCAGTCCACATGTTTTAGCCCCTGTTCACACCTTAGGGTGCTTTATTCAACTGAGAGGATCCACTTTCACATGAGAAGTGGTTTTATTCTTCATAAAGAGATTTATGGGTCTCCCTACCCACTTATTCACATATCTAAGTGTCAAAACAAAACTTTAATATTCCCATTAGCTGCAAAATAATTTCGGAATATTATAGTCCTCCCCTGCAAGATGTTGCTTGTCCTCAAGCAACTGCAAGGATACTACAAAATATCCAATGGATATGTCTCCTCCCAAGAATACAAGTTTGCCTTTGGTGGATAAACCAAATAGCCCTCATCATGAAAAAGTGGGAGATATATGGAAAGAGTTATATGTTGTCCATTGGCCTCCTCAAGGCATGGGAGATGATAAATTTTGGGTGTCTCAACCCCAATGAGAAACTCCAATTTCCATGCTATCATCCAAACAAAGTGATCCATCCTTAGTAACTCATAGAAACAATCACCAATCCCCTACTTATAAAATGTGTAGGGGCTGCATGGCTGAAAGTGAGAGATAAGATTGTTCAACTTACATTGTCTCTCTCTCCATTTATGATAAATTTGGAGCTTTTGATCTTGGGCTGCAATAATATAGTCCTCATGAAGCCAAAATATACCTGGAATCTCATGATTCCACTCATTGGTTCTAGGTGGCCTTCTTGCCCAATCCTTCATACATATAGTGAATAGAGTGTCATCACCATGTGGGCCCCAAAATAAACATGGACTAAGTGTCATATGACATATTGGATGGTGACAATAGTCCCTCAAGTGAGACCAGCGTTGTTCTTCCTCCTATTGTCTCAAAAAATAATATGATAAGTGGGAACCCAACCACTTGTTTGCTGCCATAAGCTTCTCAAAAGCTTGAAAATAGTGAAGGACATTAGGTGTTGACTGAATAGGAGCCAAAAAAAACATGTTTTACCCAAATTCCTCCATGAAGTGGTTATTCCCATCACTGAATGTAGCCTCAATAGGACCATGAAACCCAAAGAGAGGTTTTCTCTCTTTTGGAGCAATGTGTTGTAACTGCATGGCAAAGGAATGCACATACATTGTTAGTTGATAAATAAGCATCAAAACACAATCTTTACCATATATTGAAGACAAGCTGGTGAAGAGGTCCATAGATGAATATTCCCATCTCTCCATCAAAAGGGGAAGTGATTGAAACAACCTTGCAAGGTCGTTGCTCTCCTCATACATCAAACAAGCTACATATCTCCTAATATGTTGGTGCACATCTTCTTTGAGATCCTCCCAATAGAATCCCTCCACGATGGTGTGATAAGACTCAATGAAGTCATGTCCTGAAGAGAGTGTCTCATATGCTGCATGTAGAATCTCCCTTTTGAGCTTGGAGCGTCTAGTCAAGTAGATTTGATCATGGAAATAAATGACTACACCAACCACTCTATACCTCCCATCTATTACTTGCCCACCAAGAACCTTATATGTGAAGAGGTCCTTGGAATATTCTGCCAATAGTTGGGACTCCCAATATGGATCTAGGCTTCCCAACAATCACAACGCTGTAGAAATCTGAGTTGAAGCACATGTCACATCATAACTGTCCTCATTGACATGCTCAATGCCAAAGCCACATGTTGGAGTACTGAAACCCCACTTTTGCTGCCTCCCTTGCAGCTGATCTTGCCGAAGACAAGATTGGAGTACATTGAGGTCAACCTCCTTTTGAAAGGTATCTCCCCTCCAAAACTTCCATAGTTTGGCCAATGCATACAAGATTTCCAATAATCTCTTGTCATATTCATAAATATTCCTCATGTGTGGGAGTATCATTTTCTGCCCCAAGGTTATGGAGTAGCCCTTTGACACCATGCTAATGTCATCATAGGTTTCTAAATCATCATCTCTCAGCACAAATAGCTGAGTGGGAGATAACAATGTCCATATCAGAAAATTTCTCACCTCTCCCTTGAACCCATCAAAGGTTCTATGCCTTGTGCTAGCTCCTCCCAAGGCTCCTTCCCTAGCCAAATAAATCAATTCTGCACCATGTTGAGAGAAATCTTTGTTCATATTCCAATTAGAGGGTCTCCCTAGTGGAATTCCTCCATGTAATGAAACATCAAGGCCTAGAGCAAGTTGTATATGTGAGTGGACTGATTTGTCCTTGTCCTCACTTCACAAATCCTCCTACCTCTCCTGTGCATCAATCTTATGAAATAGAGAGGGGTGTGTGTTCCTCACCATATGATGCTTGTCCTCCCCTTTATCCCCTTCTATCTTCAAGATCTCAAAATATACCAAGGATGGCACATGTTGCACATGGACTATGCCCTGATCTCCATATGTGATATTCTTTGGAACTCCTTGCAACAATGCAAGAGTTTCTCTCTTTTGGGAAAATGCTCCATCTTCCTCTTCATGAGGTACTAGATCTGCTACTGATGTGACAATGTTGTTACCTCTTCTCTTCCCTTTCCCTTTATTATGAATGGAGGTTGCCTCATCATCATTAAGAAGTTCTTTGTTTAGTTCCTCCATGTCTTCCCTTTGAGAAGAGAGCTCTTTCTAAAATAGGGATATTTCCTCTAGCAAGGTATTATGCAATTTTTTAATCCCCTCAATAGTTTTTTGGAATGGAGTTGGATTTATAGATCCTTCCAACTCATGGAAAGGTTTAATTTGTTTGTGTATACTTGGCTAGCTCAACCAAGGAAGTTTCAGAATGTTTTTAATCAAATCTATTTACTATCTTTCTAGTGAACCTTGCATAAGTAGACATATTTTCATATTTTAATGAAGAAGATTCATAAAACCAGCAGGCATAAGCCTTACCTTCAAGGTGCAACACTACTACTCTAATGCCTTCATCTTTTGAAACTTGGTGTTGCTGCAAGTACATGTCTAGCTCCTCCACCCAAGCCCTAGCTGAACATTTAGGTGACCCATCAAAAGTAGATAGAAAGAATCTAACCACATCATGTTGTTTGCACCTTGTGCTTATATCATGGTTACTAGGTCTTCTATCCTCCTTGATCTTTCAAAAACCTTGGAAGTTTAGATGATCTCTAAATCTCTGAGTTTGAGATTCATACTCTTGAAGATAGTCACCAAGAGTCTCTTCCTTTGGTACATCTCCTTCCTCCATCTCTCTTGCTATGACCCTAGGCATAGTACCACATTGTATATCTGATGGTGTATCTGAATTCTCACACCCATAATGTGAAAATATGGAGCTTTCTTCATGTACAAGCCCTCTTGGAGAATCTCTACTTCTCTCCATTCTCATCTCTTTGATGTCTCTACTAATGCACTGCATAGTTTGGAGAAGAATTTTTTAGAACTCCTTCCCTCCTGAAAATGAGGTTTTACCTTCATTTCTTCTACAGATATTCTCCTTCCTATAAGAAGCCTCCTTAGATGACATAATGGCTGAATTACACAGGCTAAGCCAAGATTATGCTTCGATACCATTGTAATATTCCCAAATGGGGAAAGCAGGAATAGAGTGCATAAAACTGGAAATATGTAGAAATATAATAGATAAAAATATGAGACAATAGTAGATCCATTATATTATGAATATAACAGAAAAATAGGTACAAGACCTTGAAGAGAAGGTCACTCAAGTTGGGCAAACAAGCCTCCCATGAAAGCATACACCTAGATCTAAAATGTTGTTAAATATACATGAAGTACAGGAATGCAAAATACTGAGCTATCTAAAACAGAATAGAAGCTGAAGGATATAAAAATATATTGCTACTGATATAATGCTCCAAAAATTCTAAGGCTAGAGATCCATGCTCCAAAACAAAATTCCAGGACAACCCAAACAAGGTTTCTGGAAATACACACTATACAAAAGATAGAAGATTTGGCCCTAGGGCTGAATAATCTCTGCAAAAAAATCATTGATGGGAGATGGATGATCTGATATATAAGATGGTTGATCCTCCTCTAACAGATCTCCTAAATGAAGGGATGATCCCCACACAGGAAACCCAAACACTCCAAATAGGGCAATAAACCCACTACTGCAGCTGCTCTTCAAAATAACGCAGTCCTTGCAGGAAAATGAATTGTAGTTGATAATTGCTACTTGACCTGGTGCCAAAATATGTAATGAATCCTTGAAGTCTTCCTCACAAGCTTCTGAATGAAAGGATGATCCCTCCAATGGAAAACTAGCTCAAAAATTGGAGATCTCTCTCCTCCACTGCCACACCCCTGCAAAACAACCCAACTCTAAACAGAAACTGCATTGTACATGAGACTGAAGCTTGGACAAATGCCTGATTGTGGAAGTATAGTGAAAATTCCTCCAAGAGATTCTCAATGGAAGAGGTGGGATTCCCGATCAGGAACACCCTGTGCTAAACCACACATACAATCTTAGCTAAACAGCTGAAGAAAGCTATATGTCTAAACAGACTATATATCAAAATATCAAAAACATCAAGATGAATAATATGGTTGCCATCCTCTTCCTTTTATAAGATATGAGCTTCCAAACCCTAAGCCCCATCCATCAATGACACTACTTCCTTGCAATGTGTCTCCATCTAAAACTGCGTTGTTCCTTCATAAATGTCCACTCCTCCATGACAACGTTGTTGATTTGATCAAAGTTGACCCATTCCACATGTTTTATCCCCTGTTCACACCTTAGGGTGATTTATTAAGCTGAAAATAGGATCCACTTTCACATGAGAAGTGGTTTTATTCTTCATAAAGAGATTTATGGGTCTCCCTACCCACTTATTCACCTATATAAGTGTCAAAACAAAACTTTAATATTCCCATTAGCTGCAATAAAATTTAGGAATATTACATGTTTCTACTCTCAACAGAAGCCTAGATCTAGGGTCCTTGGTGAAAAGGTGCCCTCTATATTAACTGCTCCCTTTGAAAACTGATTTCCCTCCTCAGAAATCTACCAAATCCCTTGAATCTTCGATCACCCTCATGATCGATCCTTAGATTTCTTTGGAAAAAATTTGTTGAGAAACTATTCTCCTCCCGCTCTTTGTCAATAGTAGCTAGGAATTTTTCTGCACAAACAGAACTTGTGCCACGCCAGAAACTTTTGAAGATCGGAAGCTACACTTCCAACCTTGACAAACTACACAACGTCACTGCAAACTAGACTATGTCATCCTCTAGGGTCTGCTTCAGCCACTACATCACCCCAGCATGCCTATGACCAACATTGTTTCACCCTTACTGGTGCTACGTTAGCCTATGCATAAGCAAGGCTGGCTCTGCATCACCCTGGTGGTGTTGCGTGAGCAGACTAGCTCTACTTCCCTATCAGCTGGGTTTTCTTCCCTCTTGATGTTGCACTACCTTCTCTGTTCTATGTTGCTTCAGCCGCCCTTCCTGTAGAAAAAACTCTTCAACGCTTTTCTGGTGATTCATCTTGACCTGTAATGCTCTGATACCATGTGAAAAATTCTAAACATAAATCCTACTATAGTGTCTTGATTTACTTTTCCTACTTGATTTAAATTACCAGTTAATTTTCTAAATTATTTAATAAAATCAACAAAGTAAACAAAATTTCGTCCTACACATTTACATATCATTTACTGAACATCACGCACACATGACAAAGTGGCACAGATTTTTCGGACAAATTTCCCCAGAAAAACCCAATGCGGGAAAACCAGTGCATCTAGCTCTAGAGGGTGTTATTATTATCCAAAATCTGAATACAATAATATCCAAGCACTAAAATGGTTCACTCTATAGATAAATTACACAACAGTAGTACCTCTTTCAATTGGATACATAAAATATGGCTGATTCACACCCTCAAACGGGATTTACAGAACTCGAGCCCTTTCTGGCCTACTGGAAACTCGAGCGATATCCCTCAACCCTCTGCGTCAGCCTCTCTGACCTGCATCAGCCTCTGCATTGCAGTGAATGGGCCTATGTCACCCTTGAAGGATTCTTGCTGCCTCTACACTGCCTTCTACATGGCTCTGGATGAACTACGTATCTTTGGTTGTCCTCTGAGCTATCTGGTACATTGCCTCTCTTTCGCTGTTGTATTCTTGGCCTCGGATCAGATCATCCCTTGCCAATCTCTGCCCCTCACTACACTCAAAACTTGCTTCGAAAGTATTAGCAAACCCCGCCCTAGAATTTTGACTTAGCTTAGTGCATTCGTTTTGTGTTCTCCAATTAACCCCAAGCCCTTCTCTTATACTTTTCTCATTGGAAAACCAATGGTCATGATCTATTCTCTAATCAACGACTAAGATTAGAATTTTATTAATCCACGTCACTTAGAACACTCTCATCACATGTTTAATTTAATTCACTTTAATCTTTTAATTTTCCTAAGTTAGACTTACTGTCCTTAGTTAAAAGGATTAACTATTTGAATAACTATCAAACCAGATGTAATTTATCCAAATACTTTCTGAATCTTGGAGATCTCATGTACTCCAGCTCCTCCACAAAATTTCGGAGCTAGAGCACATGTGATGTTACCCAAAAATCTCAACAAGAATAATATACAGTCATTTTTATATATTATCGCTAGTTATAGTATTTTCTGGCACTTATTTTTTGTGTGTTATGTTTTTGTATATTTTGTATTATATGTTCTAACATGTTATACTAATTTGTAACATATCTCATTGATCATTTAATTATTACAATACATAAATCAACATAAATAGTAGCTTCATATTAATAGTAGGATAGTGATGTGATAAAGGCCCTTGTCTTTTCCTTCAAAAGAGGAAGAGGTGAAAATCCAACAGAGCCTTAAAAACTTGTCGAGAGTGACCACACTAAACAACTTTGGCTATTTAAAGAGCTTCAGTCTCATTTAGTTCTCCTTTATTGACAAAGGTCTTAAAACATGTGTCAACAGGTGCATGTTCATCTGGACTTATGCAGGAATGCAATAAAATATAGAAATACACATAAACACAGAGATGCAATAGAAATAAGATGTCATTTCATTAATATCACATAACTGAAATATGATTACAGACAGAATGGAAATAAACTAGCTAGGGTGTTGGTAACTTATCTTTGAGAAGAGATGTGGCAGCTACAAGCCTCTGAAATCTCTTACAATGAAACTTGAGGGCCTATTTATTATTAAAAACAATGGAAAACCCTAAACATCCAAAAGCCTAACCCTAGGAGATGAAGCACCAAAACTATGGGCCCAATTTGGGTAAATTATTACATCAACTTCTCGGGGTCGTAACTTTGGCACACGTTCTATGTTTGACGCGCAAAATACCTCATTAGAAAGATATATCTGAGGACTAAAACTTTTGATGTTCCCAAAAAACGTTGTTTAGGGCCTCAAAACGGCTCCAGAAGTTCAAGACTCAAAAAAACTGCTAAAAATAGTAAAATGTGCTACAATTAAGGAAAATGAAAAATTGAAAGAAACAATGGTAGGGCCCAAAGTGGAATAGGCAGGTGGCCACCAATATCCACTTGGATCATTCCTCCCCCATTAGGAAGCAATGGTCCCCATTGCATTGATTTCCTCCATGAGATGAGGAAACTTCTATTGAACTTGATCCTTGGTGGACCACTTGCCTCGGTGCAGGAGTTGGCCAGCTTTGACAACCTGATACATTTGGATCTTCTGTTGGCAAGTGTCCTTGATACAATCCGTGGCGGCCTGTTCCATGCAAACTGGGTTTGACTCTGTTGGTTTGAGTTATTTTGCAATGTCATAGGTGTCTAGTAGAGGTGGGAAGTAGGGCTGAAGGTGGTCCAAATTGAACACTGGGTGCAAACTAAGGAATGGTGGAATACTAAGCTCGAAGGAATTTTCCCCTATAGTCTTGTTGATGGTGTATGGCCCATATCGGAGCAGGTGATTCTTACGGTGGGTTACATTGAGGCGCTCCTTTTGCAAATGTAAGTACACTTTGCCACCCACCTGGAAGTTGTTTGGCACCCGATGTTGATCATGTCGTTGCTTGTACCTGCCATTGGCTCTATCCAATATGTCATGAACATATTGGCAGATGTGTTGAATGCTCTCAATGAATTTTTTCACCTTGTCAGCTTCAAACTAGACATGAGCTGAATTAGCCTGGGTAGCTGCAAATGGCATGGCTATGTAAATGGGACATAATGGTTGGAATCCCAAGCCCACCTGAAAGAGGTTGTGGTCGGTTGAGATGTGGAGAGGCCGGTTATAGTTGTGTTGTATATAGGGGAGGCTATCATCCCATGTATGTGGATTCTTTGATTTGTACATGCGCATAATGTATACGATAATCCTGTCGACGACCTTTGTCTGGCCATCAGTTTGGGGATGGAAAGTTGTAGACTTGGTGAGCTTGGTGTCCAACATTGACCAAAGGCTAAACCAAAATGTATTGAGGAACTTGTTGTCTCGATCGGAGATGATATAAAATGGGATCCCAAAGTGTACCCACACTAATTCAAAGAAGAGTTTAGCATTGGTTTTTGTTCTGATATTATTCTTGCAGGATTCCATAATGGCCATGTTCGAGAATCTTTTGATGACCAAGAAAACACAGTCGTTTCCATGCTTAATAGAAGGAAGGCTCGACATGTAATCCATGGAGATGGATTCCCAAGGTCAACTAGGGGTAGGAAGTAGAGTATACATGCCTTGCTTTTTGATGGTCGGTTTGGAAATGACGTAGGCAGTGCAGGATCTGGTGTACTTCCCGACATTCAGTCGAAGGTTCGGCCAATAGAAATACTTCTGTAGTACTGCCATTATTTTTTTGACCCCAAAATGCCCAACGACTTGATTTTAGTTTGCTTCCCAAATCATTTCAGCATACTCGCTTGAAGGAACAAAGAGGTGTCCCAGATGACATAGCAGTGCATCTTGGAGGTGAAAATTTGGAACTTTCTTATCCTCTAAGAGCGTCGTGTATGTGTGGCCAAATTCTGGATCGCTCTTGTAGAGAAGCAGCCAATCAAAAGTGTTGTGCCCACAAGAGTTGAGCGTGGTGGTTAGCGCCACGATTGGTGGTCGGCTGAGGCAGACTGCAAAATTATTGGTGCTTCCCTTCTTGTACTTGATGTTCAAATGAAATTGTTTCAGATATGTGGACCACTTCTGATGGCGATCATTCTGCAACTTCCCCTGTGTCTGTATGAACTGTAGGGGTCGGTGGTCTATGTGGATGACTGTTTCCTTCCCCAAAATGCAATGCTTCCATTGTCAGCAAGCCATCACAATGGAATACATCTCTTTGTCATAAGTGGGATACTTTTGGACTGTGTCAAACAATGTCTTACTGTGATATGCCACTGGATTCCCCTGTTGAGGCATAGTCTGAGGCATCTGTCTCGATCTCAAATGGTTGTTGCATTTCTGGTAATGTGAGCACTAGGGAAGAGCAAAGGCGATGTTTCAATTCAATGAACACCTTCTGTTGAGATTCAAACCAAAATAATTTTTATTTTTCTCTTCCCTTGGTGACTTGGCTCAAGGGCCAAGTGATATGAGAGAATCCCAACACGAACCTACAGTAGAAATTGGCAAGACCAAGAAATTTGTGGAGTTCTGTTAGAGTGGTTGGGGTTGGAAAATTCCCGAATAACTTGGATCTTGGTTGGATCCACATGCACCCCCCGCTCATCAATGATTTATCCTAGATACTGAACCTAGGTCATGCCAAAAGTGCACTTCTCCAAATTTGCACACAACTTGTATTAACATAGTGTTTGGAGGACATGCCAGATGTTGTCATAGTCGTTGAAGGATCAATCTGTGGGATCACATGTGGACCAAGCTAAGATTAAAGTCATCTAGGATTTCCTAGCCTCAATGACCCTAATAGAGCTTCTCAACTTCTTGGGCCTTGATAACTTCTACTAAAGTTTTTTATGGGGTTCTTTCATATCACTTGGATTTTAAGTCAACTAACCAAGGGTGTAGCTAGTGTTTTTTTTTCTAGTCTGAATCACAACAGAAAACATTTAAGGATCTTAAACATCATCTCCCCTTCTATACTTACAACAATTGAGAAGCATGCCTGCGACTATGTTATTTGTTTATTCCTTTCTCAACAAGTACATGCAGTGGCCTATCATAGTGAAATTACCTTTGATACTATCTAAAGAAACTCCACCTATAAGAAAGAGATGTTCTCCATATAGGCATGACAATAATGGAAGCATTATATTTTGGGGAAACAGATGATCATCCACACTGATCATAGGCCTATGCAATTCATGTAGACATAAGGAAAGCTGCAAAATTTGTGTCATTAGAAATAGCCTAAATATCTACAAAATTTCCACTTAAGCATCAATTACAAGAAGCGCAACACCAGCCATGTTATAGACTGTCTTAGTCGACCCCAATAGTAACTCTTGTGGCAACGAGACCTCTAATGGCCATAACTATACAAAAATGGTGTTGACTTCATTTCCACATCCAGGTGTTGATTGCACGCAAACAATTTCCAAAATTCCACCTCATGGATGCACTCTTGTGCTACCTAGGCTACATTTGTGTTCCTTCAAACAAGCATTCCAAGTTGATCTAGGAGGCACATTATAGTCGGGAAACATGAAAATTTGGTGTGGATAAGAAGATAGAAGTAATTCAAAAGTATTTATAATAGCCAAAACTTCAATGAGATGTCCAATAGTATATCAGATCGTGTGACACCTATGTCATTGATAAATCAAGAAGTAGGGCTTGTACACTGTACCTAACACATACAAGCCTTAGGAGTCAATATTCATGGATTTCATGTTAGGATTTCCATCCACCAATAATTGTAACAATTATGTACTTGTGGTTTTCTATTGGTTCTCTAAGATGACCATTTGGGCACCATGCAAGAAGAGTATCATAGTTGAAGCCACTACTAAAATATTCTTTGAACATGTTTGGGTACATTTTGGGTTAACTTGGACCCTTATTTTAGATAGGTATAGTAGGTCCCTCAACACCTTTTCGTCCAACCTATGGTCTTTAATGGATATTGAGTTGACTAACTTGGATCCCTTTCATCCCCAAACAAATGGACAAACATAAGTAACACATATTTCATTAAATTAGGAAATTTTTTATTTACAAGGACATCACTAAAACTGATTTTTTTGGTCATTCAGAAATTCTAGATCCACTATATAATTCAAAATTTAATTTAATACATGTTAAGTGGTCAATAAGATGATTTTCAATATCTTGCACATGTAAAAATCCAAGAATCCATGTACATGGGATAAAATCCTTCGATATTTTCCATATAGCTATAGCAAATCCATCCACAACTCTATTGGCCATAGTAATTTTCAAGTATGCTTCGTGTTCCAACCATTGGCCCTAATTAGTGTAGTTATGTCAATTTCATATTCACTAGCATAGTCCTCCCATGCTCAGTCAAGGTAGATATAGCATGAAAATTTGTTGAAAAACTCCAACACCTACAGCAATAGGTTCAGGATATCTTGAAAAAATCCAATGCTAAGTACAAATAGTGACATGACCAACCCAAAATTCTACACAAGTTTCAAGTTAGTGATAAGGTGTGGTTGAATTTACAGAAAGAGCACCTCACATGCCATCATAATAAGCTCATACCACTTTGATATGGAACTTACACAATCATAAACATCGTGGGTGAAAATGATTTTGAATTGAGTATCCACCCTTTCCTTGGATTGCACCCAATATTTAATGTGGATCTACCTCATCCATATTTTCCACCTTTGTTGGACACCAAGATAAAGGATACATGCCAACAACACATACAACTCTAATGTGTTGTTAAAGCAATGCAACTTCTTCACCAAGGCAAGTGGCTCACACAAAGCCAAATTCAATAGAAGTTTCACCACCTAATTATGGGACTTAATTAAATGGATACCATTAATTCCTAAGGGTGGAGGACTAATCCAATTGGATATCTGTTGCCACCCACCTCTTCCATTTTATTAATGGTTTTCTATATTATTAGCGGTATTTCTATGATTTTTGGGTCCCAAACTTATGGGTCTTTTAGAGGCCCTAAATGATTATTTTTATAAATTTGTGGGGTGAGATATTTCCATGGCATACTCAAGCCATTGTCAAAATTTTAATCCTCATCTAGTGCTTTCCAATGGGATATTATGTACCCCAAACATGCATTTTATGCAAAAGTTACACCCCCATGAAGTTGATGTACCAATAAACCACTTTAAGGTTCGCAAATATTTTAGGGTTAGGGTTTTATACCTCTAGGGTTATTTCATTATGTTAAAAGTCCATTATTTTCTCCTCTTGTAACAATTTTTTTAGGAATTCATGTAGCCACCATCTCTCTTCCTTCAAAGATAGCTACCACCATTCTCGCCAATTTGTTTTCTGCAATATTCTATTTTTTTTATATATATATAGAAGTTAGGTTTTTGCTATCATTTTTCTCTCTACAATATTTCTCTATATGTGTCCCATTTACTTTCCTACATTTCATTTCATTCCTTGTAAAACTTGGATTAGTCATACAAACATAATTTATCAACATAATTTCCCTTTCTTTTCATAAGATTACATTGTAGAATTCAAGGTCCCCAAGGCACTTACCTGATTACAAGAAAATGTTACCTATGACTAATGAAGATTGAGCCATGTTCCACCTTATCATGAAGCCATTAGAGAATATCTTCCTCAAAAATATAAATTGGATTCATGAAGGTCATCCTCCTTCATCAACTCAAAATCATCATCCCTCCTTCTTTTATGTTTTCACTCTATGTCAACCTGACATCCCCATGAGTGGTTATCGCCTTCCTCTATGTCTCTCCTCTCAATTTCTCATACTTTTGTACCACTCATGCTTCTTACTTCGACCTTTCATTCTCCTTCATTCACATGAGTTCTTCTCTTTCCCCGTGCATGCCTTCCCAGGAGTGCTTCCTCTCTCCCAGAGAATGCTTCCCTCCTTTGATAGAATTATTCCCCCTATTTGTCTTATAAACACTTCTCTTTTCCTTTCCTTCCCTTTCATGGGTCAGCTAAGTTTGAAAATTTTATGTTATAGCTATCCTTCAGGTCAGATAAGAAGCTTCATTTTAGCCGCTAGAAGTATTCTAGTGTTATATCACCCATATCTTGGATAAGATAGTTGGGGTACGACCCCCTCTACTTCCATAAATAAGGAAGTTATTTCCAAAATTTTATCTGGATTTATGCAGGAACACAATGAACTAAAAAAAATACACATAAAAGCAGAGATGCAACATAAATAAAACTTCATTTCATTAATAAAAAATAACTGAAATATGCTTACAGACATAATGGAAATAAACTAGCTAGGGCATTGGTAGCTTATCTCTGAGAAGAGATGTGGCGGCCACAGACCTCTGAACTGTGTTACAATGAGGCTCGAGGGCCTATTTATTATTGAGAAACAATGGATAACCCTAAACATAGAAAAACCTAACCCTAGGAGATGAAGCGCCAAAACTATGGTCCCCGTTTGGGTAAATTGGTACATCAATCTTCTCAGGGATGCAAATTTGGCATACGATCTCCGTTTGGCGTGCACAATACCTCGATAGAAATATCTATATGATGAATACAAATGTTTATGTGAGCAACATCAAAGGATCCTCTATCTTGCTCCCAAGTTTTCCAAAAAACGTTGTTTAGGGCCTCAAAACGGCTCTGGAAATTCAAGACCCAAAAAACTGCTAAAAATAGTAAATTGTGCTACAATTAAGGAAACTAAAAAACTAAAAGAAACAATGGTGGGGACCCAAGTGGAATAGGCGGGTGGCCACCAATATCCACCTAGATCATACTTTCCACTAGATATTTTCTTGGGAAAATTTTGGCAATCTCAGCTTCATGACCCTTTAATAATTCATTGGCCAAATTTAATTATAATTATAATTATTCTAGGTCCTATTCCATTTACATTTAAATACCCATACAAGGATCAATAACATAATTAGTTACAATTACTATATCATTAGGTATTAGGTCATATACCCTTAAAATTTAAGTTCAATATGGTTTCATTGGGGTAGATAAAACTAAATAATTATTAGTTGTAGCACTAGTCGTTGAAACCTATATAGATTTAAATGAGATGTTCTATCACATAGGTCTTAGTATGGATTTCTCTCTGATCACTAGAAATTGTACCCTAATTTATTTGTAATGGACCATGAACTATAACCTTTTATATGGAAAAGGAATATGCTAAAGTGGAGTTGGTCTAGAGAGATGGTAGGAAATAATATCAACTAACTGCATATGATGTTTGAATTGCCGCTCTTTTCATTATATGTAGTTTTATGTGACATGTTTCTAAAGTCCTAACATGGAACAAATTCCCAATTATTTTGTTGAAAGTCTCGATCGAGAAACATGACTCAATGGACCATAGCACAAATAATGAACTTCCTCTAGATTTTTTGCAGGTTTATTATTAATTCTTCCACTACATGATTGTGGATTTCCTCTCCATTTAACAAACCTAACAATTGGATACAAGTAGGAAGATCATTTAACATGGTAATGAAAATATTGGATTTATCCGTATTATTTAAGTCTGAAAAAAGTGTTTAAATGAATTTTCATTCCATCCATCATAGTATAACCTACAAGTATTCCACTCCAAGAGAATCCACTTATATGAATCATGTTGCCAAACATATTATGTTCAAAGTTTATATCATTGTATTTGGTATAAATATCTATCATAGCAATCTAGAAAAAGATATTTGAATTAAATCAAATTCAAACCATGAATCCATGTGATATAAAACTAAAAATGAAGGTTTCATAATAAAAAAATGCAATATAGTTTGTCTTTCAGGAAATGGATCGTGGTTGCAAAAGTACAAAAAATTAAGTTAATTTGCATATTTTTAACGGTTAAAAGAAGACAAAATGCAGGATCAAACACAAGAAAATTGATAATGGAGTTCACCCATCTTGAGCTATGTCTCTGGGTCCAGCTTCCATTGGTGACCACTTTATTATGCTATATACATCAACATACAAGCTTCAATTTGAAAAATAACACTGCCATTTTGTCCATAATGCTCAAAATCCCCTATCTAGGCTCTTCTTGAGCTCAAACAGGCTGAAAATTGAGCAAGTTATGTCTCTTTCTTCAAATTTTCATATAAAATTTGCAACAAAACTAGAACTCTCTATAAAATTTGGCGACAAAATGATCATATCCCAATTGGTAGGGTGTTTGAGTAGTATGGTAGGTCACGAGTTCAACCCACACCTCTCACCATTAATTTTGTTGGTTTGTTATTAAGTATATTAAAAAAATAAAATAACAAGCCTCCACAGCCGCCCAAATCCTCCACCCCTGATCCTACACATTGTTATGTGACTACAGATCATAGGCCATAGGCCAAATGCCCATGTTAACCTCTTCTTGTCGATTATATGGATCCACATGGCCACGACCATGGGCGCGGGCAGTATGTCATGTGCCCCAGCCCCAAAAAATTATTTCAATGGTTCTATGAATGTCAAAAACCTTGGGCTAAGTTGGTCGGGCGTGCTTGCCGGCCCACCCATTAATCCAACTGTCAATGCAATTGATAATAAATAAAATCATGTGCCTATGGTTTAATAAGGAGTGCCATAGTTCGGTTGATCAGGAAACTGTTTCATGAACTAGAAGTTGGGAGGTCGAATCCGTCGAAGGCTTGTTGATCGATCACCAATTTTTTGTGCCATACAGAGTGCCATGTGGTGCCCTGGGAATGGGCCACATGTCACTATGTGATTGACCCATATCACAAACCTTCAAATTAATAACAGTGTGCCATGTGTCATACAACTGGCCCAAATGTTGACTCATGATTAGCCCCCTTCTAAAATTCCTACTACCTAGTCAGATGATAAAATTAGCACCACGACAGTGTACATACTGCCACGTAAGCGTACAAACTACAAAGTCAACCCTGCAACTTTGATTTTTTTTTCCCAAAAAATTAGAACACAATAACTTACTCATACAATGTTGGATTGAGGTGATTCAAGCGTCGTTGAAATCATAATGATGAGCTCTACAATTTGGCACTGGTTTCAGAATATTTTAAGCACTTTAATTTTTTATCATATTTTTATTCCTTGGATCACTCCTCCCTAATGGAAGATTTTGGACCACTAAAAGTTTGTTTTTAACTCAGCAAGTGAGGGTAAATCTCCCTCACGTACCCAATCTCTATCCACCATTATTTTCTTGGATTGGCACCTTTGAACCCCACACAAAGATACTCCACATTTTCTTTGCATGAAGTTCTTATCCTCCTATCAAGAATAGTGTCTTCCTACAACTCATTTAAAAATTCAAGAGAAAAATATTCTATAAATGGAATTTGAGCATTCTCTTCTTGATCAACGGTCATAGGAGGCTCATACAATCTCAAGTTTTCCACATTCACAATGGAATAAATTTGCATGTAAGGTGGAAAATATAATCAGAAAGCATTGTTACCAATATTTTCCAAGATTTTGAAAGGACCATATCTGATTGGTTTGAAATTTTTACCTTCACCTTGTAATCTTTCCTTATTGATGTACAACAAAACATGATCTCCCACTTAGAAATCATGATCAACCCTTTGCTTATCATGTCTTGGCTTATATTTGGCTTGGATTTTCTACAGTTGTTCTTGTACCCTTTTATGAACTAATTGGATTTTTTCAATGAAATGCTTGGCTTTCTCCACATCATTATGTCCATCTTCTGCAATATCTTTACCAAAGATGAAATCCAAAGGAAACTTTGGCAAATAATCCAAACAAGCTTCAAATGGAGATACTTTTGTAGATGAATTTTTGGCACAATTGTAGGCATGTTAGATGTAATGCAAATGCTCATCCCAAAGTTTCAGATGCTTACCACAATATCCTCGAAGGAGATGCACTCTTTTTTTGTTCGATACTTCTGTCGGGTCATCGGTTTTTGGATGAAATGTTATGCTCTTCTTCAACTTTATGTCCATGAGTTCCCATAAACTTGACCAAAACTTCTCAACAAACTAAGAATCTCGATCAGAAATAATCGAAGTAGGTAACCCAAAGTGAACCCATGCATTTTGGGAGAACATATTTGTAGTTTATTTAGTTGTGATATGTTTCTTACAAGGCATCAACACACATATTTTGCTAAAACAATCCACTACAACATATAAATAATCATGACCTTTTCTAAACATTGGTATTCCTCCTACAAAATCCATAGAAAAAATTTCCCAAGGACGAGAAGGGTAGGAAGTGGAGTGTACAAGCCCATTTTTCTATTACTTAGCTCACTATTAGCACACATAGAATATCCTTTTACATATCTTGATACAGCTTCATTCATACGAGGCCAATAACAATACCTTTATAGCTGAGCAATTGTTTTTCCTACACCAAAGTGTCCAGCAATAATAAAAGTATGGGCTTCCATTATGACATTAATGAGTTCATCTTGTGGAATGAAAAACTTTCCAAGATGATACAACAACTTGTTATTAACATGATAATCCAGCTCTTCCACATGATTTCCTTGACTCAAAGTTGCATAAACATCTTTAAATTATTCATCTTGAGCATATTGTTCAGTATAAATTCCATGCATGATTGAGTTATGCTTGATAATGACAGATGCATTAACAATACGACTTGATAAAATATCTGCAACTTTGTTGTAAATACTTTTTTTATACCTGATAACCAAATGAAAATGCTGCAAAAATAGCATCCATCTGAAATGTCTAGATTGTTATAGCTTGGTTTGTGATTATTTATATTACAAATGTTGATGGTCGATATGAATAATTGTTTCTTTACTCATAAAATATTGCTTCCACTGCTTCACGCTTTGTACCAAAGCATAAAAACCTTTATCATAAGTTGGATAGTTAATTACTGCATTGGAAAAGGTCTCAAAATGATAATATATTGGCTTACCTTATTGCATCAATATTGCTCCCATAGCATAATCGCTTGCATTGGTTTGAATTTTAAATGATTTCTTGGGGTCTCAAAGTGCTAGAACTGGTGTTGTATTTATTTTCTCTTTCAAAGTGTTAAAGGATTTTTGTTTCTTTCCTCCCGAATGAAAGACTTGCTTCACACTTGTCAAAGCATGTAATGGTGCTAAAATGAATTAGAAATTACTGATAAATTTTCTCCAATATTGGGTTACTCACAAAAATCTCCTAACTTCTTATTATGTTGTTGGGTTTAGGCCAATTCACAATAACTTCAAATTTGGAGGAATCAATCTTCAATTCACCACCTCCTATAATATGAGATAAGTAAACCAAGGACATTTTCCCAAATTCACATTTAGACATCTTCAAATACAAATTTTCATTTTTCAAGACATATAGAAATGTCTTTACATGCTTGACATGCTCTTCACGAGTCTAACTAAAAATTAGAATATCATCTAAGTATACTATGACAAAATCATCAAGGAATGGTCACGATACATCATTCATAACTCTCATGAATGTGGCAGGTGCATTACAAATCCCAAATGGCATAACTAACCATTCAATTTTTTTGTTTTTTTGTCTTAAAATAAAATTTCCAAATATCATCTTCAGCAGTCCTTATATGATGATAAAAACTTCTCAAGAATAAATTAGTAAAGTAAACAACATCCTTTAACTGATATAGGAAATCATCAATGCCAAGAAGAGGATAGTGATTCTTTACCATAATCTTGTTCAAAGCTCGAAAATCCACACACCTGTGCCATGTCCCATATTTCTTTGGAACTAGAATAATAGGAGACCCAAAAGGAGATGTAATGGGTTTTATGACCCCTTTTTCAAGCATATCTTGAATTTTCTTCTTGATCTCTCCATTCTCCAAAATTGACATTCTATACATTCCAATATTCTGAAGTGGCACATCCTGTTGCATTTGTATCTCATGTTGGATTCCTCTTTTTGGAGGTAACCCTTTAGGTTATTGAAACATATTTTTATAATTAGTAAGAAATTCAAGCAATTCATGATTGAATTTAGAATCACATCTGATAAAGATTCAGATTCAACAGTATCTTTAGCTTTAATCATGAAAAACACAAAATTCCGACTATCATTCACAAGCCTTTTCATTTCACCTGCACTAACAAGAGATAAGCTCATCTTCTTGCGATGTGATCTAACAATATACTCAACTCCATATTTGAAAATATGATACTTGTTCTCATGCGGATAGAATATGGATTTTCGGTCATATAAATATGGATTCCCTAAGAAAATCCCACAAATATCAAGTGGTACAACATCAAGCTCTTCCTCATTTATAAAATAAGCAATGATGGTAATTTTGAATGTACATTTTCTTGTCACTTGAAATTTGGCATCATCACATACCCAACCAAAATGGTAAGGTTTTGTATGAGGTGTAGTCTCTAAATTAAGTTTCTTGACAATTTATTCAAAAAAAAAAAATATTGACTTGAGGTCTACTATCAAATAGTGTATCAAACTTTGTATGTTTTGTAATGACCTTGAAAGGAAAAATCTCACATCCTTCTTTATCATTTTGAGATTCAACGGGCTTAGTAGAGGAACTATTAATTGTGTTAGAAGTTATACCTTTCATCCATGTGGATGTGATTTTAGTTTCATCACATGAATCCGATCTTATATCTTGTTGAGCTGTAGCAACAGACTTTTGTTTCCCCTTGTTATTAAACTTCTTTGGTCTCAATTCAGGATGTAATTTCCAATGTGGTCTTCGTCACGACCATCTTTCGAAAAATGTTTACAAGTAAGTTTCTCTCTCTCTTTCTTCATGATATCATTGTTTACCATTTCCTTTAAATTTCCCCTTTCCTTTGTCTCCAGATTTAAAGGGTTTCTTGTTGGAATCTTGAGGAACATTCTTTCCTTCTAATTCTAAATGAGTAGCCTGAACACATACTTCATTTAGATTGGTGGGTGTTGGAGTAGGGTTTCGTAGGGCCGAATTTTGATATATTTTGTAATTTTTTTGTAATTTTAGTCATGTGCAGCACAATTCAAGGGGATTTGGGGTGGGTCAAAGCCCCTCATGAGTTGTAACGGGTCAAAAGGGTAGAACTAGGGACCGAAAACCACAGTTTGAGGACCTTAGATGAGCGTAGGCTAAAAGTATAAATAGGAGTATGGATCAAGTCGATAAGAGACAATAAGGATGTTGATGATGATAGAGATCTGACTGTATTTTGATATTTTAGCGAATTTTCCTGGGTTAGAAAGCTCTTATTAGCTGTGTGCGTGGAGACCTTAGTCATGTTGTGTGCAGACCTCGCTGGCTATGTGCGCGGGTAAACTGAAGGTGTTATCAGGGATTTTTGAACTGTTAATGAATGAAGCACTGTTTTGGATGATATCTGAGTACAAAATTCATCTGTTATTCACTTTATGATATGTTCTGCATGTTATTTATGGTTATTGTGTTATCTGTATTCAGATTGATTGCGCAGCTATTTTCTGCTTTCGATGAATGATAAATGAATGGATCTGTTACTATTGAGCTTTAATAATATGTATTAAGGATTATTACATGGATTTCAGACTCTGTTTTAACACGCGCACAAGGTATTCTATATAATTGACATAAATCTGTCTGGTTAGGGTTTCTAGTTAGGGATTTTGTTGTGAAGGTCTGATCACAATTTTTTTAGATCTGAAGACACCCACATCATTTAATTCTCTCTCAGGGTGTGGAAACCTGGTTCCAGCACCCCCCCATACTGCTTCAGGTGAGACTTTGACTTGCACAAGCAGGTCACTACTGAAAGGGCCAGTAGTAAGAGGGTTTTTTTGGTTAACCTTAACTTCGAACTTTGGTCAAGACCCCTCAAGCCAACAAATAGTTCCATTGTCAGGACTGGGATAATTTTGAGAGGGACTAGATGTTGTGGCAACCATTAAATCCTAAATTAGGGGACTGGTTTGAGAAGAAAATTCAGGAATTTTCCCTTAAATAAAACAGAAGTAAGAAGCTTTCTAGTGAAGATTAGAAACATAATTATATTTTCACATAGGTTCACGAGATATTCTTTGTGACCTTTGCGCACGAATTTTAGGAGTGGTTTTCAAGATTAGTAGAGTTCCAAACCTATTGGAAGGAAGACAAGGGCATGCAATGGATACCTGAATTGATCCAACAGTTGGAAAAGACTGATAATTCCATCACCCGGAATGTAGATGACTGGGTTGACAACATCTTGGGTGGTTTTGTGACAGAATTTGCAGTAGATCATTTAGTGTCATATTCTAAAGTTGAAAGGAGATTTTTCAAGGGATTTAGAGGTAAATTATTACGAACTTTTCCTTTGCTGATTAATATCCTATTGTGTGAAAAGGGTGTTTTGTGCAGCCACACTGAGTGAATGACCCTTGATAAGATAGAAAGTACTATGCGTAGCGGAAAATATTATTGGGTCAATTAGAGGGGGGACAGATCTATTTACAACCCTCTGAGAAATTCACCTGATATAGAGAGTAGTGCAGCTACGTGCGCTGAAGGTATCCCTCCTACTATGACACAATCAAACTCGTGTAGGGGTAAGACATCTCCTACCCTGCCACCACAGCCGCCTACAGAAGATATGGTCGCGCATATGAAGCTACCCACCCTTAATGGTGTGGGAGATGAGGATATGGATTGGTTTTGGTTTGTGGCTGATGTAGTGTGGACTGCGCAAAATGTTAATACTGATGTTTTCAAGAGAGCACAACTGGCTATGGCGTTCGAAGGTTGTGTGTTATATTGGTTCATGGGATATATTTCTTAGAATGTTGATCCCACTATTGTGAATATTAAGGATGCCCTGAAATAGCAATTCAGGAAGTCGAAGTCCTATCAACAGTGCATGATTGAAATAAAAGATATCAAACAAGGGCCGAAGGAATCGGTTTAAGAAGCTGACCAATGGCTGAAGTGCACCATTAGTGAAGGAGGATTTGTTTACGACGATAAGCAGCATAAGGAATGGTTCATTTCCATGCCCTTGCCACATATGCATGGGTCTGTGGTTCAATAGAAGATTGATTCTCAGGCCGAAGATTTGGAAGCTGCACCTAGATAAGATGCTCAATGAGGAACGCTGCAAATTCAAATTCAACTAGAGGTTATGCACTTAGAAATTAAAAACTTACATAGAGATCAGGGTAAAGAATTTGGCACAAATGTCTAGTGCATACGTTTTAAGGGTTCAGACCACACCAAGGATCAGTGCACTATGTTCTTCGATTACATGCAAGCAGGGGGACCAAATCCACTGCACCTCAGGGATGTTGTTGGGCCAAGTACCCCCACACTATGGTGCGTTGATTCTAGGGTAGTTGGATGACATGATATAGACCACTATCCTCGATTAGGAAGCTATTTTCTAGAGATGAAGCAGCAGTGGTGCAAATTTTTCTCTTCAATTGGTCATGATGACCACCACTGTTGAACGTTTGATCTAATGATAGACACTACTAACCTTTATAGAGTGCAGGTCAATCCTTCTTCACCAGCATCTCCCTCTGGACGTGGAGGATCCCCAACAAGAGGAAGGGGAGGGGGGAGATGTGGAGGCATAGGTCGGGGAAGAGGGAAAGTAATCTGCTATAACTGTGGGGACGCTGGACACTATGCATGAAACTAGCCTAACCCTGTGTGACAATCCTGCGGGTACTATAGGAAATTTGATCATGCAATTGAAGATTGTCCTGTGCTAATTGCTAAAATGTAAGAAAAGTGACAACAGACGCCTACACAAAACATACAAATGGTTAAAGCTTAGTCGTGCGATGATGGCCCAAGTGTAAACGTAATTACACATAGTGGTGCTCCCACTGGAGGAAATGAGGAAAATAGGGTTGATGCAAAGCCACTGATCAGAAAGGAATCTAACAAGAAAGAAGGACTCAACCTGTAGAAGGAAAAGGAGACTTTCATTGAAGCTAGGAAGGATTTTGTTATTGTGGGAGTGTCCACATCAAATTCTATAATGGAACCAAAGGATGATGATGAATGCAAACCATTCCTACAAGCCTATATTAAGTTATTGCGCAATCATAAGGTAGTAGATAATCTGAAGACCCTAATAGAAATTTGCACAAAAAAAGAAGTACGTTGAACAGAGACTAAGGTTGTGAACAAGAATTTATAAGAACAAGAAGAGAACTGGTTGGGAGATGCGCATGACTGTGAAGATTGGAGTGTATGAGATGGATCAATTCATCCTGGATTCGGGGTCTAATGCAAATTTTCTACCGAAGAAAACCTGGTAGAAGATGGGAGAACCAAAGCTGGAATGGTCCACCATTCCATTACGTATGGCTAATCAACAGAAGATCATTCCACTTGGAAGACTTCCATAGGTCCTAGTTGACATTGCTGGAGTAAATGTACATGTGGATTTTGAAGTGATACAAATTGTGGATGATGCATACCCCTACCCTGTGTTGTTAGGACTGGATTGGGTCATTGATATGGGAGGCATCATCAACCTAAAGCGTAGAAGCATGATCTTTGAGAATGATGGTACACAAGTGATAGTCCCACTAGATCCGGCAGAAGGAAAAAGATATACAGAGCTAGTATGCGAAGGATATGATGTCGACCATATTTACAAGCTGACTACATGGGACGAAGATTGGATCAACTCTATAGCAGATGGGATGACATATTGGGAGAAGGATAGTTATTGTTTCTCAGAATCAGATAGAGAAATGGAGAACTGGAAGAATTGGTTGCACGATGTTTCGGCGTTGCACTGCCTCAAGATTACTAAGAACTTTCAGTGCATCTCCTCAGAGGTAAGAGAACTACCCTATTTTGATGGTTTTGGTAGTGTCAAAGTATTTCTGGGAGAATTGGAAAAGGTTTTCCCAGAAGAATGAAGGCTCTAGGCACTTGACCTGGCTATGCGCGCAACCTCACCGCATTAGTGGGATACACAAAAGGGTGTGTTTAATTATTGGGAGGAATGTAGCAAAATGATGGCATTGCACTTTGAGCCTCTTGTTACCCTGCCAATTGAAATTTTCCATGGTCAGGGAGACCCACTCAAGCACCTGGCCATGTGGGTGGAAGTTTGGAAGGAAAATACCTGGAACAAGTTGGTTCATATGTTTATTCATTCATTGGGGACGGTACCTACCACTTGGTATCTGGAAATGAAGTTACACCGAGGAATCGCCATTGGATCAAAATGCCTAATGATTTCATATCAACCTTTATCTTGGTTAAGGGATCGGAAAAATTGGATGAAGCCTTAGAGGACATAGATGCCCTTGTATTTGATGACTCCCGACCACAAAGGGAATGTGTTGTGCTAGCCTAGGATGCACAGATGCAAGATATTGTCAATTACAGGAACCTGTCAATAGAGGAGAATGAAGATGATCCAAGAAATGTCAACATCATTGAGTCCGAAGGGGAGAAGGCAATTGTAGGGCCCTCATTGGGGATGGTAGATGTAACTAAGCCTCTGAAGTTAAAGGAAGTCAAAATTGGGACAGAAGAGCAGCCCAAGTTGGCCAAAATCGGGGACTACTAGGATCATGAAACATTAGGGAAGATTGTGGAGTTGTTGACAGAGTATTAAGACCTATTTCCTACAAAGTTCTATGAGCTTAAGGGAATTATAGGAGCCCTAGGTGTTATGAAGATCATGTTGAAACCAGAAGCACACCTTGTCAAGCAACGACCATACCAATTGAATCCAAAGTATAAGTACAAATTCAAAGAGTAATTATATAAGATGGTGGCTGAAGGCATCATTGAGCCTATAGAGTAGTCTGATTGGGTAAGCCCAATGGTGGTTCAAGAAAAGAAGACCAAAGGAGAGATAAATATTTGTGTAGATTTGTGCAAGTTGAATGATGCCTGTGTGCATGACCCCTTCCCTACTCCATTTTCAGATGAGATCCTGGATAATGTGGGAGGACAAGAGGCTTATTTATTTAATGATGGATTTTTGGGGTATCATCATATTAGAATTGTGCCTGAAGATCGTAGCAAGACCACCTTTGCAACAGAATGGGGGTCATTTCAGTACACTGTCATGCCTTTCGGATTGAAGAATGCACGTGCAATCTTCTCGCACGTGGTAGTGGTTGTGTTCAAGGAATTCATGCATAAAGTTTTGGAGGTATATTTTGATGACTAGATAGTGTGTGGATTGGTAAAGAAAAATGTGTCAAACCTGTGCATGATGCTTGACACTTGTAGGAAGCACCAGATTTCTCTTAACCTGAAGAAATGTATATTCTGTGTGCCTTTTGGAATTTTTTTATGGCATATAGTATGTCATCAAGGATTGATGGTATACCCAACCAAGATAGTAGTTATCATCAACCTAGAAGTTCCCACTAATGAGAAACATATGCGCTCCTTCATAGGACACACCGGATATTATAGGAAGTGCATTAAGGGCTATGCTCTAATCAATGATCCAATGGAGAAGTTACTGAAGAAGGATGTATTTTTCTGGGATGAGGAATGTCAAAAGATACTTGAGATGTTGAAGGAAAAAATGGTCACTGCACCTATTTTGATATTCCCAGACTTGTCTAATGGTTTTCATGTACATGTGGATGCATCTGGTATAGCAGTTGGGGTTGTTCTAACATAGCAAGGAGAAGGAGACATTGATCACCCAGTTGCTTTTTCCAGTAGGAAGCTCTCCAGTGCAGAGCACAACTACTCAACCACAAAAAGGGAAGGATTGGCCATGGTCTATGCTCTGCAAAAATATAGGCACTATCTGCTAAGAGGGCACTTCAAAATTTTCATTGACCATTCTGCTTTGAAATACCTGGTCAATAAGCCTGTGTTGGGGGGGAATATTTGCAGATGGTTGTTGTTATTTCAGGAGTATGACTTTGAAATCATTGGGAAGCCTAGAAGACTAAATGTTGGACTTGATCATTTGTCACGCAACAAAAATGGGGAAGAACCAACCAGTCTGGAGGAGGGGTTACCTGATGCGCAGATATTTGCTATCAAGGTGGTTGATGAGAACATTGCTGATATTATTCAATTTCTGACCACTGGAAGTGTGCCTACTAAATATTCGGTGCAACAAAAGAAGGAGTTGATTGCGCATGAAACTGATTTTACCCTGATTGCGGGTTAGTTGTATAAGTTGGGAGAAGATGAAGTATTGAGAATATATGTGTTGGAACATGAGAGACAGGATATCTTATTTGAGGCTCATGGAGGGGTGGCAGGAGGCCATTATGCTGGGAAAGCTACTGCGTAGAAGGTGTTGTGTGTTGGGTTATGGTGGCCCACACTGCAAAGTGATGCACATGCGTACTATTGATCCTGTGATGCATGTCAGATAATAGGGAAGCCCTTGTGTAGAGATGAAATTCCCCTACATCCACAGATGGCCCTGCAGTACTTTTATAAATGAGCTATAGATTTTGTTGGACTGATCAATCCTCCAGGGAAGAAGACTGGAGTGTGCTATATCATCACTCCCACAAATTATGTAACCAAATGGGAAGAAGCTAAGGTAGTTAAGGACTGTACTGCAGATATTGTTGCGCACTTCATTTTTTAACACAATTTGAATAGATTTGCATGTCCAAAGATATTTATGAGTGATAGAGGTATGCACTTTGTTAATGAAACCATTGAAGCTCTGACAGATGAATTTCAGATCCATCACTATAAGAGTACCCCTTATCACTCACAAGAAAATGGCGCAGTAGAGGATTTAAAAAAAAAAACTGGAGAATGTGCTCAGAAAGATCTGTAATGCCAATCATAATGATTTTGACGTGCGCATCCCTTCAGTGTTATGGGCTTATTGGACCACATGCAAAAAGTTGATTGGGAAAACACCTTTCAGGATGGTTTATGGGAAAGAAGCGATCATGCCAATGGATTATATTGTCCCAAGCCTATGCCTTATAGATTTTACTAATATGGATGACCCTGACATTATGGAGGAATGTTTGGCATAATTAGTTTCCTTAGAAGAGGATTGGTTCATTGCTAACTTCCATCAACAAGTGCAAAAGGCGCGCAAAAAGACCTCGCATGATAATCACATTAGACAAAAGGTGTTCAAGGAGGAAGAATTGGTCTTGTTATATGACAATCAGTTTACATGCCACCCAGGGAAATTCAGGAAACATTGGTTGGGGCCATACATTGTGAAGGAAATCACTGATGGAGGTGTGGTGTGCTTGGCCATGCTGTGCGGTGAGAATATTCCTGGGTATTTCAATGGAAGATGTCTGAAACCATATAGGGACAATCTGGTGCCGACCAAATGACTATATGGCTGGAGCATAAGACTCCAGTGGTCTGCGTGCAACACAGAGGAAAGGCGGGCACAGACAGGTGCGACGGAAGCGCAGTGGTAATGCGCAGGAGAAGAAACTAGCCGTTGGAACAGTGAAACCGGGTGAAAAAGTAATTTTACCATTGGATGGAGCAGGTTTTATGCATTAAATGAAGCGATCTTATGGGATTTTTTACCATTTTTATGAAGGTAAGTTTAATTTAATGAATATCTGGCCATTTTCACCTTGTATTCCTATAAAAGGAAGGGTGCGGGTCATAATTGGTTCCTTTTCTTTCTGAGTACATTGCGCCTTGAGCTTATCTGTGATTTGTGTTGTAAATTTTTCTGAGTACTATATGTCTTAGCCAAGAGACCCCATCTGACATAAGTAATCCTGAATTTATCTTCCTCCCAAGAATGACAGCCACCAATCTGGAGCGCGCACTTGTTGAGGAGCACTCTGTGACCCTCACACCATTGACTAAGTCAGGATCAGACGATTTCTATGAAGTAATCCCTGAGGTTGAAGAATTCATGTCTACGTCGGCTAAAGGAAAAGGGAAAATATCGAAGTGGTCCACCTCAAAGTCACGGACCTCCCCGAGGAATGTGGCATCCCCACTATTGTCCTTTGAGATAACCTAAGGTCGATAGGTTATGCAAAGCATCTAAAATATTTGTTGTTTTTGAATAATTGGATGACTAGTGAACATTTTTCTAAAACAGGTGACTTAACTTAGAAAGATCCTTGATTAAATAAAATTTTGTTCTTTAATTACACATGGTTAATTTTATTTAAAGTGGGATGAATAAGAAGAATATGAAAAAGTATAAATGATTTAATATTCAAATAGATTATTTCACCATTTATAAGAAGAAATTATGAAAACTATGTTCTCATAATCAAAAAAATATAATCAAGTCATAATAGGAACCTATGTGTAATTAAATTTCAGGAGGAATTTACTATAACAGATAGTTTTGTAAATTAATCTCTTAATCCAACTACAACTTCACAATGAATAAAAAATGAAACTGAGATTCAATTAAATTTCCAATTGGATAGCTGTTAATGAATTAAATTATATGAGGAATACATAATGAAAAAAATAATAGAAATAACTCACAAGAACACAAGCCATATGGAGTAAATCCATAATCTTATATTCAATAAAAAATGCTCCACCTATTACAAATATCTTTGATAACTAGCTTAAGGGTGCAACTTCAAATACTTCCATGAAAGAAGTATTTAAACAAAAATAAAAATTTACAATAAATGCCTGAGTGACAAGGAAAGCTATAATTCTTCAAAATAAACTGAAAGGAAAGGAAATCAATCCAAAAGAATGAATCTGCGTGTCTGGCCCTGTTTTGGTGGAAAACTGTTGCTGAGTGGCCACTTATTCTGTTGTTGCGCTGGCACAATGACTTGTCTTCTAATCTTGATATTCGCAAAGCTTCTCCCACTGATCTTGGTTTGGAATTAAAACTTTAATAACATTGCGGTAGATTTCATCTACCTCAGTATACTTTGAAAAAGTAGGTTTTACAGTGAAAATATGTTTTATCCCATGATGAATAAAACTGATATTTTTAACAGCTTTATAAAATGCTTTGCCTGTCATAGAACCTTGAATAGAAGACATGGATGCAACCCTTACTGATTCTTTGAGCTTCTTCATATAATCCTCCTTGGGCATTAATTTGTCATTTATTACAAACAGTGAGGGCAGACCTTTTTTAATCAATGCATCAATTCTTGAGAGAAATATGTTGATTGCAACATCAAGAGTGTGACACTTTTCTGTTAACTGCATTACTAAGTTATTTTTTATTATAACTTTCTTTACCTCAAGAATGGTTTCAGTCCTGTCATCTACCCCTAGCTCATCTAGTTCTTGGTTGTCTTTATAATTTAGAAACTTTATAATGTTGTTGGTTGTATTAGGCATTTCTCTCAATTGAGTATTTATATCAAAAATTGCCTGGTTTTCCTTTTCCACTAACTCCTTTTGCTCAAAGATGATATTGATACATGGCCAAATTTCACCCATTTCCTAAATGATGTTGTTCCAAATAATTTCTTTGACATTACCTAGAGTGTAGCCAATAGAAGCTTCAGTTACTAATTTCCTCCATATTTCTACTTGGTTCTGAGCTCTTTGAAGCTCTGATGCATGGAAAGTGTCAGAGTTCTTTTGTTGATCCTCTAGAAGTTTGACTTGGTCCTGTAACTTCTTTATTTCTTCATTCCGCAAGGTCATATTTTGGAGTCTAGTAGCCAACTAGTCTACATCATCTCCTTTACTAGTGGTAACAGATATAGCAGTAGAAATAGTTGTAATAGGAAGTGCTTCTAAAGGAGTAGCTTGCTTGGATGGTTTCTTGCTTTCTTTAATCCACTTCTCCATATTTGTTTCCATTTGCTTCAACTGTGTACTCTATTCTAAAATAAGCTTCATCATGTCTACCTTTTGTGTCTCTATCTCTTCAATCTCCTTAGCTAAAGGATCTTTTGTTGCTAGTAGCTTTAACTTCTTCCTTAATGCTGCAATATCTGCATTCTTTTTCTTAATCAGTTCCTCTACAACATTAAAATTTTTAGGATCATAACCCAGTTTTATCACCAAATATTCCAAGGTTTTAATACTGGTATCTTTGGCAAAAGCTAAAACTTTTTCCATGTTGAGTTGTGACCGGACATTTACTAGTGTGACCTGCAATTTAGATAAATTCATAACAGTGTTAGTTACAATGGAGAATATCATCTCCCCGCTCTGTTTATGCATCTCCATTTGATCAATGGGATGTATATCCTTCACATCAAACTCAAGAGATGTCTTCTTATAATTTGATTCTCCTTTGGGCTGAGGAACTTGTGCCTGAAGAAATGCCATTAGCATTTTTCCTTTCTCTGAGTCGAAGTTCCAAAATTTGTTGTATGTGTTTATCTTCAAGGCTTAATTTTTTAGTTTTATTTCCTTGAAGATATCCATGGTGCTTTTCTCTGGCTCGCTTGAAGTTGATGTACCTGTGTGCATAATCTGTTGCTACTCTGTTGTAGCCATGGAGGTGATAGGAGACTGTGTGGGCTGCTCACCTATTAATGAAGATATAATAGGCTAATCAGTGTTGATAGGAGTATGATTCTTTGAATCTTTGCTAAGGCTTAATATGGAACTAAGCTTAGCCTTCTTTCTGTACATGATTTTAAATCCCTTACTGAAGATATTCGTATCTGAAGGGAATCCTTCTTCTCTGTTTCTTTTGGTTGTCTGCTCTTGGTTTGTAGGAGTCTACATTGTTGATGAAGAGACTGGTTGTTCTTCTACCTCATGTAATGTATTCTCTATCCACTCTGGTTGGTTCTTATACTTCTCTATTTCTGGCCTTGGTGTGTGAAAATAAGGAGTAGATTTGGTTTCTACCCTTAATTTGGAAACTATCCCTAATGTATCATATGACCAAGTGAAGCTAAGATCAAACTGCCTTTTCTTCAATAATTGGTTAGCCTTTGCTCCTGCTTTCCTGCTGTTACATATGAATGGGCCAAATTGCGTTTTTAACTTAAACTAATACTTTTTCTTGGCAGAAAAAAAATGGACTTGATCCATGTTGATCATTTTCCTGATAAATTATAAGGAAAAAATCCTCATTGGGAGGAATTTTGGAAATTTATACGGTTGCAACTCACATCCAAAAACTCTTATCTCTATGTAATTTTCATATAACTACCAATCTCTTGTTTGTACTTGTTTTGACAGCAACAAAATATTTTGGATTTCTTCACTAATTCTTGGTTCATTTTTGTTGCTTAGAAGACCAATGGTTGGGTGAACAAACATCTCAATGAACTATTTATATGTGAACTCATTTTGATCTTTCATAACCAGGGTGGTCTAGAAAATGAATGACTGCTGGTCTCATTTCTCATTCAGTTTATGCAATGAAAATTTTATGTTGTCCCCCTGAAAGTATATGAACATGTAGACTAAGACATAGGTATATTTAAATACCTCCTCTGTGTTGAAATTGACCACTGCTGATGAATAGACTCTGCAATGAAATGACTGAAATTGAACATAATTGAATGTTTGGCATCATCAGAAAAGATTGATAAAAATCCTATAATGGCCTCATCTACATATTGATCAAAGTAGTATCCAAGAAGGTAAGATAAAACAGTAGTTACCTGCTTGGTTCTCTCAAGGAATAGGGATGAACGATAAGGATGATTTTTCTTAGGAAATGAAGCATCTTGTGCTAGGAATAATTCTAGAGTTTGGGTTCTCTTAGCAAGGTCTAATTTCTAGTAAATTTCAACCAAAGCTTCATGAGAAAATGGGATACCATTGTTGAATGTGGGGGCTAGCATCATTTGATCAATAGCTTGAGGGGTTATGGTAAACAAAACTTGCCCATTGGAATTGGTTATAGCCCTCTGGCTTGGCAAATATGAGGAATGGCATTTCCTAATGAAATTGGGAGCACTTTGGGTAGGAGGAAATATATAACGAGGTAGGTTTGACTCCCAGAGATGGATTTCATCCGATTTATCAATCCATTTATCTTCAAGACAACAATACATCTCAAGAATATCAAGATCATAAAGTTTTTCATGAATTCTGTAGTCTCTATCAGCCATAGGGATATGATGAAGGTCTACGGGAGGAAAAATCAGAGGATTGATGTTTTCCTCGGGTCCTTTATCCTTGGGAGGCATGATGGCTAAGGCTGGGAGTGTAATCTGATAGGAATAGAAACAAATCATTGTAGACAACGAAAAGAGAAGATAGTTGGAATGAGCAGGTGCTGGAAGCTTGATAATGTCTGGTTTCTGGGGAATAACCTGAAAATAAACAACAATGTAACCTGCAAAGGATAAAAGGTGATTTATATAGAAAAACAAGCTTTTCATTGGTGACGTGGGTTAAAGGTTAAGTTAATTAAAAAATTAACGGACTAATAATGGAGGGATGAAGTTTAAATGGGTGGATGAGATGGCAGATGAGGTGGTGGTAGCGGAATGGTGCGGGGGGTCAACGGTAAGGTGAGTGGTATAAGAAATCAGCTTTCGGAGGGGGGGTTGAGTTGTTTATGGTTTCGTGCATGGGGGGTCTGAAAGCCTGAGGTGATGCCATGTATCGATGAGTGGTTTTATTTACTGTTGAGTTCAGACCCCCCCCCCCCCCGCCCCAGTGATAAGGTTCGGATCATAAAGGGGGGCTGAAAAGTTGTGAGAGTTGTCGAATGTTGATAGATGTGAGGAGGATCGTCGGATGTGAGGGTATATTCACTACAAGGAAAATACCCTCTAGCAGATGTTTTTGAGGAACCCCTTATAAAAATACCCCAAATATCAGTTTGTAGCAGAGGTTACTAGAGGAGGTTGACGGGTGGAGGTTTTTGCAGATGTTTTTTGTCCGGTGCGCTTATCATCACAAACCGCATCGATGCATTCAACAAGAGAAAGCATTGATGCAAAAAAAAACATTGGCACATCAAGACACTATGCGCTCTGTATAGACCCGCCTGGTGCGTCTTATTATTGTAGTGCACCGGTGGTTTACAAAGATTCCACACCGATGTGTCCTAAAACCCCACGCCAAAACTGGAACCGCGTGGTGTGGTCTTAAGAAAAGCACCGGTGCACCTATAAAACCCCGCGCACTAGAATAGGGTTAAATTAAAAAAAATTATGGCCAAAAAACTGTATTTTTCACTTTTCAGTGCTCCAGAGCTCTCAAGCACCAATGAAACTTTTCATTGTCTAAGGTGCCCTGACTTCAGTGCTCCCATTGCACCCATTTCACGCAGTGCTGTTGTACATTGCCCACCAATATCCATTTTGAATTTTGTAAAATGGTGGGAAAATTTATTTTTTCAAATTCTACAGCCAATATGCCTCATCGGCGGCCAAATGTACATGTATTTTGCTTTTTTTCCCATAATTAAGCCTTTTATTGGATTAGAATTGTAAATTAGCTTAAAATTAACCTTTTTTAAAAATAAAATAAAAAAAATCCCGTGTGGTGTGCTCGAGTCGTTCTGCTCGCACCGGCTTGCGGTGCTGCCTATAAATTTACAGGTCGCACCGCAACCGGTGCTAACAGTATCAACATTAGTTCTGGGGTGGTACTGAAAGGCGCACTGTGATATTTTAAAATTTAAAAAAGTGAGGTGCGATTGGTTACCCGGCCGCACTGTTGACCCTGTGGAATAGCGGCAATGCGGTGCATTGACTGAAATATCCACACCAGGGCGGGTAATTTTTCCAGCGCACCACATTCTGGCATTTCAACATGGTCAATGGTGCATCCTGGTAAAATACTACACCGTTGAATATGTACTGTTGTTAGGAGGTTGGTGCATTGACCAAACTATACACCCCGGGGCATATAGTTTGGTTAGCGCACTACCCTCCGGACATTGGTCCATCGTCAACAGTGCGGTCTGTTATACCATCGTACTGTTAAATTTGGAAAAATTCCAGGAGGGCAGTGCGCTAGAAATTTGCAGGTGGAACGCCTCTAGTGCGCTAAAATTTTTCTAGTGCACCGCCTCCAGTGCGTGACAAAAAAAGATGCACCGTGACCGATGCATGCCTAATTTTTGTGGCGCACTGACTGTTATTTTTTTTTCAAAAAAAATTATATATGTATATTCCTAAATACATGTCTCATTTAATAAAAAAAAATTATTTAATATGTCAATCATTCAGAGATGTGAAAGGAGAGAAGAGAGGGAACAACAGCAACAACAGGAGGACCAGTATAACATGGTTTTCCTGTGGGAGGCACGAGAGAAGGAGAGAGATGCTTACCCTCGCCCTATTACAATAGCTATCCAGGGTCTCCTAAGGCAAGTAGGCCTCCTCAAGTTCAATGAGGGGGCTACTTCCCTAAAGGGCCATGGTTTTTTTTTGCGACATCTTATCCATAGGTTGAATGCCCACCTACAGGATTTCTAGGTTGGTCCCAACCAGTGTTACACGCCCACTAAGGAGGACATCTATTTCATTACAGGGCTATCAAGGAAAGGGGTGGATTTTCCCTCATTCCTAGAGGTTCCAGTTGGCTATGCAATAGGGAGTCAATTGGTGTACTCCCAGAGATACATTATAGTAGATATATTGTCTCCTTCATATTTTTCAGGTCTCCGGAGGTCAATTACGTATTGATGCATTTGGTAGGGAGGAGGTGAGGTGCCTCTCACTTCTGATTTTGATCATTTAACACAACACCAGTGATGGGAAATGCATTAGTTTCCCGCTTCTATATTATGTTGATTCTTTAGTATAGGAGCCACGACTTGTCAAGTGGTCTGCCATTTTTTTGCAGCAGCTCTGTACAGCCTTAGATAGATATCGTGCTCATGCACAACGGAGGGTTAGCTTCCCTTTTTCTTTAGATATTTTTTGTTTATTTTTTGAGAGGTTTCCAGAGACGAGGCTTTATTTTATTCGGCGGCCTCGTAGGTCGATGCTGGATGCATGGACGCACATGTGGGGACAAATTATGCCCAAGAGGGGTGAGACTAAGTTTTCCGCGAGGATATTGCATGATGCACTGGATTTGCTAGCCAATGTTGACGAGCATCTCTTCGTTATGGTCCCATGTCCTTATGCTGGTTCGAATTGGAAAGGGTGTGCCAACATCCTCTTCATAGATGATGAGTTGCCAGATGATAGAGGTAATATTACTGTTTTATTTAAATTTATTCTAACATGTTCTTTAACTTGTTTTTATTAAATTGTGTAACGAAATTGTCTAATTATTGTTGTGTACTTGTATATATTTTTCATACATTGGGTCTTTTGATGGCGAGGACATGCTAGCACCACCAAATGATCCAGGTGTGGATCTTGATGATGATCAAGATATGGCAGATGTCGAGGATCATGAGGCCGATGTAGATAGGCTTACTCCTGCTGGTGCGTCGGTACCAACTTTTGCTAGGCATGGTAGGCTTGATAGTAGATTGAGGATGGAGTTGGGTGACCAACTCTGTGCATTGTTTGTTGAGCCGGGAGGCAGGCCCGCTAATATGAGAGACATACAGGTCGATGGTAGGCTGGTACATATGTGGAGAGGCATGCCGCATGACATGTACAGCCTGATGCGGCATGTCGTAGGAGCTACGACCTTAGTTACATGGCTAAGGAGGGCCCTTGCACATTATAGGCGTGGTCGAGATGCAGCACGTGATCAACAGTCTGCGAGTAGCGACGCATCATTGGATGATCATGATCAGGGGAGTGATCATTATTCACCTCGCGCCACGCCTGATGATCAGCCTCCACTAGCATCGACCAGTAGTCATCATGGAGAGCAAGCTGGACCATTGGCCACGTCGGGTCAGTAGCCTGCAGCATCCAACAGTATTCATGATCATGAGTAGGCTGGACCATCGACCATGCCGAGTCATCATGATGAGCAGCCGACAGTTGATCCTGATCAGCATGAGGCACCAGTACCAGATCAGCAGGCATGTGATGATCAACATGTATCTGAGCTTGTCGAGGCTGCACCATTGACTGACCAAGCCTCGACTAGTAATACTATTGATGATGTACCACCAGCTGCTATATGAAAATATACATTATTCAGTTTTCTATATATATATATATATATATATATATATATATATGGTCCATGTATTTTATGTTAATGTTGCAATTGTTCTTAATTTACGTGTTGGTCATCATCATGATGTGTATATTGTTAGGTCATGTTAGATATGTTCATTTAATGTGCAGCTTGCAGATAGGTGTGTATGTGATAGCAGTTATTTCACATGAGACGTATATTTGATGTTTGTGTTGTGATGATGTTATACAATGCTAATTGTGTTTTGTTAGATGATCATGATCACGATGATGTTAGCGAATTTGAATGTGTTTTTTAGTCGAATATGATGTTTGTACGATGGTTATCATGATCATGATGTTTATTAATTAATTTAATATTAAATGATCATGATATTGTAAAATTGTAATTCTAATTCTAATTATATGTAAAATTCTAAAATTGTAATTGTATTTGTAATTGTAATTTTAATTCTAATTGTATGTAAAAATATTTGTAAAATTTTAATTGTAATTGTAATATTTAATTTATTGTGAAATGATTGTAAATGTAATTTTAATTGTAATTGTATATATGTAAAATTATAAAATTCTAATTCTAATTCTAATTGCATGTAAATTTCTAAAATTGTAATTGTAATGGCATATATGTAAATTTGTAAAATTGTAATTGTAATTGTAAATTTATGTAAAATTATAAAATTGTAATTGTAATTGTATGTAAAATTCTAAAATTGTAATTGTAATTGTAACTGTAAGTGAAATTGTAAAATTGTAATTGTAATTCTAATTCTAATTGTCTATAAAATATTTGTAAAATTTTAATTGTATTACTATGAAATGATTGTAATTATAATTGTATGTACAATTCTAAAATTGTAATTGTAACTGTATGTGAAATTGTAAAATTGTAATTGTAATTGTATGTAAAATATTTGTAAAATTTTAATTGTATTAATGTGAAAATTTTAATTGTATTCATGTGAAATGATTTTATTAAAAATTTTGAATTTGTAAATTTGTAAAATTTTAAATAATTGTAAAATAATAAATCTAGAATAATATGAATTTTTGGAACATAATAAAGTTTAGAAAATAATGCAAATAAATTCATGTACTTTAGAATTATCATTATTTTATTATGATCTTACATACAAAAAAAAAAACTCTATACAGTACGCCATTATTTTTTAGATCAACATAATTGCAAATTATCAAGTGAAATATTTATTTTAACATTAACACAATGCAAATTACCAATTAATTCAAAATACATATTATAATGTTTCAAAAAACCCATCTTAAAAGGTATAAATGTTGATGAAATAACACATGTACCATATCACTCTCGGTTCTCATAATCACCCTCATTGTCTTCTAGCTCGCATGGCGCGATAACACTATTGGTCTCAAAGATATGTTTTGATCTAGGGTCATGTCTCAATACGAACCACCAATCCCTATCCAACACTGGGGTAAAAAAACACCTATTTGCAGTGTTTGGAGAAAACATAGGGCTCCTTCAATTCATCCACCAGAGGTTGTAAGTAGACATCCATATTCTTCACTTGTCTTCTACCAGGGACTATGAGAGCCAACATAAGATGTTCATTCTTCATGGACAACCATGGGGGGGTATTGTTATTGATTACTACTACAGGCCAAATAGAATGGTTGGTGTTCTGGAGGGAATATGGGTTGACGCCATCCATGGCTATGCTAAATCGTAGACTTCGAACTTCATCCTTGAATTTTCAGGCCATGTGTCCTCTATATGCTTCATGGTTATTAAATCAGTTGGGATTCACATAGCTCCCAACTCACTTCTGTGCGAGGCATGCCATCCCTGCAACATAGCTAATTCTTTGCAATGAAAGAGCCTTTGAATCCTTGGGATTATAGGCATGTGCCTCAATATCTTAAAAGGAGGACCACGTGATTTACCCTTATTTTTTTATTTATCATACCTATCATGCCCACATTTCGGACATATCTCTTTGTCTGCATATTCTCCTCTATACATAATACAATCAATTGGACATGCATGATATGATATGTACTCAACACCTAACATTTTCAACAAATTCTTTGCCTCTTCGCAGCGACCAGGCAAGACATTATCACTCGGAATAACCTTATCTTTGAATAACCAGTAGTTGGTGATCATGGATAATATTAATAAATGTACATTAATGCCGATATAATTATTAATGTTCATAAAATTGACCACTTTTAATGTTCATTGTGTACTGATTATATTTCTCAAATTTATATAAGGGAGGACTTTATGGTAACTTACCTCAAAATTTCTAAGAAACATGCACTCGACAAGCCAAATTTTGCTTTCAATTTGTATAGTAACATCGTTGTCCCCAACTAGGTAGAAATTGAATGACCACCAGGTCCAAAGAGGGGTGGTGGAAGAAAATTTAAGGCTTTCGAAAAAGGTGTCAGCGATATGAGAATCATCCCCTAGCTGATCATCGTTTTGGAATGCATCTCAAAACATTGTCTCCATGACAATCATATCTCTTAAGTAATCATCCATACCAACCTCTATTTGATTGTATCCATTGCCAGCTTGTGAAGAACTACTATTGCTGTAGTCATTCCCAATTGGTGAATCTGGACGTAGTGGGAATTGAATCGGTGGTTGATTCAACCTTTCTTGGTATCATTCATCTCCTATTTTTTCTCTTAATTCAGTCTTCTCTCGACTTGATATTGTCTTGGGGTGCAACAAAAGATGGTAGGTAGGTCGCTCATCATCACTAGAATCCTAATATTTAAAAAATATATATTTGAACATGATTAGTACAAAATAAATGATATCAATTAGTAAGCACATTGAAAATATTGCATGATTAATTAGTTTTACGTTGAAATAATTACATTATTCAATATACCAAACAATTATAATTATTACCATCATTGTCCTAGGGTTGAGGCTAGAAGATGCAATATTGTTA
Source organism: Pinus albicaulis (assembly GCA_034641835.2). NCBI lineage: Eukaryota > Viridiplantae > Streptophyta > Pinopsida > Pinales > Pinaceae > Pinus > Pinus albicaulis. The sequence goes on along the minus strand of CM076582.1, from coordinate 576,499,909 downwards.
CAATTGGCAAGGTGAAGCAGTTGTCCATTTTCATCTACCAAATCCGCCTTGCGGTATGCTGCTCCTGATAATAGCTTCCAACGTTTTGGAGTTGTTTGAATATTTTGTGCATCTGAACTCGATTCTAAATCTGCATGAACCTGCAAATTTGTATATATTATAAATTTAATTAAGATGTGCATGATTAACATGGATAAAAAACATAAATTCAATTAGATAATGAAAATATAAATAAAATATGAAGTAAATATTACGTCTCGAGATGGATAGGGAGAACTCCGCGATGGACTTTGAGAAATATTGTGGAACGAGCTAGATTTTGAAGAATTTTCCATTCAATATAATTATGATATTTTCTCCCTGAATTTGAGCAAAATCAACAATAAATTTTGGTGTACACACCTAAAATTAATTTCGGAAATGGATTTCTTGTTATCAGTGCTAATGTACAAATAACCTCACCAGTGCATTTTAGTTACTGCACATCGGTGTTGTGTTAGCAACGAATGTACCGATGCAGTGCTATTAAGTGACACATCGGTGACGAATAATCACAAATAAAAAAAGTGCAACTCTATTTTTTTAAGTGAAAAAAAAGCGGTAAATTGAAAAATGGGCAGAAAAATATATTCGAAAATCTAATTTCATAAAACAATTCTTTAAATACTAAACACTTTTCATTATTTCACTATTTTTGCGAAAAAATTTGGCCAGAGATTTGCAGGAGACATACCTAGAGCAAGAGAGCACGACAACACTGTGGAGCAACGAAATACATTCAAACATAAGTATTCAAACAATCAGAATTCCAACCCTCTGGTGATTCAAACCCTGTAGCATAGAATTTCAAACAATCTCGTGATGAAATTTTATTGTTTTTTACATTTTTTGAAGTACTTTTTACACAGCAAGTAAAAAATTTCAATTTGTTGTTCATTTTCAAAAAAAATAAAAAATCCATTTTTACCCTAAACCCTTCATTCTTTTTGTTTCTGCCCTTGCTTCTTCCTGTTTCTGTGATTTCAGAATTAGGGCTTTTCATTTTAGATTTATAGGGTTTGTATTGCTATATATAGGCCTATGACATCCAACCCGTGAGACGACTTGCATAGTCAGATCCCAATCCATGTCAGCCCTTGCGTGAATTTAAAAAAAACATAATTTTTTTAATCGGTGCCCCCGGCATAACCTAACGCACCGGTGTGCTATATTATCCCAGCGCACCGCGTACGTACTGTTTAATAAAAAATTTAAAAACAATTTTTTTTTAATCCATGCACCATATGTAAAATAGGGCACCAGTGTGCTATTTCATTATGGCACATCGGGAACGTATTGTTTCACAAAAATAATTTTTTATTGTGTTAATTGGTGCACCATCTAACATATAACGCACTGCACTGAGTCTCCTAGTTTACGGAGAGCACCGTACGGTGATGCGCGAGGCATTTATAAGAATAGGCCACACCGCCCCCTCCACGACACCATATGCTACAAAAACTAAAACTAGACTATTTTTATTATTTTGTCTGTGTTAATCGGTGCAGTGGTTGACATGTAACGCACCAGTGCTCCTTGTTGCAATATAACACCGTACAATGTTTTATACTAGTGTTTGGGCAGTGCGTTTATACACTACAAGGAAAATACCCTCTAGCGGATGTTTTTGAGGAACCACAAAGAAAAATACCCCATACATCCATTTCTAGCAGAGGTTACTAGAGGAGGTTGGCGGGCGGAGGGTTTTGCGGATGTTTTCCCCTAATGCTGCTCTTATCGTTAAAACACACCCCGGTGTTCAAAAAATAAAGCACCTGCAAGTAAAAAATCATTGGCACATCTGACACCGTGCACTCCGTACAGAAGACTCGCCGCTAAGGCCATAACGTAATAGAGCATCAATGCCTCACAACTCGTCATGCCGTTGCATTATAAACAATGCTAACACCAAAACGACCCATAGACAAACCACAACGGCAATTTATAAAAATCACAAACACAAAACCGACCGTGCGCTTGTAGCAAACAACATGCGCCTTATGAACAATGCGACCAAGAAAGGGTTAAATTAAAAAAATATTTATGACAAAACCCGTATCTTCTGCCTTTCCAAGGTTCTGAACCTATCAATTACCGATGCGACGATACCATAGAACACAATCACAAGGCGCACCGAACACACCGGGAGCGCGTGCGTCAAGTACACACACCGTCGGGGCGTCCAATTACTATAACGCACCGGGGCGTCAATACTCTTCCGCGTCGGTGCATCATAAAACACTACACCAAAACATAAACGAGTCAGTGCATTCTTCTCTAAGAGCACCGATGCGCCAGAAACCGCACGCACTAGAATAGCGTTATATAAAAAAATAAAAAAAAATTAAGGCCAAAAAACTAGTGCTTTATGACTATTACACATCGGTGCTTTACCATTACACCCCCTTGGTGCATTATCAAATTTTCGCGCCTAAACTGAAACATCCCGGTGCGCGGTTAGGGAAACGCCCCAGCGCATTATAAACAACGCGCCAAAATTGATATCGCCTGGTACGGTTTTATTTAATCGCACCAGTGCGCTTATAAAACCCCGCACACCGAAACAGGGTTAATTAAAAAAAAATTATGGCCAAAAAAATTCATTATTCACTTTCCTCAGTGCTCCAGAGCTCTCAAGCCTCGGTGATATTTCCTTATTTCTGAGCCGCCCTGACATCGGTGCTCTCATTTCACCCATTGCATGCACTGATGCTCTATATTGGCCACCAATCTCTAGCTTGCAATTTGAAAAACAGTGGGAAAATTTTATTTTCCAAATTTTACAGCCAATATGTCTCCTCGACGGTGAAATGTACAGGTATTTTTCTAATTTTTCTATAATTAAGCCTTTTAGCGGATTAGAAATTGAAATAAACTTAAAAATAACCATTAAAAAAGAAAAAAAAAATCGCGCGGTGCACTCGAGCTGTTCGGCTTGCACCAGATATCAGTTCTACCTGTAAAATTTACAAGCAGCACCGCTACTGGTGTTAATGGTAACTGCACCATTTCCGGGGCAGTTCCAGAAGGCGCCCTGAATAATTTTAAACTAAAAATAAAAAATAAAAAAGGCGGTGCGCTCATTTATCCAGGCGCACCATTGATCCCGACAATCATAGTGTGGTGTGTTGACTGCATTTTTCGTCCAGGTTTATGTCAGTGCACCACATTTTGCATTCCAAGAGGGTCAACGGTGCGGCTGGGTAAAAGACCGCACCATCAACTATGTCATTGTCATGAAGTCGGTGCGCTGACACCACTATACACATCGGGGCATATATTTCAGTCAGCGCACTGCTATTCTGAATTATATACACTCCACGGTGCTTGAAAAATAGAGATTAGCAACGAATCTGGTGCGGTCTATTTCATTAGGGGCCCCGAGGATGGTGCGCTAAAATATTAGGACACACCGGCACTGGTGCTTGAATTTTTTTATGGAGAACCGACTTGTATGTTTGTTTTTTTTTCAAAAAAAATTATATATGTATATTTATAAATACATTTCTGTTTTAATAAAAATAATTTATTTAATATGGCAATGATTCAGAGAGAAAAGGAGCAACAACAACAACAACAAGCAGAAAAATATGACATGATTCGCCAATGGGAGGCAAGAGAGAGGGAGAGAGATGGATTCTCTCGCCCTATTACTACAGATACCCAGGAGATCCTTAAGTAGGTAGGCCTCCTCAAGTTCTATGAGGAGGCTATTTCCAGCCTAAAGGCCCATAGTGTGCTTTTGAGACATCTTATCGGCAGGTGGAATGCCCACCGATAGGATTTTCAAGCTGGTCCTGACCAGTGGTACACATAGCACTATCAAGGAGAGGGGTGGATTTTCCCTCATTCCTAGATGTGCCACCTGGTTGTGTAGTAGGGAGTCAGATAGTTTACTCCCAGAGATACATTGGAGCACATGTATTGTCTCCTTCATAATTTTAGGTACCTGGAGGTCAGTTACGTATAGGTGTTTTTGGTAGACAGGACATGTAGTGCCTCTCTATTATCGCTTCGATCATTTCACACAACACCAGTGACGGGAAATGCATTAGTTGCTCACTTTTATATTACGTTGATTCTTTAGTACAACATCCACGACTTGTCAGGTGGTCTGCCATTTTTTTGCGACAATTTTGTACGGACTTAGATAGATGTTGTGGTCATGCACAAGGGAGGGTCAACTTCCCTTTTGCTTCAGAAACTGTTTTTTTTATTTTTTAAAAGGTTTCCAGATATGAGACCTAATTTTTTTCGACCACCTCGTAGGCCAATGTTCAAGGCCCGGATGCGCATGTGGGGGCAGATGATGCCCAAGAGGGTAGACACTATGTTTTCAGCAAGGATATCACATGATTCGATGGACTTACTAGCCAACGTTTGCGGGCTGCATCCCTTCGTTATGGTCCCATGTCCTTATGCTGGACTAGATTGGCGAGGGTGTCCCAACATCCTCTTCACTCTTGATGAGCCGCTAGATGATAGAGGTAATATTACTATTTTATTTATATTTATTCTAACATGTTCTTTAACTTATTTTTATTAAATTGTGTAATGAAATTGTCTAATTATTTTTGTGCACTTGCATATATTTTATAGACATTGGCTCTTTTGATGGCGATGAGATGTCGGATCCACCACATGATCCAGGTGTTGATCCTGATGATTACGATCAGGAGATGGCTGGTGCACCGCCAGAGAATGAGGCTGGTGGCGCAACAGAGAGACGTGTTGATCCTCATGCGCCTCATGGTGCACCAGTACCGCCCTTTTCTAGGCGTGGTCAACCTGAGACCAGATACCGGATGGAGTTGGGCAGCTAACTCTGTGGATTGATTTTAGATGCGGGCATCAGGCCCACTCATTACAGAGAGATACAGGGCAATGATAAATTGTTACGGATGTGGAGAGGAATGTTGCGTGACATGTACGAGCTGATGTGGCATGTAGTAGGAGCTACAACAGCTGTTACGTGATTGAGGAGGATTTTCCATAGCTATAGGCATAGTCGAGCTGCAGCACGTGATGGACAGTCTACCAGCAGCAACTCAAATGAATCTCGTGATCGTTCACCTCACAACGTGCTTGATGATTAGCATGAGGCTCCACTGCTAGCATCTAACACTAGTCATCATGGAGATGAGGTTGGACCATCGGCCATGTCTAGTCAGCAGCCTGCAGCATCCATCATGAGTACTAGTCACAATCATCATGAGCAGGTTGGACCATCGACTGCCGAGGCTGCAGTACTATTGACTGAGCAGGCCACCTCCACTACTACTCTGCCTCATATTGATCATGTTGTACTACCACCAGCGGATGCATCCATCAATACTAGTGATCATCATGATCATGAGCGGGCTAGTCGATCATTGACTGTCGAGGCTGCACCCAGCTTTACTTAGCAGACCGCATCCACTTGTACTAGTGTTATTGATGTTGTTATACTACCACCAGCACCTGATCCATGACATGATTTATATTACAATTGTATATTTTTAACATTATTTAGTTATATATATGTATATATGGTCGATGTATTTTATGTTCATGTTGCAGTTGTACTTAATTTTCATGTTGATGATCATCATGATGTGGCGCATATTGTTAGTCATGTTAGATATGTTCATTTAATGTTTAGCTTGCAGATAGATGTGTATATGTGATAGGCACATGAGTTATTTGACATTATTTTGAGATGTATATTTGAGTTTGTGTTGTGATGATGTTAATATATAATGTTAATTTGATGTTAATTGAATGTGTTTATTAGTCGAATATGATGTTTGTACGATGGTTATCATGATCGTGATGATGTTTATTAATTAATTTAATATTATTAAATGACCATGATATTTATTAAATATTATGTCGTGAATGTAATTGTAATTTAAATTTTAATTCTATGTAAAATTATAAAATTATATTTGTATTTGTACTAATTGTAATTTTAAGTGTAATTGTATGTAAAGTGTTTATTAATGTAAAATTTTAATTGTAATTGTAATATTTAATTTATTTTGAAATGATTGTAATTGTATATATGAAAAATTGTAAAATTGTAATTCTAATTCTAATTGTATGTAAATTTCACAAATTGTAATTGTATTTGTAATTTTAATTTTAATTTAATTGTATGTAAAATATTTGTAAAATTATAATTGTAATTGTAAATGTAATTCTATGTAAAATTGTAAATGTAATTGTATTTGTAACTGTAATTTTAATTGAATTGTCTGTAAAATATTTGTAAAATTGTAATTGTAATTGTAAATGTAATTATATGTAAAATTGTAAATGTAATTATATGTAAAATTAAAATTGTAATTGTAATTCTAATCGTAATTCATGTATGTGAAATTAATGTAAAATTGTAATTGTAATTTTAATTTTAATTGTAATTGTAATTTTAATTAATGTAATTGTATGTAAAATATTAATTTGTAAAATTTTAATTCTATTAATGTGAAAATTTTAATTGTATTAATGTGAAATGATTTTATTAAAATATTTAAATTTGTAAATTTTCAAATAATTTTAAAATAACAAATCTAGAACAATACAAATTTTTGTAACATAAAGTTTAGAAAATAATGAAAATAAATTCATGTACTTTATAATTATCATTATTTTATTATGATCTTACATATATAAAGTTTAGAAAATAATGAAAATAAATTCATGTACTTTATAATTATCATTATTTTATTATTATCTTACATACAAAAAAAAAAAAACTTCAAAAATTCCGGTGCGCTTATCATCCTAACAGGCCTTGGTGCATCGTATTAATACAACGCACCGGTGCATCACATTTACGCGCACCGGAAACAAATAAACGCAAATAAAAAAAATGCAACTCTATTTTGTTTAAGTTAAAAAAAAAAGCGGCAATTTGAAAATGGGCTGCAAAATATTTTCGAAAATCTAATTTGATAAAATAATTCTTTAAATACTAAACACTTTTCATTATTTCACTATTTTTGCTAAAAAAATTCAGTCAGATTTTTGCAGGAGACAGACCTGGAGCAAGAGAGCACGAGGGCACTGTGGATGGCGAAATACGTTCGAACAAAAGTATTCAGACAATCAAAAACCAAAACTCTGGTGATTCAAGCCCTTTATCATAGAATTTCAAACCATTTCGTGATTAAATTTAATTCTTTTTTTTACTTTTTTTCTGCAGTTTTTTATCTTTTCCTGTAGTTTTATCCATTTTTACCCTGAACCCTTCATTTTTTTGTTTTTTCCCTTTCTTCTCCCTGTTTCTGTGATTTCAGAATTAGGGTTTTTCATTTTATATTGACGTCCAACCCATGGGACGACTTGCATAGTCGGATCCCAATCCATTCGGCCATTGTGTAAATTTTTTAAAGAATAGATTTTTCTTTATCGGTGCGCCCTGCGTACGCCACCGCACTGGTGATTAGTATTATTACAGTGCACCACGCAAGTTCTGTGTCAGAAAAAACTGGAAAAAATAAAATTAAAATTAAATCAAGTAACAAAAATACTGTTAACACATCAAGAAAAGCAAAAAAGGTAAGTTCTTTGAAAATTCTTTATAAAAAATATTATTTTTGAACTATATGTAACTTTAACTAATATGTATTGTTTACTGTGTACCATGCAGAGCCACAAAATGACGAAGCTCGATATGATTATTTATGATCTATGACCAGAAGAGCGTAAAATTTTAATGGAAAAATTGCAAAAAAATGAATCAGGTGAATGAAACAATACTATCGATCCAATATGAGTTTCTCTTTTTAATTATCATTAATAATATACTTAAAATTATTAGATAACATGTGTCAAACAGTCTACTAATTCACATCTATTTAATGTTTTACAGGGACCAGCAACTCAGAAAAGGAACGTTGTTCTAAGAAAAGAAAAAAAATAGAACATGAAAATGAAAATGAATTGCTTCTTGGCTCATCTAGAGTGGTGCCGGAAGTTAACAAAAGGGGGAAAAACTTCAAAAGTTTGAGGGATCTAGTGGAACGAATACAACAACGTGCTTCAAATGTAATATGTAATCATTGAATTTTTCGATCATTAGGTACAATAAATAAACAATTTAGCATTAATTATTAATTTTCAAGAATTTTCTTGCAGAAAAGAAAAGAAAATGGAACCCATTTAGCACATAAAATAGGACGACAAGGAAGAAAATGGTTGATCTCTAAGTTTGTGAGTAATTGTTACTTCCTTATAACAACTTAACTAGATTTCATTTTTGTATTTTTTAAGTTGTTTTAAAAAAATCATCATTGAATGTCTTCAAACAGGTGCTAACATACAAAGAAGAACCATCAGACGAATTGATTGAAATTGGGTTAAATATGGGTTGTGAGTATATGTTGGCATATCATAATTTAATTGTGGAATTTGTAAGCATCTATCGATCTTGTTTTAATTAGCTCCTTCTATAATTAATAGAACAAAAACATCTTTTATATTAAATATATGATTTGTTATGGGGTATAAAACTTGCAGGAAACAAAGTATGGAACTACGCCAACAGATGAAATTTTGAAAGATGGCATGGTACATGGTTTTGAAAGAATGTGTATAGTTTATGAGTCAATTGTTGCTATGGTACGTCATTTTTCTTTTCGATTTACATTGATGTATATTATTTAATATTGAAATTTTCATTATTCTCACTAATGTATATACACTCATTTCAGTTTATTTTTATGTTTGTAGATGGAAAGTGAAGAAGAAGAAAACAATCAACGCTGTGAACACAACATTCCTAAATGACCTTGTCTTTAATGGTTCATATGGACAGATAAATCAAAGCGTAAGAATGATATTCATCACAGTATATATATCAAATACGCTATTTTTCTAAGGTAATACAAGTCGTGGAATGACATTATGCTTAATGCATGATAAAGTCCCAATTGAGATTGTGATGCACCTAACAATTATCCTATTTGTATGATAACTAACTATATATATATATATATGATATATAATATATATATATATATATATATACATAATATATATTATAATTTATTCTATTGTGTTCTACATTGTCGCTATTGCGTTCTCCATTGTCGTTCTCAAATGCACTAATAAAAATTTAATTCATATGAATATTGTTATAAGATTATATATATATATATATATATATATATATATATATATATATATATATATATATGTAGACTTTTGATGAATAATGAATTTTAAAAAACCACAATAATTCTGATATGATATAACAAATTAATCCAAACAGCACATTCAAATGCATTAATAAAAATGTAATTAATATGAATATTGGTATAAGATGTATTGACTTTTGATGAATAATGAATTTAAAACAATCACAATAATTGGACTGTCAAAGGTGGATGTTTCTAAAAAAACAAAATGAAAACCGGTGCATTTATGTATCTATATGCACTGGTGCGTTTATGATTCTATGGGCACCACACTTGATTCCAGTTATAAATATCGGTGTGTTTGTGTGATACTGCGCACTGGGGCGTTTATGTATTTATAAGCATCGGTGCATTTGTAGATGCCATGTGCACCGCACGAATACCAATACCAATTATAAATCTCAGTTCCTTTTTGTGATACAGAGCACTGGTGCCTTATAAAGATACATGCACCGGTGTGCTTATACGACCTATGGTCATTGCTCAAATCCCAAGACCAAATAGAACGGCCCCATGCATTGTATCACCAACACCAGGCACGGTGTTGTTGTTTTCCTTAACGACCCGGTGCATTCTCCTTCGATCGCCCCGGTGCGATGTCTACCGATACGCACCAGTGCGTTAAAACATGATAAGAGAACCGATGAAAAAACATCCGTAATAACCTTCGGCCGCCAATTTTTTTTAGTTGTGTTGAATTTCCGTTAAAAGCTCCGCCAAAACCTTCGTTACCAGAAACGGATGTGGTAGCATATGTTTTTTTGAAAATTTTGGCCAATTTTATAACACTAAAAACCTCCTTTATAACCTCCGCTAGAGGGTCTTTTCCTTGTAGTGATATGACCACCACGCACCAACGTCGGTGCATACACCATGAAAAGCGCACCGGTTTCTTGATATATTTTTTTAAAATGAAAAGTTGACAATTTATTTATAAAATATATTAATGAATGATATGGTACAGGTTTCATATTGATAAAGAATTGGTTGACAAGAGATCAAGTAACAAAAATACTGATAACACATCAAGAAAAGCAAAAAAGGCAAGTTCTTTGCAAATTCCTTACAAAAAATATTATTTTTGAACTATATGTAAGTTTAACTAAAGTCTAATATGTATTGTTTACTGTGTATCATGCAGAGCCACAAAATGATGAAGCTCGATAATATTATTTCTTATATAGGACCAAAAGAGTGTAAAATCTTGATGGAAAAATTGCAAAAGGATGAATCAGGTGAATGAAAAATTACTATCGATCCAATATGAGTTTCTTTTTTTATTTTTCATTAATAATATACTTAAAATTATTAGATAACATGTTTCAAAAAATCTATTAATTCACATATGTTTAATGTTCTACAGTGACCAACAACTCAAAAATGAATGTTTTTCTAAGAAAAGAAAAAAAATAGAACATGCAAATGAAAATGAATTGGTCCTTAGCTCATCTGGAGTGGTGATGGAGGTTAACGAAAGGGGGGGAAACTTTTACAAAAGTTTGAGGGATCTAGTGGAAAGAATGTATAAACGATCTTTCCACTTACAATAAAAAAATAAATCCAATGATTCCAAGAACCAAATTTTATCTAAACTATAGGAATATTTTCCAGAAAATTGGTCAATGAGACATGTCAGACTTTTAATAGCAAAAACGTACAACAACAAAAAAGAAGGAATGAAAAAGTATTATTCCTTTAAATGTTTTTTCTATAATTATTTATAAATATCACTTTTGTCATATTTAATTTTCATATATCAATATAAAAATTAAATACTTTATTGTCATGTTACATTTTCAGGAAGATTATGAAAATCTCAAAAGATGAACACGCTGATATCAGAAATATGCTAGTAGGAATGTCCAAAAAGGTGTACAATGAAATGGTCAAAGAAATGGAAAAAATTGCATCGCAGGAGGAGGCATCTCAACAACAACGTGCTTCAATATGTAATCATTGAATTTTTCGATCATTAGGTACAATAAATAAACAATTTAGCACTAAATATTAATTTTCAAGTATCTTCTTGCATAAAAGAAAAGAAAATGGAACCCATCCAGCACATAAAATAGGACGACAAGGAAGAAAAGTGTCGATATCTAAGTTTGTGAGTAATTGTTACTTCTTGATAACAACTTAACTAGATTTAATTTTTGTATATTATAAGTTTTTTAACAAAAATCATCATTGAATGTCTTCAAACAGGTGCTAACATACAAAGAAGAACCATCAGACGAATTGATTGAAATTGGGTTAAATATGGGTTGTGAGTATATGTTGGCATATCATAAATTAATTATGGAATTTGTAAGCATCTATCGATCTTGTTTTACTTAGCTCCGTCTATAATTAATAAAACAAAAAAATATTTTATATTAAATATATGATTTGTTATGGGGTATAAAACTTGCAGGAAACAAAGTATGGAACTGTGCCAACAGATGAAATCTTGAAAGATGGCATACTACATGGTTTTGAAAGAATGTGTATAGTTTATGAGTCAATTGTTGCTATGGTACGTCATTTCTTTTCGATTTACATTGATGTATATTATTTAATATTGCAATTTTCATTATTCTCACCAATGTATATACACTCATTACAGTTTATTTTTATGTTTGTAGATGGAAGGTGAAGAAGAAGAAAACAATCAACATTGTGAACAAAACATTCCTGAAAATAACCCAAGTCATGGAAGTAGCTCTAGCAGTGACAACAGTTCAAGCGAAGAATGATGATCACTATGTTTGGATATCAAAGCAAAGCGTTGTATTTTTAAAATATTTGTCTGTGAAATCAGACATTTTGTTTAATGTAATGGACACAGTGTCTCAATTGAAAGACAAAGGGATATCAATAATTGTCCCATTTTGTATAACAAAGGCTGTCTTATTCATATATATATAATAAAATATGTTTTAATTTATTCTATTGCGTTCTCCATTGTCGCTGTGAAATGTAACACCATTGATTAAATTTATGGATGATTAAATATTATAATGAAGAGATGTGAAATTTGATGATATGATATAACAAATTAATCCAAACATCACATTCAAATGCACTAATAAAAATTTAATTGATATGAATACTGTTATAAGATATGTGTCATCTTTTGATGAATAATGAATTTTTAAAAATCACAATAATTATGATATGATATAAAAATTTATTCCAAACATCACATTCAGATGCAATAATAAAATTTTAATTAATATGAATACTGTTATAATATGTGTCGACTTTTGATGAATAATGATTTTTAAAAAATCACAATAATTGCACTATCACAGTTCGATGCTTCTAAAAAATACAAAATGAACAACAGTGCATGTCAGTTACTGTACACCGGTGCATTTGTATGATACAACGCACCAGTGCGTTTCTATGACCTATGGGCACCGCACAAATACCAATACCAATTATAAATCTCGGTGCATTTGTGCGATACTGCGCACTAGTGCGTTTATGTGAGACTACGCACAGGTGCATTTGTATGACCTATGGGCACCGCACAAATATCAATACCAATTATAAATCTCGGTGCGTTTATGCGATACTATGCACTGGTGTGTTTATGTGAGACTACGCTCCGGTGCATTTGTACGACCTATGGGCACCGCACAAATACCAATACGAAATAGAACAATCAGTGTGTTTGTCTAATATTGCAAACCGATGCATTTCTATAAGACTACGTACCCGTGCGTTGATACGACCTATGGGCACTGCACAAATCCCAAGACCAATTAGAATGGCCCTATGCGTTGTATCATCAACACTGCGCCCAGTGCGGTTTTAGACCTTGATGGCCCGGTGCATGCACCTTCGACCGCCCCGGGCCACCATCTAGATGACATGCACCGGTGCGTTGATACCTTAGCAGCGTATCGATGAAAAAAACATCCGTAATAACCTCCGCCCGCCTAGTTTTTTTATTTGTGTTGAAATTCCATTAAAATATTCGCCAAAACCTCCGTAATCATAAACAGATGTTGTAGAAAATGTTGCTTTGACAATTTTGGCCAATTTTATAACACTAAAAACGTCCTTTATAACCTCCGTTAGAGCGTCTTTTCCTTGTAGTGATGGGTGGATGGTAGGATGCAATGATGTGGAATGGTGGGGTCAGGATTTATTTAATAAAGCATCGGGAATGTTATAAAGGGATACGGCTTAGGGAGATGAAATGAAAAGGGATGAATGGTGGGTTATGTTATATGGTTTTAAACCTTAGGATATGGATAAAAATGCTTAGGATAGTGTTTAAACCATATAAATCACTCTTCTTTTATTGGTGCATTTAGACTAGCGGGCAGTGAAATTTTTAAAACATAAATGAAGCTATCCTTTTCTTTTTTCTTCCCTAACATTTTATTTTGTTTTTCCTTCTTTATTGAGGGCAGCTAACACCTATCATTATATTGATATGGATGCCTATAAAACATAAAAAAATTCCTAACATTTTTTAAACTTTTTCATTTCTTTGCATCCATATCCTACCTTAAAATTTTCAAAATTATTGAACTAATTATGCTAACTTATCAAAACTGGATAATGTTACAACACCCACGTCGGGCTACTAAGGACATGTCACATATCGGTGACCCCTCGAAGAGACCAATGAGCGCCACCGAGGAGGTTGCGCTCGTCGAGCCTATCTCATGGCGGCCACCATATGTCAAGCCACTCAGACCCTCCGTTTTCACACCAAAGAATGTAGACTCAGTGGGGGACTACCTTTAGATGCCTCTAGTTCCATAGGTTGTTCCCCTTGGTGAAGATGTGTTTGGAAAAATACCGAGCGTCAAGTTCGATGACCATGATTTAGGGAACAAGGAAATGTTCCCTGATTTGGCACCAAAATACTACTTGGAGAGGGTGCTCTATGATGATGTGGTAAAGGTTGAGATGATGCAGTGGGTGTGAGGGCTAGGCAATGCCAAAATCCTAAATTTTTTGTGGATTCCATATTTTGGGAGATATCCTATCACTATTATCTATGTGCGCCAGCTGCTGGCATTAGTTCGTGATGGATGTCTGTGGATCCAAGGAGGTATTCTGATCGGTGCCACACTGATCCAATGGATCACCGGCTTGCCCAAGAAGGGGCCTCATCCAATGGCAGGTTTTGGAAAAATCAACAAGCTCAAGGTCGTAGTAAAATTCAAGAAATATTACAAGGTTGAGCGAGACAAGAGGGGATTCCTGGTACAAACAATTGCAAACCCGGGTGTGCACCTAGGAACTTTAGTCCTATGCTACAAGTTGATGTGCAAGTCTCGACCAAAGGCAGTCCCTAAAAACTTAATTGCGTTGGTAGGCCAATGTGAGAAGGGGGTCAGCTGCAACTAGTCCTAGTACCTATGTGAATAATTCCTCGAGAATGTGCGAAAATCACAGGAGTAGGGAAAACTATTTTTCTACTCTTGGCTATTATTACTCATGCGCTGATAGCATGGGAGACTTTGTCGGATGCAGTCCTCACGGAAGTGGAGCCTAGCGTGTGCAAGGGGGCGCGATACGCCAATATTTCAAATTCCTCCGACCCTAGGCGAGTGAAGGAAAATAAGATTTTTTGGGTGCTATTTAAGGGCGTGGTGACCATTGCAATCCACTCATGTCTAAGGCTATCACCAATCGTCTATGAGAAGTACAAGAGCATCGTTGATTTTCATATAACAATGCACAATGTGTAGGTCAGGGCGCATAATGACCCTGCATGGTATAGCTTGCCTTTCATGGTGACTGAGGCAGAGGTCAACCAGGTCATTGCGACCTGGACAGAAGCATGGAAAGTAGGGCTCAACTCCACCCAGCCTATTACAGCCTCTACTTCAGGGAAAAAAACAACTCTATGTGATAAATAGAAAGAGGTCGAGTTGCAGAAACAGGTGCACAGAAGGACAGTGAGAAAGAGCTTGAGCAAGAAGCAGAGAAAGATACAGAGCACAACCTTCGAGGCGAAGCTAATGTGGAACTTGGAGGCCTTGATGGGTTAGACTGTACTTATACAGAATATCCATGTGGCCTTGAGCGTGGCACATAAACTTCCAAGGGTCCATGAAAGAAGCAGAAGGGATCTAAGGCTGGAGGAGTAGAAGAGGTCACTCTGACAAAAGAGGACCTAGATAAAATTTCAAATGCAGTCGCTTCTATTTCTGAAGATAGATGGACCTTCATGGAAGAGAAGTACAAGGTTGTGGTGGAGGCCTTACAATCTGGATTGCAGGTTTTGCAGCTGAAGGCTGACAACTTGCAAGCGATCCTACTTACCACAATGATCATTGCAACGTCCAATAGTAGAATATACCCCTTCCTGGGTGCAACCATTACAATGGAGTAGTCAGATCTACGTGCGCAGGTGGAGACCTTCCCAGAGGTCGGAATCAATCTCTCTAAGTTACAAAGTGGAAAGATACATGCTCTCTAGACCATTATCTCTGATGAGCTGTAGTACAGGGAGGTGTGCATGCAACAGTAGTTGAGCAAAGCAAAACAAACGATTGCAGCCAAAATCATAGAATTTCTCCAGGCACAGATAGTGCAGCAGGTGACTGTTTCTCAACGTACCAAATTGGAACACTTGCATGACAAGTTGTGCGGTGATCTTTATGAAGTAGTTATTCCTGCATCCGCCGCACCACAGGTCAAGATTGAAAACTTGGTTTCCTCACTAAAGGCTTCCAGGACAGAAGTGAAAATGGTTAAGGCCGAATTTGAGCAACAAATTGCAACATTGCAGGCTAAGTTACAACCCTAGACTTCCCTAAAGGTGCGTGCGAAACGGACAACCTTAGTAAAAGAAGCATCAAAAACAATTTCAGCTAATGTTGAAAAGGACTCTGTGCTGCTTGAGACAACAATGGGACTGTGGACCTCTGTGCAAACATACCCGCTAGTAAAAAAGATCAATCAAGAGTTGGGCACCAAGGAGCAGGTGTTTGACGACCTTTAGGCTTTGCCCACTTTTGTCCCTGCTTAGTCCATGGCCTTCCTGAAAACGAGTCAAGTTCTATGAGATGAATTCGAGGATCTCCAGAAGAAGAAGCAGATCGTAACAGAGCATATGAAGCCATGGGTGGACGAGGCAATGAACTTGTCTCAAGACTTGGATGCAGTAGTTAAGAACCTGAATCAGACCCTGCAAAGTATCCATTTAGCTGCAGAAGGGCTGACATCGCAGAAGCTGGTAGATATTGCACAGAGTGAAGCAGATGAGAGTGCGGGAATCTTGGCGCCCTTTGTTGCTACCATTGAAGAACTACATAACAAGATGAAGAACCCAGTGTCATTGTGACTCAAGACGAGTCACAAGATTGTGTTGGGGGCCTGTTGGAGCGGGGTCCCTTAGGGCCGAATTTTGATATATTTTTATAAATTTTTTGTAATTTTAATTGTGCACAACACAATTCAAGGGGATTTGGGGCGGGTCAAAGCCCCTCATGAGTTTTAATGGGTCAAAAGGGTATATTTAGGGGCCACAAACTACAGTTTGCGGACCTTAGATGAGCGCATGTTAAAAGTATAAGTAGGAGTCTAGATTGAGTTAATAAGAGACAGTAAGGATGTTGATGATGATAGAGATCTGACTGTATTTTGATATTTTAGTGACCTTGTCTAGGTTATAAGGCTCCTGTTGGATTTGTACGCGGAGACCTTAGTCGTGTTGTGTGCGGACGCCGCTGGCTGTGTGTGCGGGAAACTGAAGGTGTTGTAAGGGATATTTGAACTAGTAATGAATGAAGAACTATTTTGGATGATATATGAGTACCAAATGCATCTCTTATTCACTTTATGATCTATTCTGCATGTTATTTCTGGTTATTGTGTTATCTATATTCAGATCGATTGCGCAATTGTTTTCTGATTTAGATGAATGATAAATGAATGAATCTGTTACTGTTGATATATAATAATATGTATTGAGGATTATTACATGGATTTCAAACTCTTTTTTAACATGCGTGCAAGGTATTCTTTATAATTGACCTAAATCTATCTGGTTAGGGTTTCTAGTTAGGTCTTTTGTTGCGAAGGTCTGATCACAGTTGTTTTAGATCTGAAGACGCCCACATCATTTAATTCTCTCTCAGGTGTGTAAACCTGGTTCCAGCACCCCCCCATACTGCTTCGGGTGAGACTTCGACTTGCGCAAGAAGGTCACTCCCGAAAGGGCTAGTAGCAAGAGGGTTTTGTTGGTTAACCTTAACTCTGAACCTGGGTTAGGACCCCTTAAGCCAACAATGGACATAAGTATAGTATGTCTCAAATAACTATGCAATCCACCTATGTATTTAAGGAGAGTATCTTCTGAGGTCAAATCAACACCAAATCCACCTATATATATTTAAGGAGAGTATCTTGTGAGGTCAAATCAACACCAAAGATTAATGTTATTTTTCTCAATTATGTGTGTAAATTTGGACACTCTGCCCTTTAGCTTGTCTAGAATTTTTCCAGTCCATTATTTCTTGTTTCATGTAAGCTCATGGATAAAATTTCCTTCTTAATGTAGTTATAAAATCATTCCAAGAAGAGAAAATTTTACCACTTTTCCTCAAATATCATTGATTTATGGCCTCCCACCATATAAGAGTTGCACCTTCCAAGTGAAGAGAAGAAAGATGGATATTTTTGACATCATCATCAATTTTTTGGATCCTACAATAATCTTCTATTTGATGAACCCAATTTTCCAACTTTTCAGCATTTACTTCCCCATTATACATTGGAAATTCAAACTTGACATCAAGCTTAATCAAAGGAGACTTAACATGTCCTCTTGGATATGTAGGAGTAGTAGGTCTATGTGAAGAAGGAGGCGAGGATGGAGGTGAAGGAGGAAGAGGTGGTGTAGGCTTGCTCCCATTACCTCCATCGCCTTTTGGTTGATTAGAACTTTCTCCTTGCAACTATGTTGTTCTTTCAATATACAACTCTTTCACCATCTTAGTCATATCAAATAAAGCTTTTCTAAAATAAGTTATCCTCAGACATCAGTTAATGTCCTTTTCCTTCTTCATGTTCTATTACTTGTGGACTATGTGGTCTTCTTGATCCAATTTGAGGATTAGGTTCTTCAATTTCCCATTCTCCTCTTCTCAATATAGACCTTGTAAGAATTAAAAAACCTTGTAAATTTGATCAAACCTTCACAAAAACCCGGATCTTATACCAAACTGATCTAAAATTGAAATTGGAGGTTTCATTTAACAATTTGCAAGCTAGTTTATGTCTTTTAGGCAATGGATCGTGGTTGCAAAAGCACAAAAAATTAAGGTAATTTGTAGACTTTTAACAGTTAAAAGAGGAAAAAAATGCAACATCAAACACAAGCAAATTGACAATGGAGTTCACCCATCTTGGGCTATGTCTCCGGGTCTAGATTCCAGTGGTGACCTATTTATTATATGCTCAA
This sequence comes from Pinus albicaulis, assembly GCA_034641835.2. NCBI lineage: Eukaryota > Viridiplantae > Streptophyta > Pinopsida > Pinales > Pinaceae > Pinus > Pinus albicaulis. The sequence continues at coordinate 576,481,267 of CM076582.1, read as the reverse complement.
ATTCCTAATGCATTAGCATACAAGCTTCAATTTTCAAAAATAACAATTTGATTGTGTCTATAATTCTCAAAAACCCCTATGTAGGCTCTTCTTGAGCTCAAAAAGGCTAAAAATTGAGAAATTTATGCTTCTTTCTTCAAATCTGTCTGTAAAATCTACAACAAAACCAAAAAATATATATATAATTTGGAAACAAAATGATCATATCCAAATTTTTAGGGTGCTAGAATAGTATAGCAGAGGTCACGGGTTCGACCCGCACCTCCCATTGTCGATTACATTGGTTTTTTATTAAATATATAGATTTATTTTTTAACGGGTGTCTGCCCCTACAAAAATTCAAACCAATAATAGCATGTCACGTCTCCTCATACGACTGGCCCAAATGTTGGCTCCTAATTGGCCCCATTATGACATCTGTATTTCCTAATCATACGATGATGTCAGCACCACGTCAGCATATAGATTGTCACGTCAACGTATGGATTGCACAGTCAACCTTGCAACTTTGACTTTTTTTGTTGTTTTCCCAAAACTTCAAAATGTGATAACTTCCTATATGGTTTTATATTGATGTGATTCAAGCATCTTTGGAATCAAAACAATTATCTATATGATTTGCTGCTAGTTTCGGGAGATTTTGAACACTTTCATTTTTTAGCATATTTTTGATCCCCTAGATCACGATGAATCTTGGTCCCTTGTTAAAAATATTCATACTCAAACACGATCATAAGTATACTCAAAATTCCACATCCTAATGGAAAACTTAAAAATGCTCTAACATTTCTATTTCAATTATTTACCACAATTAAGAAGCATGTTAAGAGAAAATCTAAAAATATTCACATTGGATTTCAAAGGGAACTCGTGCATTAGTACTTTATTATGACTTCCATATTTATATGTAATCATTTTGATTAAGTTTAGAAATAAATTATTGTTCATTTGTTCAAGAAGCAATTCAATGTTGGTAAGTTAGCATGTATAAGCAATTTTGAGTATGATTGCATAGTAGACTGTTGAGAAATGAGGGTGTTTAATTAAATTTTTTGTTCATGATAATTACTTGTGAACATGTTATGCTTATTTACATATATCTTATCTCCGTTAACTTATTATGTCTTTCGTCAAGTCAATTATCAAAACACAAGAGACACAAAGTTTAGGCTAGCAAGCCAGGGCCAAAACCTCTCCCTCTTGGAGAGGAAAACATGAAAGTAATTCTTCTTATAGATCTTCAATTGAAAATTACCATAACCATGAAACATACCCTTGATCATCATTATATCTCCAAGACCCTTGTCACTTTTCTTCTCAGCTCCTTATGATGACCTTCTTTTTCTGCATTGCACTGCACTTGAACTAGAGAAGCTCAGTCCCTAGTTTAGTATCTCTAAACACTATGCTTATCCCTTGAATTCCTTTGATCTAGCCTCAGCCTCCTAGAGACTCGATCTTAGCCTTCCTTTTGCACCCTTGACGCTCAATAACAATATTTATTTCCCTGTTGTAATAGCTCTTCTTTGTACCATAGTCACCTTCGTTTCCTTTCTGATTTATGTTAGATACATGTTGTCCCAAAACAGAGGTATATACGACTCTCCTTTAGCCCAATATTGAACTTTGGATACACTTGTGGTAACTCTCCTTCACATTGTGTATGTACCCTAGGTCCCTTTCTGAGATATGTGAGATCTAGAAGCATCCTTAAGACCGAAATGTGTAGATCATATTGTCATGCAGACTTGTCTCCTTATTAGCCTCTTCTCCTTGCAAATTATCCTCTACTCATCGCACTGTACTTCGCACTTCATTTCAAACTTTATGGAAATTAGGATGATACTACAATGAGGCCACATAATAATGTATATATAGTGACTTTATTCTAGCTATTAGGCTGACATGAAGATAGGTGTGTAGGTCGACTTCCAAGGGGAATTTACATCATACTTAAGCCAACTTCAAGGATAATATTTGACAAGGTCTTGGAGCATATACTTTACATCAGTAATTTTCCTTTTACAAGTGTAACATCACTTCATATACATGACTATAAATTACATTTATGAAAAGATAAAAAACCCCTAAAGACATCAAGAAGAAGCCGTTGACCTATAATAAAAACTCCTTTCTCATGAAACCCATGAAGCAAGCATTACAAAATACATTTTATTATCTTTGTCTTCTTCATTACATAAATTCATAATTACTTGGTCATTATGAAGACTGAACGTAGTTACTCTTTCCAACACTCCCTCTTAACTAGGGAGGTATTCATAATGGTCCATGGTCACTCTAATTCTGTAGAATCTCAAAAGAATAATTTGATTGGTAATCATTTGTTATAGCATCATATAATCCATCATTGTCATAGTTCAAGGCCTTGACTAACAACTCCATATCTCCACGATACCATGAGCTACAATGCTAGCAAGACCAATTATTATATACATCTTCATCATTGTCTCCAAGGTACATACTCCACCCATATGTTCACCAAGTATGACCTCTAAGGACTATTCCTATCCATCCTTTCATGACTACTCTTTCCATATATGCTCCAATACATCCTAAAATAGTATCATATGCCAGATGATTACCCAATCCCGCATTTTGTCTTCCAGGTGAAGACTAGAATGGTGTGTTTATTTCTCCCTCTCAACTGGGTAGAACATATTCCACATAGGAATGTACTTATAAATAATGTACCTATGCTTTCTTCTTGGCTTAGGAATTACAGAGTTTCTTCCAAATAAGAAACTTATTACCATACTCCTTCTGAATCAGGGACTTGTAGCAGCAATGATGAAAACATCCATCTGCTCATGAAGGACTCCTTCCGTTGATGTCATGAATTTAGGAGCCTTCAACTTTTGGATCTCTTCATAGGGCATAGATCATCCATTACTTTCATCCATGAGTCATGTCTTCAGAAAGTGATCCATCAATATTCTCATCTTCTCTATCTTCATGTCATGCTTCTCTTCTTGAAACCATATTTCTTTCAAGGATCTTTCATCCTTCCATATGGTTGTCAACTTGTGGAATAATTATACTTCATTTTGGAAGCCCTTCATTATCTCATCAGATATTAATTAATTATGAACTTTTAAATCAAAAGTTACCTTAGTGGTGATCTTTCACCATGACACCTTCTTATAGGCATCAACATCCTTTGTTTACAGATTGACACATCTCCTAAATATATGTATTGTCAAGGATCTACATATTTTCCAGACTTCTATCAGAATCTACATATCTTCCTAGGAGATTTTATAGTCAATTCTTCTTGGCTTCCTTGGATGTTAACTGATTCATTCCATGGTTGTAGTTCCCACGATCTCTTCATTTTTATTTCTCCACGCAGTTTTATTTCATTCCCAGTAACTACCATTGTGCAGTTCCTTGATAATTTACAATCAATTCATATTCCATATGAGGACATATTATGTTGATTTCATCTAGTGTAGATCATGCTTTTTCATAAACATGTGCATTGGAAGTGTTTATGCTTTCTATTTTTATCATACTTCTAAAGATAGAAGTATACTACATGTAACCACATGATATGACTTCATATCATCCAGTGTCAGCATATATATACATGTACCTCATTCTTTTCCTTTTGAATCATCTTGCAACAGGTTTCCCTAGAATGAAAGAGTTTCATTCTCTTGACCTGATTCATCAATATGTCATCATATTCTAATCCCAGAATTTTGCAAGTTATAGTTCTTAAAGAAACCTTTTGCTTTCTTTGTAACCAGTTAATCCAAAGAATATTCCATTAGAAAATGTCAGCACCTGTTTCCATATTTATTGTTGAATGATGACCCTTTATCTAGATTGTTGTCTTACATAAATGTTGTTTTCAGTGAGGTTCCTAGGAGCCACTTATCTCATAGAATAGTTGTCACATATGTGTTATAAACATCCTCCTATGGTGACTGCTCCTCCTTTAATGATTTCATCATGATGCCAATTCTAATATACAATTATTCCTAACATATTGTTTTACAACCAATAGATACATCTTAAAGAGGAAGATGATCTCAATCATAGTATAGATCGTTCACTTCTTCGTTCTTAGGCTTCTTTGAATCAGGTTCTTCTATTTCTCCGACAACATGGGCTTCCTCATTTTTCCTCTCATCCTTATATTTGGGACAATATTTCTTATAGTGCCCAAGTTCATTATATCAATAGCACATGTTTCTCATTTTCTTTTGAGGACCAAACTTACCAAATCTTCCCTTTCTTCTTAACATGGTAGCATATGCTTTGATTCTATTCATTTGATCATATATAAAATTTAAATTTTAACCTTGTCTCTTTTATCTTACATAGAGACCATAGATCCCGGAATGGTGTTGCTTCTTTCTTCCCATACATACTTGAAGTGAAGATTCCCCATCCCTCAGGTAGAGCATTCAGTACCACTGTAGTCATTTCTCTATCAGACATTACTTTTACCAATTCCTATAGTCGATCTTGTATTTCAAAAATATTCATAAAATATGAAGCTATTCCTCCCTCTCTTAACTTCAACTTGTATATTTTTTTTCTCGAAGGTATTACTTTCCCTGCAGAATCCACCGAGAACAACTCCATCAATTTGTCATATATTTCTTTTGAAGATTCTATATTTTATACATGGGGGATGAGAGAGTCCTTTTTGAATTCTATAAGAATCCTTTGGGCTCTTATGTATCCCTTCATGTATGTGCTTGAGTATCTTCTTTTAAAGGTCTATTTTCTAACCTTTTGATATAGTTCATGACTTCATTCTTAATAAGATTTAGATATGTCCTTCTCTTCCATGCAAGAAACTTTTAAACCCTAACCAGTGTGTTGCTTTCTTAGAAAAAACACATTTTGACAGATTCAGATGAAGTCATAAATATACTTACTTGAATAGGTGCTTTTCTTCTACAACCAACTTCCTTGTTGATGATGATATAGATAGTAGTAGAAGCTCCTTCTTAGATTGGCTTCTTCAAGAGTGGTGTAAAGTGATATATCATCTTGGTTAGCTTGATGACTTCAGCAAAATGATGACTTGATGATGTCTCTAATAATGATGACTTGGCTTCAATGAGATATCTTTATATTCCTTGAAGATAAATATCACCTCCTTGATCTTGCCTTTCTTCTTGAAAGTACCTTGATGTATAAGTCCTTTGAGTAAGGTATTTGATCTTCTTGATATGGCTTCAGGGTTTTCCAATTTCTGCAAGTTTCTCTTTGAATGGAGGTCTTCTTCCTTGGATCTAGGGTTTCAACCTTTTAGCATATATCTCTTTTCTTTGAAGCTTCCCTTGAAAACTGATCTTTGATCTCCTTCCCAAAACTCGATCCTTGTGTCTTCTTGCAAAACTACCCTTTCTTGTCTTTAGCACCTTAGCTCTGATACCATGTTGAGAAATGAGGGTGTTTAATTAAATTTATCTTTCATCATAATTACTTGTGAACTTTTTATGCTTATTTACTTAGATATTCTCTTCGTTGACTTATTATTTCTTTCATCAAGTCAATTATCAAAACACAAGACATAAAGTTTAAGCTAGAAATCTAGGGCCAAAACCTCTCCCTCTTGGAGAGTAAAACTTGAAAGAAATTATTCTTATAGATCTTCAATTGAAGAGTACCATGACCATGAAACAAACCCTTGATCATCAGTATATCTCCAAGACCCTTGTCACTATTCTTCTTGGCAACTTATAATGACCTTCTTTTCCGACATTACACTGCACTTGCACTAGGGAAGCTCGGTCCCTAGTCTAGTATCTCTAAACACTGTGCCTCTCCCTTGAATTCCTTCGATCTAGCCTCAGCCTCCTAGAGACTCTATCTCAGCCTTCTTTCTACACCCTTGATTCTCAAGACCGATATTTATTTCCTTGTTGTAATAGCCCTTCTTTTTACCATAGGCACCTTCATTTCCTTTCTGATTTATGCTAGACACATGATGTCCCAAAACATCTAGGTATATATGACTTTCCTTTATCCCAAGATCTAGTGAAGGAGCCAACGTGTTATGGAGAGCCATAGTAGTGCATTAACACCCAAGAAGTTGTTGGTCCAAGTTGTAAATCCTACCCATAGATAGGATGTAATCCCTAATGGTGTTGTAAGAGTTTTTTTTAGTTATACTTGTTGCATGGTAGCACATGGTCTCTTAATTCATGGAATGAACCACTTGAGTAGATACAAGGGTGGAAAGTGTACTCATATGTTATATTACTTTTAGTTTGTTGTAAGACGTGTTAATCAAATAAACATATGGGTTGTGATTACGCATGGAGTTATGTATGATCAAGTTATGGAAAGGACCACATGAATAGGTACGGGGGTGGAAGGTGTACTCGTATGCTAGCTTGGGGGGGAATGTGAAATATCAAGATGTGTGATGGTTAATGCAATATGAGAAAAAGTTGTTGGAAAATTCGGAGAGTTGTAAAGTATAACTTATTTTCCTTAAATTGATCATTACTTGTGATGTTAGTTGATACTTTGTTGCTTCTTTAGATTTATTCACTAATCAATTACCAAAATTGTAAAAATCATAAGATATAGGCTCCAAGCCAGGGAAAAACCCATCCAAGGGGAAAACCCAAAAAAATTATTCTCTTATTCTTTAAAATTTGCTTGAAAAAGATACTTCTAAGACCCAAAGACCAAATCCAACAAACCCTCCAAGCCCCAAGTCAGCCCCTACCAATATCCTCCTTGAGATAGCTTCCAAAACTTCAATACTGCAACTCTGCTACTACAACTTCGTCCCCTGCAACATAATTTCAGCCCTACAACTTTAGCCTCTTGCAACTGCTTCATAATTTCAACCTCCTGCAACTGGAAGCTTCACAAGCTATAAAAAGACAAGAGAAAAACATTCCTTGACAAATTTCGACTTATGCTCCTCTTCTTTGTCCTCACAACTACTCTTCTTCTCCTTTGCTATTGCAAATCAAACTTGCTTGAGATGAGTGACCAAATGAGTCAAATTTCTCTCCTTTATATAGCCTTTCTTGAGGGTCTAATCCTTCCTTTTAGTCTGACTTGGTCTTGGGATTATCCATGGATTTTTCTTGACAAAAATAAATATTTTTCTTTATTGCAATGAGTCTGAATGGGACTATGACACATGACCAAAATTACTCTTTATCCTAGAAATACCTAGAAGACTTAAAAGCATGACGAACATGCTTTTGACTGAAGCTTGAGTATGAAACCCATACTCCAAAATAAAATATAATTTATTTTCCTTTCACTTTCTTTCTTTATAAATAATATACAATGTCATGATTACAATTACATCATAATGAATACCAAACCTAGTTACAATTTTCAACAAAAGTATCATAGAAAAATAACAGATACAACTATTGGTTACTCATGTAATCTAATGGATGGTAGTTCTTTTTATATGTACTTCAACAAATTTATTAGGACTATGTTAATCTCCCCAAGTCAAGTTTAAGAGGGGGATAAGGGTGGGGTGTATTGTTAGGGTAGTTCAAGTAAACTTGACTTAGTCATAGAGTCAATTTACCGTTGGCATATTTATGGCTGAGGTTTCTATAACTCATGGTTTTTCCCATGGTATTCTAATGTAATGTAGCCTATTTAAAGGAACAATGATTCCATTGTTAATTTCCTTTGGGCCATGAATAGTATATTTATTATTCGGACCGGGTTTTCCCACAAGGGTTTCTAGGCTAAAATATGATGTCCATATATTATTGATGTTATGCATTTATGATGTATTTATTTCTCTCTCATTTTTTACTAACACATATGGCATAACAAATTTATATAAAGTAACAAACAACCCTTATAGTTGTCTCTACATTTCATCATAATAACATAGTGGGCAAGAAATAAGAATATTTTCGCCATAGACTTACAAAAACTTGTAATAAAACATACGATTTTTTTCCAAACAATTGGCATGCTCCAAAATTTTTAAATTTAGTATATCATTTCTATGTTTACACTCTACATGATAGATTTTGTCAATTTTGCACTAAAAAGACGTGACATAAATCTTTGTTATATCTACCCCACTTCACATTTCAACAATTAGTAAAACAATATGTAATAGTAACTTGGAATTATTTGAGAAAATTTACTAAATAATTATAGGAACTTTAGATAAAATATTGTGCAAATTAAGATATTTGTTGTGAAATTGAAAATATCTTTTTTTATCCTTTTTCACAAATTTATTAATGCTTTATTTCATAAAGCATTCATTCCCATTTTTAGGAAAATTACTAAATGATTATAGGAATATTGGAACAAATGATATAGAAATTAAACTATTTGTTTTAAAATACAAAATACAACTTTTATCTTCTTTTTTTCACAAACTTATTGATAGTTTAATTCATAAAGCACTATTTTCCTATAATTTTGTTGGAACATGTAGTTTTTTTTATCTAATTAATAAGCATTGATTAACTATTTGATGAAGTACTTAATGGATATCAAAATCTTGTTTTTGGATTGTCAATTTCTCCCACACTATATATATATATATAACAATATACCAATAACGTTCTCCCCGTCAAAATCTGCAACATTTTTTTAAAGTTTTTTTAATGTGATTATAACTTCATGCCCTATAAGATTGCCATTTCAACTACTCACCTCCTAATTAGAGTTACTTATTTTAATTAATATGTGAGTAGATGAATAGGCAATCTTATAGGGCATGAAGTTATGGTCACCCAAAAATCTTGAAAAAAAATCACAAATTTTGATCATTTTAAGAAGAGAAAAAATTATATATATATATATATATATTATAATTTTTTCTGTCCAAGTAAAATGTCAAAATATGTGACATTTTTACAAGATTCGTGTGATCATAAATTCATGCCCTATAAAATTGCGAATTCAACTACTCACATTCTAATTAAAACTTCCTTCCATATTATCCTTGGTTATTTGTTATACTTTTGAAAGTGCTAATGTTTATCAAGTTAATTAAAAATTATTTTCCAAATTCACAATTAATAAAGTTTTTAATGGAAAAGCCAACCTTGCATCTTTTTAGAGCTTGGAACGTAACCTAGCATTTTTTTTAACCTTCACATAACATGCCCAAAGGGGTTGCACTACATAATATAATGCCTTTGCTTTGGCTTCAAACTATATGTTTTCCAAAGTCACTTGAAATGTGTTTTATATATTACTATAATTATAGTCACTTGAAATGTGTTTTATATATTGGTATTATTATGTGTCTAAAAAAATATTAATTCATATGTCAAGGGAATTTTTTCCATTTTGGCAAGAGTTATCTGTAACTAATGCAACATGAGGTGTCATTTCTTTTTTTACCTTATTTTCTTAATATGTATTTATGATATTCCTGTATATGTGGCTAATTCATTCATCTATAAATAGGAACTTGTTTGAACTTATCACTTATGTGAACTCAATTTAGAATGTTATAACTCTAGTAGGCATTTCAGAGTAACATGAGGTAAAGTATGATGTTTTGAAATTGGAATATGGTAATCTCTTTTGGATATTTATACATCGGATTCCTATATAGTTGGTTTTGTATCTTACTTGAACTTTATAAACATATTAATTATCACATGTTTTAATTTTTCTCATAATTTCCAATTTATTGATTATATATTGTATCAAGTATTTATGCTCTACTAATATTAATAACATTAATATTAGTAGTATTAATATTTTTTTTTTGGTAAATTAGTCTATTTCTATTAAAAGAGCATATAATACAAGATAAATTACAAACAATAGAAGCTAGATAACCAGGGACCGGAAATGAAGAACATTCAACCTCGGTCCCATGGAGAAGTCAAGAGAGAGGCAAGAGATACAGATAAAATAGAAAAGGAGCCACAAGACAAACATTGGAAACTACCCCGAGTGGGTTGTTTCCTCAATATGACATTTCTTTCCTTTCTTTTTTGAAACTCTGACCCAGCCTTCCTGGGGTTGTTGGGCTAGTATCACTTGGAGCCTGTTGGTGTCTAGAGGAGTGAGCTTCTTATCCGAATCTGAGGAGGAGGTTTCATGAGACCGTTTTTGTGCATTCGTGGGACCAGTGGGCATATCAGGGTCTGTCAAGGTCATTTCCTTTTCATGCTTTGCGACCTCTACATCTGCTTCGATCTCTTCCTCATCCGAGTTGAAGGAATCGATGTCATCCATGGGCGGCGGGACACAAGGCTTCCAGCTTTTGGAGTTTTATTTGTGGATGCTCTTCTTCTTTTAGGCCAGGAAGGAGGAGCATCAGTTCTAAAGGTGTCTTGTTTGGTGGTAGTGGCGGCATCGGAAGGCGATATTCTCATAATCTAGGGTCTATGTCCAATGGAAGTCTCCCACTTTGAGAATGATTTTATCTGGAAACCCTTTGTTGATGTCTATTTCAGCGCATATTCTACTGAAGGTGTATATGCCTGATTCCCCCCTGGAGGTGTCCATTGCTAGAAAGCGGCCTAGAGTATTTTCAATTCCTTGGAAGATAGAATAGTGCCATAGTGGGGCTGGTAAATTTGGGAGCTTGACCTAAATAGGAAGCTTGGTGATGACAGTCATGGAGGGGTCGAAGTCTGGGAACCATGGTGTGAGGAATAGCCCAAATTTTCCCCAGAACCAAGGTCCTCATGTTAGGGATTTTTGATAGTCCTCCTCGAAAGCGAACAGGACTATGAAGAAACCCTTTGAACAGAAGAAAATTTGGGTGTTATTGGTCCAAGCAGTGTGAACCCATTGATAGATATCTACTAAGCGTGGCCATAATCCGTTGAATCGACAGATTATGTCTCTTTCTGCATATTGTTAAAATTGATCATCCACAGTTGGGTGGGAGATTTCAATTGTTGGTATATCTTCCATTTTTTCCACTAAAAAGGGCTTGGGAGCCTCAGGAGGAGGAGGAGCTTTCTTGGGGTGTTGTGCATCGACAACATCCTTGTAGGAGAAAGCTTGTGCAGAGGAGGGTTGCGTGGAAGCCCCTCCTCGCAAACGGAGGGACAAAAATAGAGTAGCATTTTTCTCAATGTTGTAAATAGAGAGCGAGAGGGGGTTCTTGAGCTTTTTACCTTCGTAGAGGAGTCGTTGCATGACCGAAGGGATCCTCGGCTTGTGTTTGAGGACATGCGTTATACTTTGCACCCGATCTTCAGATTGCACCCAAGAGAGCAGCGTTTTTCCGTTGAGGAGTATGATATGGACCTAGAAGGAGGGAGTAATGTCTGCCTTTTCTAGAGAAGTGTGGTGGAGCGAGGGTCCAAGAAGGAGCAGAGGAAGGCTGTGAGTGGCAGATTTTTCCTTATTGTTGGCTTCCAATGGGGAGCTGATCCGACTTGTGCAGTTGTTGATGGGGTCCTTTATTCTAAAACCCTTCAGCCTGAGATCTGTGAAGGATGCTGCAGAAGACACATCATTGGGCTTGGGCCTAGTTAGATCCAGAGGCAAAGATGGGTGGATCCAGATGTCTGTTAGATCCTCGCCTTTGCGGATAATGGTTGTCTCGAGTTTGGGCGCAGGTTCCCCTGGATGTAGTTCCTTTGGCGCAACCTGATAGATCTGGGGAGCGATGGGTGTCGGAGTGTGCTCACCGTTGCATTTTCGAGGCTCCGTCAACCCTCTTGCAGAGAAACTCGTATGAAGAGTGCCAACCCTTCTCCAATCATGCACACGGCTGCAGCTGGAGGGGACCGCCTTCTTGGAGGTGAACTTCGAGATTTTTCCATCTTCACTGTCGGGGAAGGGCTCTGTATCGCCCTTGCTTGCCCTTAGTAGTATTAATATTAATAAGGTTTACTAATAATATTAATATTAGGGTTTGTGAATAAGATTTAATATATGAAGACTGTGGAAATTACAAGCTTTTCATCTAAAAATATACACCACAGAAACCTCCAAATTATCAATATTAGAGTCTATGAATAAGGCTTAATATTTAATAATAATAATAGGGTATGTGAATAAGGTTTAATAAATTTGACTAATAACAATAATAATAATATTAAGGCTGACCATGTAAGGTAACTAGAGTCAGTTATGGTCACCATATTTTACTATGGTTGACCATAGTCAACTATTGTAGCTTGTAGATAATTATGGTCAGCATGCTCAACCATCATCAACCATAGTTGACAATGTTCAGGATGGTTGACAATAATCAATCATGGTCAACCATCCACTTTAGTTAGCCATCATAAGCCATCATCAACAATGGTCAATGATGATCAACCATGACCAACTATGGTCATCTCTGGTTGACCATAGTCAAACTTGGATAATGATAGTCAACACATGCTCAACATGGCACACCATGGTCAACCATGGTTAAAATGGTAAAGCATGTTCAACCTTAGTCAACAATGGTCAACATTAATGTAACATCATTAAATTGATGTAACATTTAATATGTCATTACTTAATGGTTGACCATGGTCAAACTCAATCAGCCTCAGTCAACCATATTTAACCTTGGTCAACTTTGTCAAGCATGATCAAACTCATCAACACTCTTCAACCATTGTCAACCATGGTCAACAAATCCACCCCACAGACATTGGTCATCAACTAGCACAATCACATTAATAAATGTAGTTGATATACGCCAATCAGTGCAGTTTTCCACTTTTATACACCAAACATATGAAATTGACACCAATGAGTGTATATCAACCACATTTACTAATATAGTTATATCAATTTTGAATATTTTTAATTTCTTGAACTAGTTTCTAACTTATTCTTACATATTATTATATTTGTACTTTTAATGTTGAAAGTTCTATATTAATAAGTTAAGGTCTCTTTATAAACACTATAAAATTATCTTATAATACTTTATCTCGAACATTATCTGACAATGTTCATATTATGAATAGCTCAAACTATAGTGCTTGTGTGCAAACACCCAATCTTTTATCACAACATTGTTTCATGCACTTGAAAATAGCACAATAGGTCATGTCTAGATAACATAAAATGTAAGAATTTGGTTGATATCACCATTACTATTATTGCTATTGATTTGAGCTCATATTTTCAAGATATGAGACTTCAAAGTGTGATTCTCATGCAAAGAAGATGCTAAGTATTTTGTATGGTTCCACTCCATGGAATATTTTTTTACAATAATTTAACTATATTTTGTGAAAGATCCAGGTATTACATCTACGCAACTTATGCCTAGCCCCACTTCATAACTTTGTATTGTACCTAGCCCCACTTCATAACTTTGTATTGTATGAGCAAAGTTTTTTTTTTGTTTTTTAATGCATTGTTATCTTTGCTTCCATTAAATTGATTAATATATAATGGATTAATATATATTTTAGGTAGTTTAATTTAAATATTCTCTAACAACTCATCGTTGGTAGTTATTCTTTTGGCTGGTTGAGTTTTTTCCCAGTGATTTAATTACCGGGAATAGTTTTTTTTATAGCCGAAAAGAGTTATAGAGCAATTTTTATGGCCACCCAAACCCATCGCTATTGCTGAAAACTATGAAGAATCTTACATTTTACACTTACTTCTCAACTCCAGATGTGTGGCCATTTTGATATAAATCTATCTTAATTTTATATTAATTTTTTTTTCTAACATAATAATTTAGATCTATGTATAATTTTGGATTAAAGTTTAGTTAATGTTATTTTATGACTGAATTTAAAGTGCCAAGAGGCTTATTTTACGGCCTTGCTGTGTGTGATTTTGTTTAGGTTAAAGGTGGAGTTGACATCTATCTTTTTAAAATTAAAATAAATAAATAAAGAACATTTAGACTATAATTATATATTTACATAATAATATAGATAATATGCATTAATAATTTATAACAAAATTAAGTAATATACATTAAAATTGTTCAAATTTACAAATAATTTGATAATTCTGATTATTTAATATTTAATTCAATATTTACAAATATTCAAATTCTACTAATTAAATATGTTCTATCATAATCCTTAAAACTATTTTGCTTATTTGTCAAAGAAGAAAAAAATATACATTGAAACATTTTGAATATAGATTTTATTTATGGGCATCTCTTTTCTCACTTAAATTACTAATGTAAAATTTCAATTGTAATTTGGCAGTCACATAAAAAAAATACAAGGTTGAATTTTGATTGTTAAATTGGTCAACACTTCAGTTTTTTACGTTAAAATAAATAATTCCTTCACAAAGTAAGAAAAAAAAACATAAAATTTATGTAATTACATTTTCAATATATTTTTTAAATATGGTAAGTATAAATTGAGTTAATGCCTGCCAATTACAGAAACAGATTTTCTTTTTGGAATGTAGAATTTGAAAAAAGAATTACACCTCAATGAATTTGATTCTTTTAAAGCATAGTAAATCTAGAATTAAATAAATCTAGACTAATTATTTATCTACAAAAATAGAATAGATGAGGCATCAATTCTCTGAATATTAGCTTAAGTTCTCCCTCTATTTTTCTATTTTAACCCCTCTAACCTCCATGGAGACGTTTCCCAAGTGCCTTCAGATTCTTTGTTATACTGCCTACATCCAATTCCAGTGTGGTCTTCTTATTCTCATTCACCAGCAAGGCTCATTTGGCACCTGCCCTTATTTGCCCACTGTAATAAACACAACTGACCCTTTCCATTTGTTTAATGAATATCTACCTTCATGAATATCTATCTACAGTGGAGTGCCCACTGTACCTTTGAATTTGAATTCTATCTACCCATGTTTGAAAACTCGGAGGGATAAAGGAAAGACAATTATGATGACAGTGACCATATAATTGTAGTTTTAATAACAAATTTTAACTAACCTAGTTTAAATATTTATGTTAATCTTTTAGACAACATAACACGATGATAATAACAAATTACTATGCAATGTATTTTTCTTTCAATGTTAGAGACATAATTATCACATTATTCTAATAAAAAATTCTGACTATGATGTACAAGAAGTATTTAATCATTGTTATAGTGTGTTCAACCATGTTACATTGACATTTATTGACATTGTTGCAACATATTATTATACCAAAACACATTCAATCATATATGTTGAGTATTTTGAGTGCTAATATAATGTTGGGAAAACATTGGAATACCAACGATACGCCATAAATAATTGTTTCTCAATGTGACATAGGTTCACCATGGTGTGTCGAAATTGCATCAATGGAATGTTGGAACACTAACATGGTCCTACAAAAAATGTTGTCATCACAGTGGCTTGTGGTTACTAAAATGTGCTAGAAGTGTAATGACATACCAATGAGTGGAAAATTCAACATAGTTACGAAGAAGATATTTCTGTTGAGATTCAACAAGAAAATTTAAGCACACATGCCTAGTGCATTAAATATAAATACAATATAAATATAATTATGATGAGAGTGACTATATAATTGTAGTTTTAATAGCAAATTTTAGCTAACCTAGTTTAAATATTTATGTTAATCTTTTAGACAACATAACACACATAACACGATGATAATAACAAATTACTATGCAATGTATTTTTCTTTCAATGTTAGAGACATAATTATCACATTATTCTAATAAAAAATTCTGACTATGATGTACAAGAAGTATTTAATCATTGTTTTAGTGTGTTCAACCATGTTACATTGACATTTATTGACATTGTTGCAACATATTATTATACCAAAATACATATATGTTGAGTATTTTGAGTGCTAATATAATGTTGGGAAAACATTGGAATACCAACGATAAGTTATAAATAATTGTTTCTCAATGTGACATAGGTTCACCATGGTGTGTCGAAATTGCATCAATGGAATGTTGGAACATTAACATGGTCCTACAAAAAAATGTTGTCATCACAATGGCTTGTGGTTACTAAAATGTGCTAGAACTGTAATGGCATACCAATGAGTGGAAAATTCAACATAGTTACAAAAAAGATATTTCTGTTGAGATTCAACAAGAAAATTTAAGCACACACGCCTAGTGCATTAAGCACCTACACTAGGGTGGGGCCCACAGTGCTAAATTTGGTGCATGTCTATTTTAGTTATCCCTTAATTAAGATGGAAAATAAAATGTAATCTAATCTCAAAAATAACTTGTAATAGTTAATTGAGAGTGATAAACTCAGTTAGCTCATGGATTTCGAGTTAGAGGTAGTTGATGAGGCATGCAGAGTAGTTCTAGTTGTAACAGAGTTCAAAGTGCAATGGTGCATTAGTTAATGTAGGTTGTAATCAGTTTAACTTAGTTAAGTGAGTTAAACTCAGTTCTGCTAGTTGTAACTGTTAGATACACTAGTGAGAGATCAAGTGAATTAAATATTAATTAATTCACAATCAGTGATCTCACATGCAACTGAGGATTTACTATTATTAGTTGCATGCAAGTCAGATCGAGTGGAGACCCAGTTGAGATCTAGGTGAAAGGGAAGTTGAATATCAGTTGTAGGATTATTTGGTTGCATTTATGCAAGCAAACACCCATTAGAGTGCCCATGATACTTGCGCAGTCAAGGAAGGCAAAAATTCCTATTCTTTAGGGATTGCATTCAGCAGGGATTGTGCAAGCAAAGCAGGTTGTCTGGAGGCAGTAAATTGGCTAAGTATTGGTCAGTTTTTGCATGACAATGTGAGACAATTAGCTGAGTACTAGAGGGCTCTTGTGAGAAGAGTTTTGTATGTAGTTTTTTCATGATCCATGTTGAATATACAATAGAAGATAGTAGGGTTTTGAGCAGCAAGCTTTCCCTAGGAAATTATCTGTGTTGTGTTTGATTTGATTATTATTTGCTTCATGTGATTGGCGATTGTGGTTTTAATTCCGCAAAAGATTTGTAGAAGTGACTCAATATTTAACTTTAGTTCATTGTTAGATCACATTGAATCCAAGATATACGTTCTTATTGTATAATTTCTACATGGTATCAGAGCATAGGAAATCACAATTGTGAAGGGGGAGATGAGTTTGTGACTGGAGAGAATTCGAATTTGTAGAAAGACTTTCTTGGTGCTACAGTTGATTCAAGATCGAAATGGCTTTAAATGGCTTGAGGTTGGAGTATGCACTCGAGGGCAGCTCAAACTATATTTCTTAGAAGGATAGAATGGAAGCAGTACTCGAAGTCAATGGCTTGAAGGAATTCATTGACAATGATGTTCCGAAACCCGTTGTGATAGATGTTGCAAATCTTGATGCATGGAAAAAAAAAGTGGCAAAAGCGAGGAGGATCCTGATGGAGGGAGTACGAGACCACATTGTCTCAAGCCTCCATGGGAAAGACACACCATATACAATGTGGAATGCTTTGGCGTATCTATTCCGGAGCAGCAGCGACCATAGGAAATTGGCGCTCGAAGATAAACTCGGGAAGATCAAGATGGAAAAGGGCGACTCCATACCAAAATATCTAACAAATTTTGTCCAATGTCGGGATGAACTGGGGAGCATTGGTATAATTGTCATTGATGATGATTTGGTGAGCTTGGCTCTCCTAGGACTTCCCAAGATTTGGAAAAGTTATCGAGACTCTATCAAAGGAAGGGAAAAATTTCCATATTGGGAACGACTATGCTTGGATTTGGTGTAGGAGGAGTTCAGATGGAACACCAGAGATGGATCTTCATCTAAGAATGAAGATGAAGAAGATCGTGCTTTGGCTTCCAAGGCGAAGAAGGGGAAAGGGAAGAAATTCCATTCCAAATCCAAGTCCAAGAATGGCAAGAAGTGGGACAAGTCCAAGGTGAAGTGTTTTCACTGTCACGAGCATGGGCATTTTTCTACTAACTGTCCACAAAAGAAGAAGAACAAGAAGGCTGGAGGATCTGTAGCTGGTAAGGCTTTGGCCTCGCAATTTGAGATTGACTTCTCATTGATCGCATGCATGGTGTCAAGTGCATTGGGATCTGTGTGGTATTTGGATAGTGGCGCTTCCTTTCACATGACGAGAGACAAGGAACTTTTCAGTGAATTGGAGGAGAAGGATCTCCAGATGCATATTGAAATGAGTGATGACAGGTGGTATAGTGCTACTGGGATTTGTACCATTACCTTCCAAAGGAATTTAGGTAAACCCTTTCAATTATAATATGTAATGCATGTACCAGGTTTAAAGAAAAAATTAGTCTCAGACACAATGTTAGAGGATAGAGGCTATGATGTTGTTTTTAGTGAAGGAAAAGCTTTCCTGTGACACAAAACAACAGGACAAGCCAAGAGGATAGGGATTCGAGTTAAGAATCTCTACAAGCTGGAGGTAAAAGGTTGTGTAGCAATGATGGGCAAGGTGGACAAAGTGGTGAGTCGAGATGAGGGTGAATTATGGCACGAGAGATTGGGCCATCTTCACCATGGAGCCTTGAAAGTCATGCAACAGATTTCTACTGGTCTTCCCATGGGTACACTTGCACCGTCAGACACATGAAAGGGATGTACTATGGGAAAATATGTAAAGGCCACCCTTCATGAGAAGGAGAAACGAGCTTAGGGGATCTTTAACAGAGTTCACACAAACATGTGTGGACCATTCTTTGCTGCTTCGACAACAAAACATAAGTACTATGTAATATTTTTTGATGACTTTTCTCGTAAGTGCTGGATCTTCTTCATGCAGAAGAAAGATCAGACATTCTCTAAGTTTCTTGAGTTTGAGGCACTGGTGGAGAAAGATTCGGGGAAGCAAGTGAAGGCTCTTAGGAGTGATAATGGTGGAGAGTACATCTCTAACGAGTTCAAGAACTTCTGCAGCAAAGAAGGAATTCAAAGAGAACTGATAGTGCCTCATAACCCACAGCAGAATGGGGTCGCGCAAAGAAAGAACAGAACCATTGTGGGTGTAGCAAGAGCAATGTTGCATGACCAAGGCCTACCGACACATCTGCGGGTGGAAGCAGCAACACTGCGGTATTTGTGCAAAATTGTTGTCCTCATAGGATACTTGGCATGATTACACCTAAAGAGGCTTTCACTGGTAAGAAACCTGATGTTTCACACTTTAAGATTTTTGGCTCATCTATTTATGTGCATGTGACCAAAGATGCCAGGAAGAATCTGGAACCGACAGCTGAGATCAGGAATTTGGTGGGGTACACTGAAACACCCCACAACTATCATGTGTATTTTCCAAACAACATAATGATTGTTGTGCTATGGGATATAAAATTTGATGATGAGAAAGCCATGTGGTTGTCCCTTGAGAGGGAGTTGGAATTGCATGTAGAGGAGGAACTCTTGGTTCCTAAGGATGAACCTCAAGATGTGGAGCAGCCACATGAAGAGGTTCATGGAGTGGAGGAAAACACTCATGCAGAGCCATCCATCAGAAATGGCAGAAGGCACACCATAGAAGCTGATAGATTGAGACTTGATGCAGTGGTGAATGTAGAAGCCCCTACTTCACAGCGCAGACAGAGACAGTCTCCTAACCGATTTACTAGATACATGGCTCTTATGAGAAAATGTATTGTGACTGAACCATCTTCATTTCAGGAAGCAGTGAAACAACCAACTTGGGTTGATGCAATGGTGGGGGATTATGACTCCATTGTCAAGAACAATGCATGGGAGATTTTCCCAAGACCGGTCAACAAATCAGTGGTTGGATCAAGATGGATCTAAAAGATAAAGCAAGTTGCTGATGGGATTGTGGAGAAATACAAGGCCAGATTTGTGGCTCAGGGATTCTCACAAATCCAGGGGATAGATTATGATGAGACCTTTGCACCTGTTGCAAGGTACTCTTCCATAAGATCCATCCTTGCACTCTCAACGTAGATGGGTTGGCACATTCATCAGATGGATTTGAAAAATGTGTTTCTCAACGGGATCATTGAGGAAGAAGTGTACATAGAGCATCCTGAAGGTTTCTAGATATTCAACAGTGATTCGCATGTGTGTTGACTCAAGAGATAAATGTATGGGTTGAAGCAAGCACCCCGTGCTTGGTACACTCGGATAGACAGCTATTTCACCAGACCGGGCTTCACCAAAAGTGAAGCAGATGCAAACATGTACGAGATTGTGGTTGAGGGTAAGCTATTGATTATTGTTCTTTATGTTGATGATCTAATTTTGACTGGCGATGAGCAGCTGATACACTCATGTAAGGAGGATCTTGCAAGGGATTTCGAAATGAAGGACATGGGACTCCATTATTTCCTTGGATTGGAAATATGGCAGTGGGATGGTGAAATTTATTTGTCTCAAGGAAAGTATGCAAAGGAGATGCTTGGTAAGTTTCACATGGAGAGCTGCAAACCCATGGATACTCCTCTTCGAGGAAATTGTAGGAAAGAGGATGCTACTTCTGGAGAGGTAGTGGATGCTACTTTCTACAGGCAATTATTTGGGTCACTGATGTACTAGTAAACACCAGACCATACATTTGCTACGCAGTTAACCAGCTAAGTCAAGCTATGGTTAAGCTTACCAAGGTCTCTTGGAAGGCGAGGAAGTGTGTCTTGAGATTCCTGAGGGGCACATCGGAGTATGGTCTATGGTACATATGGACAGAGGGAGTGAATCTTCAAGGATTCACAGATGTAGATTGGGTGGGCATTCCATCAGACAGAAAGAGCACCTCGGGAGGGATCTTGAGCATAGGATTGACAACAGTTTCCTGGTACAGCAGGAAACAACGATTTGTGGCACTCAGTTCAGCGGAAGCAGAATACATGGTAGCAAGTCAAGCTGAATGTGAGGCTATCTGGATGAGAAAGATCTTGGTTGGTTTGTTTGGTTCTCAGATGGATCCGACAGTGATACATTGTGATAATCAGAGTTTCATTAAACTCTCCATTAATATTGTGTTTCATGATAGGTCCAAGTACATATATATCTGGTACCATCATCTTAGAAATTGTGTGCAGAGAATAATATTGTTGCTTCAATACATTCCCACGGAAGATCAAGATGCAGATATTCTGACTAAGGCGCTCGCCAGGATCAAATTCGAATACCATAGAGATAGGATCGAGATGAAGGATAATCCCTTTCTTGTTGAGAGGGAGCGTTGAGATTCAACAAGAAACTTTCAGCACCCACACCTAGTGCATTAAGCACCTACACTAGGGTGGGGCCCACAGTGCTAAATTTGGTGCATGTCTATTTTAGTTATCCCTTAATTAAGATGGACAATAAAATTTAATCTAGTCTCGAAAATATCTTGTAATAGTTAACTGAGAGTGATAAACTCAGTTAGCTCATGGATTTCAAGTTAGAGGTAGTTGGTGAGGCATGCATAGTAATTCTAGTTGTAATAGAGTTTGAAGTGCAGTGGTGCATTACTTAATGCAGGTTGTAATCAGTTTAACTCAGTTAAGCGAGTTAATCATTTGTGCTAGTTGTAACTTTTAGATACACTAGTGAGAGATCAAGTGAATTAAATATTAATTAATTCACAATCAGTGATCTCACTTGCAACTGAGGATTTACTATTATTAGTTGCATGCATGTCAGATCCAGTGATGACCCAGTTGAGATCTAGGTGAAAGGGAAGTTGACTATCAGTTGTAGGATTAATGGGTTGCACCCATGAAACCAAACACCCATTGGAGTGCCCATGATACTTGTGCAGTCAAGGAAGGCCAAAATTCCTATTCTTTAGGGATTGCATTCATCAGGGATTGTGCAAGCAAGGCAAGATGTCTAGAGGCAGTAAATTGGCTAAATATTGGTCAGCTTTTGCATGACACTGTGAGACAGTTAGCTGAGTAGTGGAGGGCTCTTGTGAGAATAGTTTTGTATGTAATTATTTCATGATCTATGCTGAATATACAGTAGAATATAATGGGGTTTTGAGCAGCAAGCTTTCCCCAGGAAATTATCTGTGTTGTGTTTGATTTGATTCTTCTTTGCTTCATGTGATTGGCAATTGTGTTTTTAATTCCGTAAAATATTTGTAGAAGCGATTTAATATGTAACTTTATTACATTGTTAGATCGGATTAAATCCAAGATATACATGCTCTTTGTATAATTTCTGCAATTTCTACATTATAAAATTCCACCTTTCAATGTGATGATGCCAAACTTAATGTCAATTTATGGTCGAAAATTGTACCCAAATGTAGTAGTGAAAATTCAAATAACTAAACATGCATGTAAACATAACCCTAAATAAAAAGACCTAAGAGCCCTCAATAAGAAGCTTCGTTTTCTTTCTCAAAAGATGTGCTAGAACCTCCACTAAGGTGGTGATGTTAATCTACCAATATTTTGGGAAAGGGAGAGAGTCAAAGATGCAATGGAAGCAACCAACCAATCCAACAAGGAGAAATCAATTAAATGAAGAAGATAGGCTATTGAGAATCCTCCATCTAGTAAAGAATTAAAGGAGATAAAAGATCTAAGTAACCCAAAAAACATGATGGGAGGCAAGAACCCTAAATCGCAAGCTTGGCACCAATATGACATTATTTCAACCTATAAGAGAATGAGAAAATATACCTATAATAAAGAGGAAAGGAGCGACTTAATAAATATTTTTGAAAACATTGTGAGGGAGTAGGTAAGCATTTCACTAGTCATTATACAAAGTGACCTTTCCATTATAATTAATGCATGGTTTTTTCTCAACAAATTGTGAGTTAAAGGATAATACCATAGATAAGGTTAGGAATAATCCCTCTCTAATATACAAGTAATGAGTTAGAAACATGGTAAAGTATGAAAAAACTACAACTCACACCATGTACCAAGATTAAGGAATTAGGAAAGTTTGACCAAGTGAACACCCTGAAAAGAATGCCCAAATGGATCTGGGTATATTGAGGACCCAAAATGAGGCACTTCCAACAAACTAGAGACCAAATCAAAGGCACAAGGCCCACTATTGATCCATTCAACTAGAATGTGCTTCAAATGGGCGGATTTAAAAGATTTAGTAAAGTCGAACATGTGACCATTGAGGGTCTAATATGAAAGGGAACAAGTGCAAGGGGACCATATAATAGCACTAGACACCAAGTGGAGGGATAAAAATAAAATATCTAGACTATGACAAGGTAACTCAAAGGAGGAAACTCCAACATAATTGATCCATATATGGGATAGATGGAAGGTCATTAATGGCATCCACTAGCATCTTGTGCAGAGAGAATGTGTGATGAGTGCCTCATGTAGTAGCACCATAAATCGGTATGTGTCGTTAATTTGAAGTGTAAAATCATATACTATGATTTTAAGTGTTTGTTGAGAACAAGTAAAATATAATTATTAAAACACTTCAAAAAATTATTCTAAGCAATATATTAGCATTCAATTTCTTGATTACTATAATAAAAACAGTACTAGGTTGCAAAACATTGACCATTATTCATCTTGGAAACATGGGGTGATTGAATGAAAGAATAAATATTAGTTGAGATGGTATGTTGCATGCTTCAATCTAGGGCATAAGCCTTAAAACTATGGGTTCATGTTATAGTTTTGCAAGTTATATTTGGAACTGATTACCCACTGGGTGAGTTTTAAGTGTCACTTCAGAAGAAAATTGATCATATAGAAACCACGGTATAAAACATTTTCTAATCTTTGGAAGGTCATAAAAGGAAAAATTATATCCTAAGAGTTCCTAAGTATATCTTTGTTGGTTGCAATAAAAATGGAGAGGCATATAAACTCTTTGATCTTACTATTTATTAAAGCAAGATATTAGGTTTGATGCATATGATTCATGTTTAACTTCTTTTAGTGATTATGTTGTTGCTTCATCAGTTCAATCTTTTGATGATGTTTGATCCAGATTTTACAAGGAATGAAATTAAAGGTAAGAAAGGAAATGAAGACACACAAAGAGATATATAACAGAGAGCACGGTAATATAGTGAAAACTCAACTTCTATTGATAAATAAAATGGTAGAATATTGTAGAACACAAACAAGCTAGAATGGCGGTAGCTATCTCTAAAGAGAGAGAGAGAGAGATGGCGGCTACACACATTTGTAAAATTTGTTATAAGAGGCCATGAGAATGACCTCTTAAAATAAAGAAAGAACCCTATATGTCCAAAACCCTAACCCTAGAAGATGAAGCACCAAATGGTTTGCGAACCTTGAGGTGGTTAGTTAGTACATCAACTTCCCGGGGTGTAACTTTTACATACGATCTCAATATAGGGTGCACGATAGCTCATTGAAATGAACTATCTAAGGAATACAACTTTCCACTAGAGCTAGGGAACACCATGGCAACCCCTAGCCTCCTAAGTTTCTAAAAAGTATCATTCAAGACCTTAAAACAGATCCAAAATTTTAGGACCCAAAAACCATGGAAAATTTTCCAAGAAGATAAAGAACGATTGAGTCAGTGGAAGAGGTGGGTGCCCACTGATATCCACCTGGATCAATGCTCTTACTAAATCTCCATCTAAAAGTGTTATGCTTAGCTCTAGTACTTCTATTTCAAGAAGGTTTAGTCACACACCTTCCAACTCATAGATTCTTAAATATTTTCAGTGTACTTTAAATAGTCAAATATATTTATGATAAAAGTATGGTTCCCTAAAAGAATCCTAAATAGATTAAAAAGACTCTAACTTCACTTGGCTTAAATGTTAGATATCCTTTAGATATATAAAGGATTCAATTTTATTAACATTGGGAAATTTTGCACTCATGGTTAAGGCAATAGAACATAATGATCCTCAAATCTTTCAAGAGGCAAAGGGAAAATTGTCCATACACTTATGTTGAAATTATGGTTCCCTAAAGTAAATTAAATAGATTAAATAGACTCTAAATTCACTTTTCTTAATGTTAGTAATCCTTTAGATACATAAAGGACTCACTTTTAATAACATTGGGAAAAAATTTCAGTTGTGGTTAAGGCATTGAAATTTAATGATCCTCAAATATTTCAAGAAGTTGAAGGAAATAACCATGGATGATGAATACAAATACACTACTTCGGTTAACAATTGCACATAACATTTGGTGTCCCTCCCTACATGTCAAAAATTGGTTACAAGTCGGTTTATCGTATTAAATATAACTCAAATAGTGGCATTGAAAAACACAAACCTAGGATGGTTTTAAAGGGGCTATCACAAGTTGATAAAATTAGCTATAATGGAATTTTCTCTCTATTTTCTAAGATAAATATTATCATAATTATTAGTCTTTATAATTTAGATTTGGGTGGGAAATCCACCAAATGATGTCAAAATTATTTTTTAAATAGGAACATAATCAAGGAAATGTATATGGTTCAACCACTTGGATATTAAATTAGTTCTTCTTTGGTGTGAAAAATCATAAACCTCTATATGGGTAAACCAGGCCCCTCAATCTTGGTATGATGAAATTGATGAATACTTTCTTAAGCATAGATTTCAAAGGTGTCAATGATCCAAATTTATATTTTAGGAGAGAAGGTAATGGCATTAACTTATTGGCTCTTTGTGTGGATCATATAATTTCCATTGGATCTATTTTAAGCCTTTATTTATTCACTTAAGAAAGATTCGATGCATGTTTTTGAAATGACATATTTGGGTTTGTTTCACTTTTTTCTATGACTTCATGCTTTTCATATGGATATTGGTATTTTCAATTCTCACCATAAGTATACTTTGGATTTTTTTAGGTAATTTATAATGGTAGATTTCCAACTTTCACCCATTCATCTTTAATCAAGAGTGAAACTAAGTATTGTGTGATTCTCCTTCATTTGGTGTTACCTCGCACTACAAGTGGGCTAGTGGTATTATATATTTGATGCATACTTACTATGATATATCATATGTAGTTGGGTTGTGTGTTTGTTTTCAATGATCAACCTAATTATAATTTGGATTTGTTTAAGAAATTTAGAAAGGTAGCTTGCAAAACTTCACCCACTCCTCTTCAGTCAAGAGTGAAACTAAGTGTTTTGTGATTCTCCTTCACTTGGTGTTACCTTGCACTGCTAGTAGGTTAGTGGTATTATATATTTGATGCATAATTTCCATGACATATCTCAAGTAGTTGGGTTGTGTTATTTTTTTATACAAGATCCTCATGAATCCCATTGGAAAACTACCAATATGATTCTCAAATATCATTAGGGAATTATATCTTATGGCCTCATTTATGGACATCGTGATGACATCTAGTTGATAGGATGTGTAGGTTCAAATTGGGTAGGGCATGCAGAATAAAAGAATTCTATTGCATTAGTGTTAGTATTTGCATCCTGCCATCAGTGATCAAAAATCCTCTTTTCATATCATTTTAGGAGTCCCACTTAGAAAAAAAAATTCATTCCACTAGGTCATGCAAAAATTTAGTCATTGATGGTAGCCCTAGTCCAAAAACATCACCCTTCCTCAAATTTGATTACTTGTTGCCATAGTTTCATACCTTTCTGACTGTACATCATTCGTAAAGTTAATGTCATCAAGCCATAATGTCAATCATGTCATCTTGAAATTCATTCCTTCATGGTCTCATTAGGTCTTTTAGGGTTTTTCAAGGTTTCACTAGGTCATTAGGGTTTCCATGATTCAATAAAAATCCATTCCATTGCATAAGACCAGCAAGTAAAGGGTGATCCAATAAACTTCTCTTCACCATGTGCAGATGACTTGTAAAGAAAAATTCTCATTTCAGCATGTAATTTGGATTTCACAATGTAATCATTTTTATTTTCACTATGTAATTTTATGTCATTCAAATGTATTAATTTCATGGTTCCGAAGCTGCTAACTCAGAGTTCCCAAAGCATCAAAAATGTCAAATTCAAAGAGTTCTGAAAGCATAAAAAATTTCAAATTCAAAGAGTTCTCAAAGTTCCATCAGCCAAATTAGTCAAGTTCCAAAAGTCACCAGTGTTCCTAAACACTTCCCATCACTCCTAGCCCTTAAAATCATCATTTTCCACAAGCACTAAACCCTAATTTCCTCTCCCATCAAGCTTTGGTTTGCTATGGAATAAGAGACATCTAAGCAGAGGAGGCATAAGGGAGGTCGTATTTGTAATTATGAGTCTATTCCAACTCATAAACATCATGTCTCCATCGATTTTTAACAAGTCATTCCAAGGGACAAATCATTTGCCACACATAGGGCTAGTTTTTCTTAAAAGTATGTTTCTGACCAAATGGAGATGAATTTTACAAAAGTGAAAGAGGTTTTTGTCCATAATAGGTGAAGGAAGAAAAACATCCTTCAATTTTTACACAACCGTCATGGTTTTGGAGATGTCAAAAATATAGGTGCCACAGGAGAGTTGTTGCACTTCTGGAGTGACTTTGGGAAAATCAAGTTTTCCCATATATGGAGTGTCCAAATGACTTTCTTAATGTATCAAATGATAAATATACAGAGATATCTTTTCAATGAGCTATCCTGATCTCAATTTGGAGTTGAGGAAGGTCTCCAAAGGTTGCCTTCAAGAGAACACTTCATTTTTGCACCCTCATTCTGCACTTTTTGACCAGTATTGGGAGAATTGATTTTTTAGGGCTATAATTGATCATTTTAAGTGCTTGATAGGTCCATTGTGTAGCCAAGAGAGATATATTTCCAATGATATATCATGAACTCAATTTGGAGCTCGGGTAGGCCTCCAAAAGTGGCCTACAAGATGGCATTGCGTGCATGTGTGTTGTGTTGCACGTTTTCTCTTTGTGTTGTGTGTTTCTTTAATGTGTTGCGTGTTTGCTTAGTGCGCTGTGTGTTTTTTTAGTGGGCTGCATGTTTCCTCTTTACGCTGTGCATTTGACCGTTTTCCACAACAAACTCCAAAACTTGTGCTATCACTTTCAAATCTTCAAAAAAATCACTCCACAGCCTCCAGCAATCAAGTAAGTTTCCATTAGCACCATTCCTCTCCTCATCAAGTCAATTTGTCAGTGTTTGAGCTTGTTTTAAGAATTGGTGTTTATTTTTAAGTTTGAAACCATAGTCATTCCATAAATCCCAATTTTATATCAAAATTTCCCTCCCTAGCACTTTCATTCCCTTCCCACATCATAATTACCCTATACTTACTCCCTATATCACATAATCCCCTTTCCCTAATCCTTTCATCCCCAAACCCTAAGCCCTAGGTGCTTCATTTGCCTAGGCTCCTAAATCCCTAAACTAATTAAATTCCCTATTCCAAACCCTTCTACATTCCTACTCCTTGTCACTCCCCTCAAATAATAAACCCCTTCCCCCATCTCCCTAAATTTCCCTATCTCATTCCTCGCTCCCCAAAATTTCATTTCCATTCCATTACACCTCCCTAGGGATTTAACATTAATACACCATAAAAGAAGAACACAGAAACTACAGTGAGGGAGAATAAAGAGAGGATAAAAGACACCAAAAAGGAGGGAGGGTCTCAAGGCTTGAGCCATCAGACACCAAGGAGTTGATATCATTACCCCTAGCAGTCAAATGTTTTCAAACATGTACATTATTATAAGTTTTGTGAAATGGTCCAAAGAGTGGAGGAGGTAGTTTTTCATGAGAAGCTCACAGACATGTTTGCCACTACTTTGAAAGGACACAAGGCCATCATTTCAGGTTTTGATTTCATATTCTCAGTTGATATCATATCTCAGCCATAGACATGCCCAAACAAGGTGAAACTTTGTTTAAAAACCTAGACCTAGATGTTCGAAACTACAAACCCTAATCAAGAAGAAAGAGAAGGGTAAGTTGAATTTGCTCATTAGTGCATCCAATATAGCATAACATACCATATCATGTCTCCATGAAGTAAGTCTGAAACAATTTTGAGTATATTTGTAGAAAATTTGGGAAATTTTGAAAAACTCTTCGAAGGTACATTTCCAGAAATGTCTTATTTTGTCACCTTTTGCAAAACATATTGTGGCCAAAAAAAATGAATTTTGGGAAACTGGAGGATTTTTGCGTTCATAAGATATCAAAGTACAAAAATCTATCTCACTTTTTACACAGGTATTACAGAATGAGAGATTCAATCACATCTTCACAACTTATTTTTCTGCCTGTGTAAAATCCTATTTGAGACACCTATTTGCAAAGAAGATTTTGGCCAAAAAAGTTAATTTGGAGAAACTGGAGGAGGTTTTTTTTTACAACATGCCACAGAACACAAACCTCTCTTAGTGTTGAAAAAAACCTCATGATTAGTGATATATCGCTCCATCTTGGAGGTAAAATTTTCCAAAAAATTCAGAATTCTTGCACAGCTGGAATGCTACGGCACTGCGCTTTTGTTTAAGGCATCTATTGGAAAAAATAAGACCACCATTGGATTAATAATGATTAATACATGCATGAAAACCACTTTTCTAGCCTTTTTTTGGACAACTGCCAAGTGAAAAGGTGAAAAAACACTCAAAAAAACAATGTTCTGCCTACTTTTTTTCCTATGCACTATGCGCTGAGCAGTCTTGGGAGAATCAATTTTTTGCAGGAAAAATAAATTACATTATGCAAACTAAAGGAATATTTTGAAATTAGACAGGATAATATTTCCAATGAGCTATCCTGGGCCCAATTTGGACACAAGGAAGGCACCAAGGCTGCAACATGGATGGTGTGTTTGACAAAGGGATGGCGTGTTTGAGAATTGTCTGATTTTTCTGATTTTTTGTGCAAATTTGACTTTATATCTTGGGGAATCATGTTTTTACCTTTGTAAATCAATGATGTAAATGCAAATATCATGTTTTTACTATTACCTAGGTTAAAACTCATGATGAGGTGTAATGAATCAATTTGACAAAAGTTAGGGTTGAGTCACTTGGACCTCCCTACACTTCAGCTTTCAGCTCAGTCTTTGGTGGAACTGCTCCTGCTCTCATGGATTCGACCCTTGAGGCTGGGAGGAGTTTTTTTTAGGCCTATATCATGTATTTTTTCAGTCATTTTACAGGTTGGAATCAGTTGGATGTTGGAATTTTGATCAGAGACTCTATTGTAATCATTTTGGCAGGAGCTTAGTAAAAGTGTTGTAGCTATTTCTTTGGGATGCCTATGGTATGGTTGTTTAGAATTGTTTCTTCTTATGCCTCATTATGTTTGAATGTATTTTCTTCATAGTTTATTGCACTTCTATTGTATGATCACTTTCAAGTTGATAAATAGAATTCATCTCACATGCTCTGTATTGGGAAAGTTTTCATAATCTGTTCATCTTTATTTTAGTTTAGGAAGAATTCATCTTTCATGCTCTTACTAGCTCCTCACCTGTCTGAATCATTCCATCCCAAGAACCCTAATGTGCTAGCCTTCCCACCTACCTTGCCCCATTGAATCTATGCAACCCTAATCCTATTTTCCCTGACCTAGCCTCTCTGACCTAATATCCTCATCCAACAACCCAATAAAAAAAAATTCAAACCCTTCTGCATTTCATACCTAACCTAAAACCCTAATTTATCCAGCCCTCTTGGCTGTGAATTTGTGGAGAGATCCCTCTCTGGTTTGGTAGGGATAGATATCAAGCCAAAATATTGGTATGTGGTTACCTCAATTGGGATCTCTTCTTCAGCCTTAGAGATCTGGCAGAGTTATAACATAATGCATGATACATTTCCACTTTCAGTTCAAGCCCCATCACATTGTCAAATGAAACAATAAATTCTCATGCATTTTCCACTATTGAGTCAAAATATAGAGCATTAGTTGAGGCAAGGAAATAATCTTCAGGGATTAATTCCTTACTTGAAGAGATTGATCTACCCTTTAATACTTTAACTCACATGCATGTTGATATCAAGGTGTTATTCTATTACCACTCACCTAGTTTATCACTCTACGACAAAACATATTAAGCTCCATCAAAACTACATTAAATGCTTATTTTGCGAAGAGATTCTTCAATCAGTGTATTGTCCTTCTAAAAAATGGGTTGCATACACCCTCACCAATTCTTTCACAAAATCCAATTCATCAAGTTAGGACAAATTTGTGATATCATCTTCCTTTGAATGCTTCAAATCACATGTATGTTGATACCAAAGTTTTATTATACTACCACTCACCTAGTTTATCACTTTACGACCAAACACATTAGCTCCATAAGAACTACATCAAATCATATTTGCTAAAGAAATTCTTCAATCAGTGTATTGTCTTTATAAAGAATAGGTTGTGTAAATTCTCACCAAATCTTTCACAAAATTCAATTCGTCAAGTTAGGACAACTATGTGGGATAATCAAAGCATCAACATGATGTTGCCTTCTCTCTCTTGCACACCATGGCCCAAGTTTAAGAGGATGTTGGTGTTATAAATTTTCCATTATTTGTATTTTAATATAATATTGAATTAGTAGACCTAGAGTATCTTTTATGTCAGGCCCTATTAATATATCATCAATTTGATATTTAGAAATCAATTTAGCGTGTCCTTATTAATGAGCTACTTAAAAAGTGAAAATGTGTAATTCTTACAATAGTTAGCATTGATCTAATCATTACATAAAGGGGCTTGAACATAATTGTAAATATAATGTGATAGCATAATTTGATGCATGTGAATAAAGATTATAGACTGAACTTTTCTACCCATATAAGTATTTTTCTATTATAAATGCTCTCATCTCTAATGGCTTAGCTTTTTCAATAGTCACATGACTAATTGCTCAATATCCATTTACACATTTAGTTAAAATTCTAACACAAAGATATATGTAACTTCAAGTGGATGTGGTAAAAATACTAATAATCCTAAGGCTAAACACCCATGCAAATATGCATGCTTTCATTATAGTTTTAGTTGTCATGCACATCACAAACTATATGTTGATTTAATTTATAGGAATTGTTTTTAATAAATGTTAGGGTATTATCAACCCATACACAAATCCTGAATGAAACAATTTAGTAATTATGAAAAGGGACTCAATATCCTTCTAATTCATATCCATAAAAAAATTTCAACGAACCCAAGAAAAATCACACCCAAAAAGAACACCATTCCAACTAAAATTATGAAAATTTTATCTCAATATGGTGTCATAAGGGTAATGCCACCACTACATATCCATGGTCTCCCTTCATTGGTAATGAGATGTGTTACATATATATATTTTACTCTTCTTGGTTTCGTTAGTAGCTTCTTCAACAAACATTTAATAACTTATGAATACAAGTGTTTCACATTATAAAATATTAAAAATGCAAGCACATAAACAAAAATATCTAAACCCAATATAAAATGCTTAGCCACAAAAAATCACATAGCATATAACAAATATTAACTTATCGCCAATTACCACAGCACAAAATCAAGATAAACATAATGAGATTCACCAAATCTTAGTGCATCTCCTCCATTGTTAACTATGCAGAAATTAAGTCAATATAGCATCAAAAGGTTTTAAAAAGTGTCAATGTGGTAGCCAAAGGGTCCAAAAGCCCTCTAAGAATAGTGAGAACATTGATGGTTTTTTACACATTTCAACATAAGACTAACCCAACTTTAAAGTGGATAAATATTAGTTCCTTTCCCCTTGTAAAGCCTTAAGAAAGTCATATAATATCCTCCATTTCCTCCTCTCTAATATTTGAACATCTAAACCATAACCTTCTTCCTTCTTCTTGAATCAAATTTTCTCTAGCTTGAAAGTCGATAATTTCGTTTCCTCTTTAAGATTTTTGCATTCCCACTTATCCATATATTAACATATCTTTTTTTATGTTTGATTCTTCTTGGTCCTAGCGTGATGTTGATCTAAATCCTTATGGGTGAATTCAGAGGACGTTTTACCAATTTCTAAAGGTTGGTAGACAAATTCATGTAGAGTGCTCTTGAAGGGGATACACCCAAATTAATTTATGTAAAAATCTATTGATAAATTAATCTATAGTATGAGGTGGAATTTTGTAAGGTGTTTGATTTCAACGTGAGCACTTCATTCAATAAATTATCACTAATTATAAATTTGTTCGACCACAAAATAACTTCGCCCTATCATTTTTTAAGAGCATGTGTGCTATCCCTTTTCAAGATTTATATATATACTAGACTATGGTGATTCATAAAGTCCCCATAAATTCTCTATGTTAGTGTCTAAGGGTTGAAGATATATCCTTTAGGTGGAGGATCAAGTCAAACATCTTTTTCTACTATCAATTTTGCAAGTGGGCTAATTTCCACAAGTTGTGAGGGAGTGTTATGATACTACTTTTTGCCATAGTATTTATTTGGAGGATAGATATTTGTGATTTGTATGGTTGGTGTGTATTATTTATTTTTAAATTTATTGTAATCCAATGCTCTAATTTGAAACCTGGTTGTATTCTAAAAGATAGGACTCCATAGGACCATTAATCATCTTCATGCTTAGGTCATTAATTGATAACTTATATTTTTTCATTAGGAGAAAATATAATGATTGGAAGCTACATTAAATAACTTTGTTTCTTGCAATAAATCAGTTTCATTTTCTTATCAAGTATAAAAAAAAAATTTTGGTACCTACTATTTAATCCTCTAATATCAAAAGGGAGGAGGTTCATGATTTACCTAAATGGATTTTGACTATGAGGGTCTAAGGTAGGGATTTCTTGCTTTAGTTCTTGCTTAATCAAATTCTTTGTAATTATTTTATTTAGATTTTCATTCCATCTCCACTTCCTACTCAAGGATTTCCATGTACTCACCTTTTAATATATTTGAGAGTGTTATTTAGGGTCTTAGTTTTCAATGTCATTTCCTTCATTATTAACCATGATAATTTTATCTTGTATTCCTTACTTATTCTATTTTCCTCATTTTGAGAGCCCCCCAAGGTAGCTCATTTGGTAAGCCTATGTTATGTAAAGTTATATCAGTGATAAGGTCTTTTGTTCAAATCTTTCATACGTGTGTGATGTCCTTGGGGGAAAGGAAGTTACACCTAGGGGTTATAACGGTAGCAATCATAATCAACTCGTGTCACATAAGTACAAGTTTGGCCCAATTGTCGACTCTTATATCACAAAAAAAAAAGAAAAAACCTTATTTTGATGAGTTTCATCTTTTGTTTATTAATGTGGGATAATAAATTGATTCTTTCATGGGTTATCCCCAAGTTTTTTCCTCCAATTTTACCTTTTCTTGGTGATCATTTTAGTTTTAGATCATTTGAAATGTTTATCTTCTCTTACGATCTAATATTTTATGTGTTTCTTCCTTATTTTGTTTCATTTTTTCCTGCCATCCCTCATGAAAATGTGCATATATAAGGCACTGGTTGTACTTAAAGAGATATATTCATCCTCCAGTTACTAGATTTATTCCAAGAGAAATATCACCTAACACATAGAATGTTATATCTTATTTGCATTAGCATAACAAATTTCCATTTTCATTACTGATCGAAGCAAAGAATTCACCATCCCAAAGATAAAGCGGAAGTAAAGTTACACTAATGAACAAACATTGGTGAAGGTATGTCTTATAATGGGTTAAAGATGATTATCCATTAATTGAGGTAAAGTTCACAAGATCCATAGAACAAAGAGAATTTATGGATTGTTCAACCTCCATCTGCCTCCCCATGAAGTGGACCAATAAGGCCCTCTATAAAAGAGGACCTTTTGCAAAGAATTTCTAGTTCCTAGCTATCTACATATGTATGGCCTCATAGGTTTCCAATTGACATAAAATTTAAAAATTTAATGGAACAATATTTTACTTGTTCCAATAGAGCACTTAGGGTTGAAACTTTATTTCAATGTTTGAATCATTTTGATGTCTCAATTTTTTAAATATTTATTCTCCTCTCGTCCCCAGATCAAAAGAGTTTGGAAGAGGTTGGAAGAGGGTTATTGCACCTACTTTTTAAGTTTCAATACCATAGGGTGCCATTGTATGACAACCCTAAACCTTGTAATCAATGGTAAGTTCCCTCTTCCTTAATAATGATTTTTTTCTTCTTTAATCCCTATATCAAAAGGGTTTGGAAGAAATTTAATGCATCTACTTTCTCATTTTCAATACATCAGGACCCTAAACATTATGACCAATCATGAACTTCCCCTTTCTTAATAATACATCATTTATAACAGTTAAAAAAATAAATTTTACAAAGTAATTATATTTTTATTAGCTTTTGCAAAGTATATTTTGCTTTTGTTGAATTTTAGATAATATATTAATTTTGCATCTCCATAAGCCTTAAAAGATTTGGATAATGTATTAATTTTTCATCTCAATAAACCTTAAAAGATATCATATTTATATCAACACATTTTTTCTTCAAACAAAATAACCCATATTAAACATATAATCATAAATTTTAATATCAAAATTAATTTGAGAAATAACGTAAAAACTAAATAAGTTAGACATTAGAATTTACAATTACCAATTCAATATTAATATTCTTTAAATATGATTTATTGTCAATTGAGTTTAGACTAGGTTGTTAGTAAGTAAGTAAGTTGGCATATTTAAACTTTAAAATAAAATAATTATTTGGCACTTTTAAATTAATTTTCACTTAAAATTTCATATCAAGTGAAGTACATCGATTTTAGATAAAATTGAAAAAATAGAAATCGAAAACTTTAGATTTCTCGACTTTGATAATATGATACTAGCACAACGAAATAAATTAAATAGTTAGTAAAAATTGATGTATATGGTTGGTAAATTTTGAATAAACATCCATCCATATTAGGCATCAAAACACTTACAACATGATATTTCTCACATTCCTTAGATAAAATTTAAATAAATAATCATCATAAAAATTAATTAAAGTCACCTCACTTTACTATAGGAATTTTGAATTTATTAATAGACTTTGTTATAATAACATGGACCAATACTATGAATTACTAATACCTCAAAAAAAACCATAACTCATTTCATAATATATATATATATATATATATATATATATATATATATATAATTTCAACATTATTTTACAAAATAAAATAATTAAACTGAAAAACCAAAAACACATAACCATCATTGAAATAAATCTCAAACCTTATATCATAACTAGTATTAAAAATATTTCTTAAATACTTGTAAAACTTAAATCTTACTATTCGTCTACTAATTATTAATAATTAAATTTAAATTCTAGATAGGAACTTGTTTTCCAACAATGATTGGAGAAGACAGAGCTGTTATGGAAATTTTCAATATAATAAAAATCCTTGCATGCATAGAAGACAAAATGAGACATTATACATCATTGTGTCATTGTAGCAACGAATTGATGGGGGAATCTACCAAGGAAGTCATCATTTTGTTTTTGCATAAGCCACCATGATATCTCAACCACCACGAATTTAAGTTTTCGTCGTTTGTAGTGATGTGTATCAAAGAGGAGTAGTAACCATGGTATAGAGAGTTTTCATGGGAAAATATCAAACACTATGCGCTAACTCAATGATTGGATTATTGTCTTTCCATCATATTCATTGAATATCATTTTATTCTCATCTAAGGGACAAGATATAAAGGCAGTGAGCCAATTATTGGCTTAGTGCATGGTGGTTTTTCATTGAATACCACTTTAGTCTCATCCAAGCGACAAGATGTAAAGGCAGTGAGCCAATAATTGGCTTAGTCTTTGGTGCTTAGTATTTGTCATTGTCGTAGTACAATAGAATGAGGTTTAACTTCTAGAGTTCTCAATCTAAGGAGAATCATGAAAGAATAAGCCAAGGTCTTTTGGCGTGTAGAGAATAAGTCTTGCCGAGCAATATGTCCACTACACATCGAGATGAGTTGGGGAGTTAGTTAATATATCATTGAGGTAGATCTCCTTGGACACGATTTCTATGTCAAAACAGTGAGTAGGATTAGATCTAGAGTCGTGGCTAAATTGTGTGCCAAGTGTTGAGTGTGGTGCACAAACATAAAGTTCAACAAATCAGATTAGCGCTTAATTTTTTTCTATTTTTAATAGGTTCTTACAAATTTTGTTTTCAAAGGAAATCCTACTAATAAAATCCAATTGTATGCATTTTCACATTTTGAAAGAAAAAATCCAAATGCAATTGATAAACAAAAATTTGTGGAAAATAGTAAAAAGGAAATTAGCAATTCTCCATGGATATAAAAATTCACCTAAAATTTGTATACATATTTTTATAGGTAGTTACCAAAAAACCTCATTAATTTATCAAGACAAAAATGAGCAGCTCATAAGGAAATTTTACAAAATAAGTATTTTTTCTATTTGCACAAACTCATGGATTATGATTTTCATGATCCAAGCAATTATCCCTTGGACAATTGCGTGGATCCATATAAATGATGCTTCTTTAACAATGGACATATAAAATCATGCAGATGAGGCAAGTACTATGTTTTAACATACATGTTTTGGGCTCTAGGACCCTTGAGAATGAGCACTTAGATAATCTATGGCTTCCATAATGTTACCCTCAAGTATGAGAAACCTACAATGGAATAAAACTTCATTCAGTGAACTAGTCCTTTGAGATATTGAAGAAAGCTTATAAATATCAGCCTTGGATAACCATTTGAAGTAAAGAAAAAAAGAAGTGTTATGTTTCCCAATTCTCATTAGAGTACCTTGAAACTATCAAGCTCTTAGCATACACACTACCCATTGTCAAGCCTTCACATTTGAAATAATTTGCAGATATCTTGAGAAGGAGAGAGGGAACTAGGGATAAAGAGAGAGTATGACCTTCCTTTGAAGGATTGAAGAAGGCTCACCCAAGTTGATATCATCTTCCCTATTGTTTCATATTTTAGGCCATTCTTGCCTTATTTCACCATTAATAAATAGTTGTGCATCCAATTTTATTTAATGTTTATGATGTGTTGTTCTATTGTATGTTAATCCATTCATGATTTATTTCAACATCTTGTGTTTATGTTTTATGTTTGTCACTAACCACTTTTGGAACATTGTATAGGTTGCAACTACCTTCATAAAAATTAGTATTTGTTGTAATCATGAAGGCTTGCCAATGGGTAGTGTGTATGACAAGGGCTTGAGAGTCTCAAGGTATTCTAATAATATTTTGACAACATAACACTACTTTTCTTTTCTAATTTAAATGGTGGTCCAAGGCTGATATTTATAGGCTTTCCTTAATATCTCTTAGGTCTGGTTCATTGAATGGAGCTTAGTTCCATTGTGGGTTTCTCATGTTTGATGGAAACATGACAGAGTCCTTGGAGTGTCTGAGTACTCATCCTCAAGTGTGCAAGAGCCCAAAACTAAAATTTTCAAACTTATTACTTGTCATTGACATGATTTGCATGTTTTCCCAAATCATTTGTTAAGAAAACACCTTTTATGAATCAACATGGTTGCCAAAGGAATAGTCACGCAAATCTTGAACTATGAGTTTCCATGAATGGAAAGAGACCCATTTCGTAAATTTTTATCAGCTACTTTTGGGATGTTGATTAATTTCCTTAGTTAAATGTTGTCTTGTTGAATTAATGAAGTTTCTTGGTGACAAGAACTTCCGCAGAGATCTAAGTTTCAAGATGAGTGGAAGTAATCCAAAACCTTCAACCTTATCAAATTCACTTTAATGATTTTTTTATAAATTGGGTTTAATCTAATAAAATGTAAAGTTTTTTACATTAGTGATTTAAATTAATCTTATTTTTTGATCTTAAGTGAGGTGAGATCTAATCTCAATTGGGATTGAGGTTAATTGATTTGGTCATAACTCAAGATTATAAAAGTAAGGCTAAGTGAAGAAGGAAGACATAAGAAAAGGAAAGTGATTCAAAAATATCTTAGCAATAGTGATAGAGATTTTTCATCTAGAGACCAAGTCCAAAGGAGGAGAGTGCGAGTATATAGCAACAAGAGGATAATATAGCAACCAAAAGTTGAAGGATATATTTCTAGTTAGCTAAGAAACCTTTTTTCAAGTGGATTATAGGTGTACAAACCTTACAACCATCATAGCAGTAGGGAAACAGAATCATACAGTCACAGCCAGCTAGGCAGCAACTATATAGTACTCAAGAAATTCAATAAAAGTTGCGTGCAAGTTGTAAAACGCATGGGAAAGGTCATATAGACCTCAGGTAAACTGTATAGTGCATCGGCAGGACCATACATATTGCAAGAAATTCATACAGTGCGCGAGAAAATTCATACATGTGGTGAAACCAAAAAGGATGTGAACAAGGTTGTACAAACCATTGATACAGTTCTAGCAAGGATTTCTCCAAAAAAAATATTCACCAAGTTTTTGTTGTCGTTTGTATTTTCCTTAGTGGGCCATTTTCCTAGTAAGGAATCCCATGTATGTTTTGAATAACTTTAATGGAAGGAAAATTTGAATGGTAGAAAAATTATGTATGCATGTGTTGAAATTGGTTAATTTTCTTCTATTGTAATTTTGCTTTTACCAATTAAAATTCCCAATAGTGCTTTTTATTTAGTAAAATGTAATTTAAACTAAGGAAATTACTAGGAGGTAATTTGTTAGTGTACTTGGGCTAGGAAATTTAACATGATATCAGTGCTTACACTTTAAAGTGTTGAGAAATATAGGGCAGAGATATTAGATGATTCCTCTTATAATGATAATTGACTGCGAGGATTTTTTACTTTTCTTAATTAGGTTCTTCTTGTACTTGATTTTTATTATGTTTTCTTCTTCATCCAATAGCTACCAAACCATAAAGAACAATGAGACAAAGGACACAAGATGTAGGTGATCAACTAGGGCAAAAACCTCTCCAACTTGAGAGGAAAACCCACAAGAATTCTTCTTCTTATAGAATCTTCAATTGATGAATTCCAAGACCTAGACCCTTGATTAGGAACCCCTTCAAGACCAATTCAATGCTTCCAACAACTTCTACCTACTGAACAATTGTAATTGCAACTATAACTTTGACTTGCCCACAAACTACAACTTCGACTTGCCCACAAACTACAATTTTGAATTTTCTGGAAACTGCAACTTCAATATGCCCAAAAACCACAACTTCTCTTCTTCGCTTGGGTAGATTCTCTCTCCTAGAGAATTCAACTTCCATAAAAACTCTTCTTGGTGACCTAACTTCAATTCTTCAACTCAGATTCACAGCAACAATATGTGCCTTAATTCCTTCGCACGTGTGGACAGCGGTAGCCCAAAACCAAATCCAAAACTTCCACTTTTCTCCTTCTTTAGTCTTCCTCCTCTTCTCATTTCCTTTTGTCCTTAAGATTGAACTTATGTGAGTGAGAGTGTGTGTTCTCCAAATTAGGCAAAGGTCTTCTTTATATAGGCTTCACATAAGGTCGAATTTCTTCCTTTATGCCAAATAGAAGTTTCTTTAGGCCGACTTGAACTTTGTGACATAACGAGGTCTTGGAGGGTGTTTTGACTTGATTATGACTCAATGATTTTTTCTTCTTCTTATATAATCTTCAATTGATGAATTCCAAGACAAAGACCCTTGACCAAGAACCCCTCCAAGACCAATTCAATGCTTCCAACAACTTTGACCTACTCAACATTTGTAACTGAAACTATAACTTCAACTTACCCACAAAATACAACTTTGAATTGCCCAGAAACTGCAATTTTGAATTGCTCAGAAATTGGAACCAGTAACTACAACTGCAACTGCAACCAGAAATTGCAACTTCAACTTCGATAAGCCCAGAAACCACAACTTCTCTTCTTCCATAAAAACTCTTCTTAGTTACCTAACTTCAATTCTGCAACTCGACTTCACTACAACACTACGTGCCCTAATTCCTTCGTACGTGTGGACAGAAGTAGCCCAAAAACAAATCCAAAACTTCCACTTTTCTCCTTCTTTAGTCTTCCTCTTCTTCTCACTTCCTTTCGTCCTTATGATCGAACTTATGTGAGTGAAAGTGTGTGTTCTCCAAATGAGGTTGAGGTCTTCTTTATATAGGCTTCACATAGGGTTTAATTTATTCCTTTATGCCAATTAGAAGTTTCCTTAGTCCAACTTGAACTTTGTGCCATGATGAGGTCTTGGAGGGTGTTTTGACTTGATTATGACTCAATATTTTTTTCTTTACAATATGTAGCATGCCCAAATGGGTCATTCATGTTGAGAATGTGAAGGGATGGAGGTTAATACAAATTCTCTTCTTGATAATTACTTGTGACCTTACTTGTGATACTTATGTCTTCTCTTCTTTTAGTTTAGTTAATCTTTCATCAAGCCAGTTATCAAAATGCACAAGACACAAAAGTTAGGCTCCTAGAGCCAGGGAAAAACCTCTCCCTATTGGATGGGAAAACCCACAAATAATTATTCTTATAGATATTCAAATGAAAAGTACCATGACCCAGACTTAGACCCTTGACCTAGATATGCTTCCAAGACCTTGATTCAACTTCTTCAACCTTGAATCTTCTCCTCACCAAATTTATTAGCTCTGCATCAACACTTGATCTTCACCTTGTATATGCTTGTAGTTGAATTGCTTGAACAATAGGGAGTTTGGTCAAGTCCCTGATTAAGAAGGAGCTTGGGTACATTCCAATGGGGGATATTGATCATCCTCACCCTGCAAATGCTCCTTTGAATTATGTATGATGAGCTCTATACTAGATGACTTTCATTTTTCCCATAAGTACTACGTATGCTTGTAATGAGGTTACCAAGAGCTATATCCTTCTATAGGTGGCAGCCATAGACTTTCTATTTTAGTTATCTTTCATGATTCTTTATGAATAGCTCTTGATTTCAATCGTGCGCTTCTATGATGTCGCTATCCTAACATGATGCATCCTATCATGCTTATAAATTTTCCTACCATGATATCTATATTTCACAAAAATTGAAAAGAACTAGGTGGAGAAGACTTATCTCAATAGTAGTTGTGATATTTTACTTCCTCCTTCTTGGATTTCTTCTTTTCAGCTTCTTCAGTGATATGGGCTTCTTCCCTTCCTCTTTTTTGTTGTCCTTCTTGATCTTATGACAACATCTCTTGTAGTTCCCATATTCTTGGCATACATAGCATTGAATCTTTGACATATTGATCTTCTTATTTTTTCTGAAGACCAAACTTTCTAAATATCCCTTTGCTTCTTGACATGAAAAAAAATGTTTGAACATGTTTATCTGAACCTATATCACTTTTTTCCTTCAACCTGTGTTTTATGACTCTTCCATAGTGACCACAAATTATTGAAAGGGATAGCTTTATCCTCTTTATAAGCCTTTGATACAAGGCTTCCTTGTTCATCAGTTAGAGCATTTAGAACAATGGTAATCATTTCTTTATCGCATATTATTTCTCCTAGATCTTGAAGTTGATTTATTATTTTTTATGCTTTAGTAAGACATGTAGATATTCCTTAATCCTTTAATGATTTCAAATTGTATAGTGCATACCTTAGTGATATGACTTGTCATGTTGAGATTTTAGAGAATAAATCTGCTAGCTTATCATATATCTCTTTGATGTCTCCAACCCTTCTACATATGGGATGAGATAATCCTTGATTAATTTTATGAGAATCCTTTCATCCCTTAGATCATTTTTCATATATTTATATAGTTCTTTCTCCTCGAATGGTTTTGATACTTTTCCTTTGACATGATTAATAACTTCGTTTTCCTTAAGGACTAGGTCTATCCTTCTTTTCCATGCATGGAAGCTCGATGACCCAACCAACTTGTTGATCTCCTTGCAAAATGAAGTCATTTTACTAGATTTATATATATAAGTATAAATACTTACTTGTCAAGTGAAGTTGAACTCCTCAACTTGATTCCTTTTTTGAATATTATTGAGGATGACTTCTTGATGATGCCTTGATTCTTCTTAACTTTTGCAATGCCTTTGATATATATTTCCTTAGATTATTAATATTATATATGCTTTTAGATCGAATTCCTTCCTTTATTGAGTGGAGATAGGGTCTTTTAATGTCTCCTTTCTTGAGATGATGAATTGAGCGAGTGAACTTCTTCTTTAATCGATCTAGAGTTTTGATACTTCCTTTAAGATAACAAAGTATCCTTTTCCTTGCCCTTGATATCCTTCTAGAACCTTGATCTTTGAGAGATTTAGTGTCCCTTGTCAAGCTTCCCTTCCTTGACTTCTTACCTTAGCTCTAAAACCATGTTGAGAAATCTAAGGCATATATATTATATGTTTTTTCTTATAATGATAACTACTTGTGAGGACTTTTTACATTTCTTAATTAGGTTCTTCTTGTACTTGATTTTTATTATGTGCTCTTCATCAAACAACTACCAAACCATAAAGAACAATGAGACAAAGGAAACAAGATTAGGCGGTCATCCAGGGCCAAAACCTCTCCAACCTGAGAGGAAAACCCACTATAATTATTCTTCTTATAGAATCTCCAGTTGAAAATTTTCAAGACCTATACCCTTGACCAAGAACCCATCCAAGACCAAGTCAATGCTTCCAAAAACTTTGACGTACTTAGAAATTGTAACTGCAAATATAACTTTTACTTACCCACAAACTACAACTTCGACTTTCCCAGAACCTGCAATTTTAATTAGCCCAGAAATTGCAACTTCGACTACAACTAAAAACTGCAATTTCAACTTCAATATAACCAAAAACAGCAACTTCTCATCTTCGCTTGGGTAGATTATATCTCCTAGATAATTCAGCTTCTAAAATAATTCTTCTTGGTCACCTAACTTCAATTCTGCAACTCGGCTTCACTACAACAATATGTGCCTTAATTCCTTCGCACGTGATCTGAAAATGGAAATATTTGTAACGCTATGCAAAGTATCCATTCTAATATAATAAAGTGTGAAAAGTGTTATCCATGAGTTGTAGGTTAAACAAATTATTTTTGGTTATGTTTCTGAGTTTTATGTGTGAGGATTAGTTAAGGAAATTTACCGTTTAACATATCACAACAGAAATACATAGCAAATAAAATTCACCATCACATAACATAGCAAATTTTTTAGGCATTTCACCCCTCCTAGGCTACATCTGCGGTCCAAGGCTCCCCAATGGCATGTCCTTGCTCTATTAATTTTCTCAAAATTCAGCTTCAGAAGATAGAAAATAACTAGAAATGGCTTTTTTTTTCACACTAAACAGTGAAATATTACCCAATACAGTGCCTTCTCCATGATGTCCCTGATGGCTTCTTCATCTTCCTCGAAGAAAAATATGTTGTAGATCACCTATGTTCGACCGGAAACCTATTCCAAACTCTTCATAAGGTCTAAGAGACCCAAAATTGACTAAAATTGCACTCAATTTGGTTCAATAATGAGGAAGTTATGGCAGAA
Source organism: Pinus albicaulis (assembly GCA_034641835.2). NCBI lineage: Eukaryota > Viridiplantae > Streptophyta > Pinopsida > Pinales > Pinaceae > Pinus > Pinus albicaulis. The sequence goes on along the minus strand of CM076582.1, from coordinate 576,437,133 downwards.
ACAAGAAAACTGCCCAATGTCCCCCAAAAACCCCACTAAATGTGGAGAAACTATTAGTTATGGGTCAAATTGGTTGAATCCGCCCAAAATTGGCGTGCTTCCAAAACTGGTGAAACCCCAAACTGTGACACTACATGTTGGGGGGGGGCATGTGGCCACCCGCATAAACCTCCGCATAAAATGCTGGCATGAAACCGCTGCATTTAATATTTTAAAATGGCCACATTTAAAATCAATGGCTAATGGTCACATTTAAAATTAATGGCCAATTAATGGTCACATTTAAACCCTTGGTTCCTAGCGTCGGTTCTGTGGTATACAGGCTAGCCCTAAGGGGCTAGCCCTTTTCCCTCCGCAATATTCCAATTCAAAGAATAAAACGAACACGTCTTCCATTTATGTTAAGAAACATATGAATGGCACAATGATTGAACGTGGAAATAGGGCCTCTGGGCCTGCCACGTGGCACCCCCTAATTGGTCTGCCCCAAACAAAGTCAAACCAATAACGAATACCAATTTTCCGAGTGTCATGCACAAATTCGCCCTCCAGGGAATATTCTGAGGAATATTCTTGGAATATTCTTTTTTAAATTTTTCCAAATTCATAAAAGTTGAACTTGGTCAACTGAATTTTGGAGTTTACTGGAGATTTAAAACCTCAATAAATTTTGCATACAACCTCGGTTTTGAGAATCGTTCACGGCACCAGAATCGCAATGACGAGACCTTTCCGGTCGTTCAGGTTGCAACAATTTTTTAACACTTCCAGTTTTGAGCATTTTATTAACTTGGACTTGATCTCATGATGAGCACGTGTGGAGAGAAGTATCCCAAAACCAAATCCAAAACTTCCACTTTTCTCCCTATTTAGTCGACCTCTTCTTCGCACTTCCTTTCGTCCTTAAGATCGAACTTATGTGAGTGAGAGTGTGTGTTCTCCAAATTAGGTCGAGGTCTTATTTATATAGGCTTCACATAGGGTCGAATTGCTTCCTTTAGGCCAACTAGAAGTTTCCTTAGGCTAACTTTAACTTTGTGCCATGACGAGGACTTAGAAGGTCTTTTGACTTGATTATGACTCACTACATTTTCTTTACAATATGTAACATGCCAAAATGGGTCATTCATGCATGAAAATGACTCAATGACCTTATAACAAAACCTAGAAGCACCCAATGGGTGATTTGACCTATAAAAACAAATTATCGTGAGAATGAAACTCATTCCTCAAGACTTGCAATAATAAATTTATTTTTCTCTAGAATCATGATTACATTGGTCATTATTAAGATTGAACCTAGTTACATATTTCAACATGAAGTGGAGACCAATTTTTAAGTCTAAATTTAAAATAATGATAGATTAATAAACCAATAGTGAATATTGTAGGTGCTTAAAGGACCAAGTGTAAATCCACAACAGTTTATTCATATCTAAAAAATGGAAACAACAAGTCTGAGGTTCGAAGACATATTGGATGGGGCATAAAAATTCATATCTTGGAAAGCAAGGGTTACTTTGATTTTGAAGGAAAATGACCTTTGGAAAATCGTTTAAAAGGAAATTCCTCCACCAAAAATTTTCCAAAAATTAACATATCATGAGAAGAAGGATATCAAATCCTGGCAGGTGATCTTAGATGCAATGAAGGATCATTTGATTCCTCACTTTTCTTAATTTATTCTAAAGTGATAACATGAACAAGGAGATTAGTTTGAGGAACAATATCAAATATGTACAAATGTCAAAATATGATGATGTTACCAGCAACTTTATGAGTATCACTTAGGTACAGGATCAACTTACAGTGATTCAGGAGAAGGTGGTTGACACAAAACAGGTTAATGTGGCACTAAATGGTTTCATCCTTGGGAATCATTTGTCAAGGGTATATATACTTGGGAGCACATTCCCAATTTTGAGGGACCTTTGAATGATTATATCTCGGAAGAGGATCTGAAGGAGTCCAAAACCAAAAAGAAATAAGGTGGAGAAGTTGACTTGGACCTTGTTAGTCAGGAAAGAAAGGGAAAAGGAAATTATTCTAGCGAGAAGGGTAACAATGAGGAGTTAACCTCTTAGTTGAGTAAAAACAAAGTCTTGAGAAAGATCAAGTGCTTCATATGCCACAAGAATGGACATTATGCATCTCACTGTTCAGAGAAAAAAAAGGCTATAAAAAATTATAAGTAGTAGTATAAGTGAAGAATCTATTGGATGATTTTATCACAAAATTTGTAAAGGAATTTGTCGCATACCCAGTCCCTTGATGCCTAATTCAGGATATGACATATCCAGACCCAACTTCTAAGGTTAATTTATGGAGATGGGGTTATAAAAATTCCAAATCCTTCAACCATCTTAAAACTCATTTATTATACCACCATCATCTTTTACTCATCAAGAGCTTTCCAATGATATAATTTCATCGCAATTTTAGCTTTTGACATAAAGTTATGCTTAATATAATATTTGTCCTTTTTTCCACGTCAACGTTTGTACCATCCACATGTCACCTCCTCATTGGATGGCACATTAGCCTTTCAATGGAAAGGGCCTATCAAGTGCTAGTGTTGACGATAGTAAGATACGAAAACATGGAACATATGATACTCTGGTTCCCTGATAATCTAAAGTCTCAACACCTAATTTTAGATATCCCAACACCATGCCACATCAAATTGCCACAACAACCTTCCACATTAACCTACCACATCAGCATACCACATCAAAGTAATATCAGGTTCCACCATATCAGGTGAAAGTCTATATCTCTAGTGTCCTAACCTCCTTGATACCCAATCACCCTATAGCCCAATATTTGATCACCTAAAAAATCAACATCCTGATTCCTGGAAGTTAATCATTTAAAAAGTATACATCTCAATACCTAATGTCTGATCACTAGAAAACTTGGCATCTTACTACTTTATGTCTGATAGCAAGAGGTCAAAAACATTGATATTTCGATTACCTAACACTTGATCATCTCATATCTCAATAGCTGGGTCATTGGGCCGTTGGGCCGTTAGGGGAAGAATAAAAGACTCCAACACCATTTTCACTTTATCTAATAATGCATTGTCAGTTTCCACAACTACGCTTTTATTTGTCAACTAACATTCTATCTACCGAGTCACAGTGTCATCGATTCCTCAGCCACTAGGAAAAACGAAATCTTTACTTCATGACATTTTCCCAATTTGATTGGCATAAATCGACTAATGAAAAATTATTCGCAATCAATCTTCGTTAGTCAACAAATGTTCGAGATATGTCAATATCGTAGCTCTATATTTAGAGGTTGTTTATTGCATTATCGACACTCGATATTTGATACCCCAACAACTGAAATCCCACCTTCTGAACCTTAACTCCTTAGCTAAGCTCTTAGTCACGACCCCACCCCATCAAACCATATGACTATGGGATAGGGCCAAAGATTCCAAAACCAAAAATTCCCAAAACTTCTATTGTTAACATCGAAATTATAAAACTTTTTGTTTCACTTCCTAAGCAAGTTTTAGAAAACTAAAATTGACTTTGATAGGATAGAAACCTTACCCAAATATTTTTGAAGGCTCGAAGATATTCTCTAGCCTATGAAGGCATCCCAAATCACTATCTTCAATAAACCATCTTCACAAAATAAAGTCTTAAAATGGCCAATGGCTAAATCTTCTCAACTTCAACCAACTAAAATGAAATACTCTCACTCCTTTGATTGAAAACTACAACATCACATTTTCAACTCCTACTTGTAAAATCAAAGGGGTTAGCATTATGACTTACCTCTAGAGGAAACAAGGTCCCACAATAATAAAGAAATATTAGTTATTCTTATTCAAAACAAGGATACAGTCACAGTTATTTCCTCCCACAACTGGTATAGTAATTTCCATCCCCATTAAAAACTACATGAAAAGTGTCAGAGCTCTAGTCAACTTATACATTCACCTTACTAAACGACACATCATAATATTCATTACAGATAACTTGCTTCAAAGAAAATGCCAATATAGAGCATTCATTCATGAAAGAAGCAATAGTTAGCACCCAAGAAAAATTATACAATAAATTCAACTTATCAATTATGCATATTTATTAAATCATCTTAACAATTTCTAGCTTATCATTACAAACATACAAAATAACCAACATAGCTAGAATCATGAAAATTGAAAAGAAAATTCATTGCATTTGCAAAGAAATAGATACGTTTATTAAATTCACTTAAACTTGTTGGGAATTTTGAGGTCTAAAATGGGCCTCCTAAGGAAATTATAAAATAATAGTGGAAATGATAAAATAAGATTAGATTACATCATCAATTTTTAGAGGCAAAAAAAAGGAAAAAGTATTTTTTCAACTCATATTTTCAACTTATTTCCCTATGGGTTTACTCAAATTTCAAGCGGAAACACTCTTTGGATGAATAATTTGATTCTTCATCCAAGGAGTACCCATGTTGCATATTTTCGATGGATCATGCTACATGGAAAATGAAAAATACATGAAAATGTGATTGCAATCATGTGTTTTCATGTATTTCTAATTTTCATGTAGCAGGGTTCATTGAAAGTATGCAACATGGGTACTCCTTGGATGAGGAATTAAATTTTTTATCCAACGAGTACTCCCACTCAAAATTTGAGTAAAACCAAGGGAGATAAGTTGAAAAATTAGTTTTATTATTTTATTAGTTTTAATTTTTTTTACTTTTTTACTCAGAGAATGGTGAATCATCCCCCATGGTTGACATCATCATCTTGAATCCTATTGGTTCTTATAAAGTTTATTTTGGTTGCACATTTTTCTTAGGAGGCGCATTTTAGACCTCAAAAGTTCTCTAATGGGAGAGCCACTCACCACCCAACCATAGCATGAGTTACACTATAGAATTATTTGTAGCTAACCACCCCCAATATAGATTTGATGCCTTATGAGGAAGCTCCCTCAAGGTTCAACAAGATTCAATTCAAGGTAGAGGACATGAAGGCCACTTTCATTCAGATATAGGAATCTATATTTTTTTTTCAATTACTAAGCCAGGGCCTATTAACACAACAAATTATGGCCATCATGGGCCTGCATAACACAAAAGGAATCCCTTCATTGATTTAGTTGTCCCTCGATGCTTCTCCTTTTTCTCAGTTCCTTACGTGCTTAATTAAGATAAACCATTCAAAATTCCCTCCTAACCCTCTAACTCAAGTTGAATATTTTTTATCGATTTCCCTATATAATTCAATTAAAATCATAATCCATAGTGTTTTGTGACTTTTAATGCTTTGTCCCCATCTATCTAGAGTCATAATCTTAGCAAACATGGGTGGTTGTCTTGTGTACCCACATATTTTCTCTTGTTCACACACACACTTACTTCTCTCGCATTCCTCGTTTTCTCTCTCCTTGCTCTTCTTCTATATCTATATGTCTAATATGCCTCTCACATTCCATTTCTCTACCCATATATTTTATATGCCTACTGTCTCGCTCTATCTCCCACCCCACATGAGTGCTCTCTCTCATACACACATTACTAGTATGAGAATTCAGGTCCCTCTATTAGAATGTGTGGTTAACTAGAAGTCTCTAAAATGGGTTCTCAATCCATACTCCTAGACCAATTTGATACCACTCTCATCACTCTTCTCATAACTGCTAGCAGTTGGGTAGTTCAACTACCGAAAAGGAAATTAAAGCATTTAATTCAGGTTGAGATAAGGGAATTTTGTAAATCCCCCTTATAGATTTCCTCTCTCAGGCATTAGAAATCGTGTTAAATGCTCTCTTCTTCGACTTTAGAAATATATTAAATATGGATATTTAGATCAATTTAAATATGAAAAAATATCCATGTGGGTCATCCCAACGTTATCATCCTTAATTACATATTATAAAATTTTGAGTTTAAAAAGGAGTGTTACAATCCCCTACCCTTTAAAGGAGAAAACAAAAATGGGTATGCCATTTTCATGGCATCGTCCAATTCTCATATCGTTGCATCTACTTAAAAGTGTCTCTATTGCACCTTGACCTACATGATGGCTCGATTTCGAAGCAAGATCTCCCTCCTATTGAGTATGCACCTCTAGCGAAAATTTTCCTTGTGTTCCCTCTTGTATTAGAACCCAATCAGTAACATAATTAGCATCATATACATATTTCTTAAACAAAGACACATGGAATGCATCATGTATTTTTATAGTAGGAGGTAGGGCAAGTCCATACTCTACTAGTCCCGCTCTCTTTAAGATCTCAAAGGGTCAACAAATATGTGGTTCCAACTTGACACGTGATCCAAATTTCAAAGAAATTTTTTTATGTTTGACCCTAAGATACACATGCTCTCCTACTTGAAATTTCCTACGAGTTATATCATGATTTGGATAGCTTCTTGTCAACCTTGTACCACTTTCAGTTTCCACTTGATCTTTGTCACTTCCAATTTCATTTTTTTAGCATATCTAGTTCAAATGAAATACAATCCACTAAATTATCCCAGTTGATTGAAATATTACATTCTTTTCCATATAGTGCATTATAGGGATTCATTTTTAGTGATTCCTAGAAGCCATTGTTGCAGAAAAATTCTACCAAACGTAAGTAGTATTTCCACTTCATGGGTTGATGCATAACCATACATTCTTAACATATCCTCTAGCATTTTGTTCACCCTTTATGTCTATTCATTTCTCTAGAGATATTAGTTTGTATTAAATGCCAACTATGTCCAAAAACTTTCAAACAAATATTTTCAAAATTTTGGAGTAAATTTGACATCCTGATCAAATATGATTTTCTTAGGTATTCCGTGCAACCTAAAATATCCTCCATGAAAAACATGGAAAATATTTATTGCTTTATAGGTGGATTTAACAAGGATAAATTGAACTACCTTTCTCAATTTATCTACCACCGCCATGGCTACATCATGCTTCTCGGAAGTCTTTGGTAAAATAATGATGAAGTCCATAGATATTTCACACTTCCATTCTGAAATTTTTGTTTGTTTCAAGGACCCTACTAGATGTTTATTTTCAACCTTTACTTGTTGACATTCCAAACATTTAGCAATATTTAATAATTTTGTTCTTCATTATAGGCCAATAATATAACTTTATGATGGTCGTTATCATCTTTTGATAACCTAGGTGACTAGAATAAATCCTTTTATGGAAATCATTCATTATGACCCTCTTCAAATATGTTGAATTTGATATATGTGATCTACCCTTGTACATCAATAAACCATCCTCTATCAGTTGACACCCCTTCTCCCATTGGCCCCCTGGGCTCTTACTCCAATAATTCACTTACAACATGAAGTCTTTACCACTTTGTGGGGAATATCTAATTCTTTCTTTTATATTTCATTCACATATGTTGATTGTTGCCATATGTATTGTTTGTACACTTTGGCTAGGTGTATATGCGACTTCTTTTTCCTTTCCCTTAATGCCTTGGATATCAAAATGAAATTCAATAATAAGAGTCATCCACCTAATTTTCCCTAGCATTCAATTGGGGTTAATCAAACAAGTGCCTCGACCCACTAAGATATTCCATAATATGAATTTTCTCCCATGCAAGTAGTGCATCCATATTTTTAAAACATGTACAATAGATGCAAGCTCTAAATCATGTTTCACATGGTGCTTTTCATGCTCACTTAATTTCTTGGATTAATATTTTATCACATGTCCCTCTTGCATTAGAACTCCACCAATTCCTTCCTTGCAATTATTTGTACAAACTAAGAAGCCCTTATTTAAATTGGAAATATTTAGGATGGGGTCATTTATTAAAAGTTGCATGAGTTGTTCAAAGTCTCTTGTGCACTCTGATTTCCAATTGAGTTTCACTCATTTATTTTTCAATGAAGTGCTTGTATGTCCAATCCATTCAAGCATCCTATAGTATGTTGACAATCCCATAAATGATCTTAGTTTGATACATTTTAATAGATAAGTTATTCCATGATTACCTTGATATTCTCAGCATCTACTACCACTCCTCCTTCCGAAATCACATGACCCAAACATTGCACTCATGATTTAAATAGATCGCATTTACTAAATTTGGCGTCAATACGATGCTCCATTAGAATATAGAATATCATATTGAGGTATTTTCCATTATCCTCCTTGGTCCTGGAATACACTAAGATGTCATAAATAAGACCAATACAAACTTAATCCAAATACTTGCTAAGGATATTATTTATCAAGCACATAAATATAGATGGTGCATTTTATAGTCACCACAAACTCATAGTGTCCATACCTAGTCATGAATGTGGTTTTATAGGGATCCTCGTCCTTGATTCTAACTTGGTGATATCCAGGATTGAATTATATATTTTAAAATACTATGCTTCCTCTCTATTGATCAAATGGGTCATCAATTCTTCGAAATGGATAGTTGTTCTTGATGGTCATCTTGTTCAGTTGTTTATATTGAATGCATAATATTAAAATACACTCCTAGCCACATCATTAGCAGTAGTGGCCTCCTAGATGTTATATCCCTCTATACTATCATGTTTCCTATGTGGAAAATCTCTCAACAATTTCTCTTCCTCACACCCAACACTTCAATGGTTTTTCCTTTGGTTCATTTGCTTCTTCTTTGGTCGATCTGATTGGTTTATCCCTGCATTGAGAAAGAAAAATTTATTGATACTCACTTATGGTTGTTACATTGAAATTAGCACCGTTCCCATATTGGTTATAACATTATATTTTGATCATTCCTTATTGAAATTGGTTTTCTTCTTCTTCCTCCACTCTATCTCCTCAATCTTGTGTTTTGATTTGTTATAATATTACTTAGCCTTTCTATTAGTGTCCTTATTGTTATGGATCATCAAACTCAATTCTATCCTGATAGGAATATGGTAATCCATTGATAAAACATTATATTTTTATATTCTCATCCTTAAAGTAAGGCACATATCTCATTAACTCTATAAATATGTTGGCATATGAATCTATGGTGAGCTTTCCCAACTTGTGTTCATGAAATTCATTAATTTTTCCATCGTAATACCTTTCAAGAAAGTACTTATTCCTAAAATATTTATTGAATTTACTCCAATTCAACCTCTTCTCTCAAATTCCCTTGACATTCTTGAGGTTTTCCCACCAAATATCAACTTTTCCTTTTAGGCTAAATATTTCCATGTATGCCTTCATATTCTCAGAATTATTATGTACCCTAAAATATTTCTTCAATCCCAATACACATGCCTCAAGTCCTTAATTCATTTTAATGTCTCCATCAAATGTGGAAGGATTATTTTTTTAACTCTTCCAGCAATAAACTCTTTGTAGCCTTATTTATCCTATTCTTATGCAACTCTAAGCTAGTTTTTTTACTAGACAGTTTGTTAGTTTCACTTTTAGATGTATTTTTGAGGTGTCTTCATTGATTTCATCCTTCATAGCATTCATGTGCCTCTTCCTTGACCCACTTCCTTTTGTCTTGTTGGTTACTGACCATAGTTTATAAATTTCAAATGGGATAGGGACTTCTTTGAACTTATACTTGTCCATATTACTAGTATAAGGTTTATTTTGGATTTTCCTTTTTAAGTCTAATATGTTTTGCAACACTATTGCATTTTTTTCCACCTACTTTTCCTAGGATTTTATAATATTTTCATTGTCTACCTTGTAGCTCCTGAGTTCAACCCTCATATTTATAAGTGTCTCCATTGCTTTTCTCTCATTTGACTCTTCTCTATTGTGTGAAATCATATTTAATTTGTATTGTACCATTTTGTTGAGCATCCCATTTCTTTTTGTTGTTGTAAAGTATTTTTATGTGTCGAAACAACACATGACTATTAGTTCAATAAAACACTAAAATTTCAACATAAGTAGTTTCCTTAATTACACCTGCATTGACCTATGTTGGACTAAAATTGGTGTTCTATTATTGTTGTGCATCACACTTAGATATGATTTAGATAAATCAAGTAAATATCAACCCATAATTTTCTACAATAAATATTTAACATTAACAAGACCCAATTAATTATTTCTCTCATGACCTGATTCATTCCTAGTGTTGAACCTTAACTCTGAATCATTTTGTCACATATCTAATCCAGTCATGCCCGATTAAGGATACAAGGTATCTAAACCTGATCTCCAAGGTTAATTTACAGAGATGGAGTTATCAAAAATCCTCTGTTATCAACCACCTTAAAACTAATTTTTGAAACTATAATTGTCTTATGCTCGTCAAGAGATGTCCAATGATATAAATTTCATCTAAATCTAATATTTGGAAACAAATCTATGCTTACTAAATGATTTTTTTTTCCATGTCAGCATCTGCACCATCCACTTGTCACCTCTTTAATGGACCACACCATATTTTATAGCAACAAGGGTATATTGAGCGTTAGTGTTATCTGGAGAAAAATACAAAAACATGCAATTTCTGACATTGTGGTTCCCTAATAATCCAAAGTCTATATACCCAATAGTCAATATCCCAACACCATGCCATGTAAACTCTCCATCCCAACCTACCAAATCAACCTACCATGCCAGTATACCATGTCAGAGCAGTATCAAGTTCCATCAATATCGAGAGGAAAATATAATAGTTATTGTCCCGACCTCCCAATACCCAATCACACAATAGCCATACATTTGATCATCTAAAAGGTTTTCGTCCTAATACCCGAAAGCCAATCATCTAAAAGGTTGAAATTTTTATATCCAATTTCGTATCACCCATCCTATTACCCTATTTTCGATAGTGAGAGGTCCTGAAATTCAACATCTTGATTATCAATATCTTGAATTCTAGGTCACCATACCACTGAGCTACTAGTGAAATACTAAAAGAGTCCAATACCACTCACATAATATGATAATGGATCGTCAACTACCACAACTCCAATTTTCTCCATCAACTAAAATTGTGTCTACCAATTCACCAAGCCATCGAGCCCGCAGCCACCAAGTAGAAACAAAAACTCCACTTCATGAAATTTTCCTAACCATGTTAATGGATGTCAATCATTGATAAATTCTCTACAATCCATCTGCATTAGTCAGCAGAAGCTCTGGTTTCACCAATATAAGGGACTTCATTTAGAATTTGTTCATTGTGTTACTGATAACTAATATCCAATACCCCAATAGTCGACATCCTTCCTTCTAGACCTTAGCTCCCTTCGGCTAAGATTCACTTAAACTTGTTGGGAACTGAAGAAGGGACTCTCCACCCAACCATAATATTAGCTACACTCTGGTTTTTCTTGCATATGGCTACCCTTGAGCCAAATTCAAGGCCTTAAGAGGAATATCACTTAGGGATAACCAAGATTCAATTCAAGGTAGAGGAAATAAAGGCTATTATCCTTTACATACATGAATTAGGATTATGCTTTTCAATTACTAAGCTAGGGCCTATTAACACAAGGTATGGAAACCATGGGTTTGCACAGCACAACAATGATCCCTTCATTGATTTAGGTATCCCTCAATAAATCTCCTTTTTCTCAGTTCCTTACGTGCTTAGTTAAGACAAACAATTTAGATTTTCCTCTTGGACCTCTAAAGCAAGTTGAAGGTTTCCTCACTAATTTCCTTGTCAAATTTAGTTAAATCAAAATTCCACACATGGTTGCTATGAATCATAATGATTTATGTCAACTTCTATTTAATGTCATGGTCTCAACACTCATATTTAGTTCTCTTCATTCCCACTGGTTTTCTCTAGTTCACTCACACACACTTGTATTGCATTCCTTAGCTACTATCTCCTTGCTTTTCCTCTCTATTTTTATATTCGCTATATCTCTCGCATCCCACTTCTCTTTACATCTATGTCTCTTCACCTAATCTCAAAACCCCCATAATTTCTCTCCCTCACACATATGTTGCCAATATGATAAATCGGGTACCCCTCTTGGGTTGCATGGTAAACCAAAAGTCTCCATATTGGGTACTCAACCCATACTCCTAGAGAAATTCAGTACCATTCCCCCCATTATTTCTATAACTATGTGTAGTTGGGTATTTCAACTACCAAATTAGAAATCAAAACATTTAATTCTTGGTGCGATAGGAAAATTCCTCAATCCCCTTTAAAATTTTCCTCTCAAGCATCAGGATCCATGTTGGTTTCTCTCTTCTTAAATTTTAGCAATATATTATATGAAGATGAATATTTACATCTATTGACATATGGGAATATCCATATTTATCATCCCAACATTATCAATCTTCATTACATATTACAAAATTTGGGGTTTAAAAATAGGTGTTACAAACTTCACACTAGTTTCCTCCTTTTTCCAACGCAATCACCAGGAGTGCATGGTACTTGGATAGATGTGCATCTCATAATATGATAGAAGAAGAGGAGATATTTAGTATTCCAACAGAGAAGGAATCAAGCATTCATTTGGATCTTGGTAATTATGTCAAGGATATATTGAAGGGCGAGGGAACAATTATGTTCCAACTTGAGTCGAGTGGTCCATTGGAGGCCTAGTATGAACTATATGTACGAGGATTGAGGAATATTTTTCTCTCAATATCAACCATGGAGGAAAGGGATTTTTTCATCAAGTTTCAAAAAGGACAAGTACTCATTCCTCTAGATATATCTAACCCCAACATAACAATGGTCATTGGGGGCAGAGAGGGAAATTACTACAAGTTGCAGGGAAAGCCATTTCAGGCATTGGTACATGACAAATGGCAACTTGTGTGAGTTATGGCATAGGAGGATGGGACACATGTACTACAAGACACTACCAATTTTGAGGGATATTGGAATTGTTCTCCTAGAATTATTAAGTAATAGAATGTGTGTAGAGGGTGTGCACTTGGAAATAATTCCAAGGCTGCTTTTCCAACCATCAAGAGGAGGTCCAATGGGATCTTGGATCTTATACATTTAGAAGTGTGTGGATCAATGTCAGAGGCATATATACAGGGAGCATTGTATTATGTGGCGTTCACTGATGACTACTCTAGGAAGACATGGATCTACTTCATGAATACCAAGGATGAGGTATTAAATATTTTTTGGGAGTTTAATGCTTAAGTGGAGAACCAGACATGAAGTAGGATCAAGGTCTTAACGTCAAATAATGGAGGTGATTTCACTTTTAATGACTTCAAGGATTGCAAGGAGGTGGGGATGAAGAGGGAGTTGACATTTTCATACAACCCACAACAAAATAGGGTTGTATAGAGAGAATTGATATGTCATTGATGCTACTAAGGCTATGATTCATGACCAAGATTTTCCTATGTTTATTTGGGCATGAGCATGTAATATGACAATATATATTTAAAACATGAGTCTTCATAGGATATTGTAGGAAAATAATCTCTAGGAAGCATTCACTAGGGTAAATCCAAAGATAGGAAATTTTAGGATTTGTGGTTGTTTAGTATAAATCCATGTTCTTGTGGAGAAGAGGAGGAATATGGAGATTTTAGGAGAGAGGCATATTTGTGGGGTGCAATGAAACTTCAAACGATTACAAGATCTTCATTCCAACACATGAGATGATTATTGTGAGCAGAGATGTAAAGTTAAAGGAGACCATGGCATCTAGGAAGTCACATGACCCACTACTAATGAAAAAAAAAGAGGAGAAAGAGGCTCTACATGATGAACAACGTTCCATGGTTTCTAGTTCAAGGACTCAAACTTCTAGTGAGGATGAGGAGTCAATGGCTCCTTCCAACTATGTCAAGTGATCCAGGTGGTTTATGCAGACATTGAAGGATTCTCAAGAGCATGTTAAGGCTCCTAGGAGAACATTTCGGGAGAGCATGCCTCTAAGGAAATTTTTGACCTATATGGCACTACTAAGTAGCACAATTGAAGAAGCAACAGAGTAGCAGGTTTGGAGGAATACTATGGTATAGGATTATGTATGGGCACTCTGCCAAGACCGAAGAGAAAGCTAGTTCTCAATGGCTCTTCAAAATGTTCCTTCCTCTCTAAGAGGAAGTGTTGATGTTTGTAGCATCAGAAAAGAACTTTTGCATAGGTTTTGAAGTCATCCAAAGCCTTCAGCCTTACCGAATTCACCTTAATTAAATTAATTAATTAAAATGAAGTGGTTTTTTTATAAAAATGAGTTTAATTTAATAAAATGTAAAGTGTTTTTCATGAATTAATTAGAAGAATCTTAATTATTTATATCAAGTGAAGCGATATTATCACAATCATCAATCACTTTGGAGATTAAAGTTGATTGATTTGGTCATAACTCAATATTATATAAGAAACGGCTAAGTAAAGGATAAATACACAAGAGAAACATTGATTGATTTAGTCACTAATGAAAGTGATTCAAGGAGATATCAGGAAGGGTGATAAAGGAGTGTCATCTACAGATAAGTCCAGAAGAGGAGATTGTAGATAAACATAAACAAGAGGAGAAAAACCCAACAGCTATAAATTGAAGCATGGATTTATGGACAACCAAGCAGCAACTTTGTCGGTGGAGCACAGTCGTAAATACTGTAACGCCATCACAACAACACAACAACAAGGTCATAGAGCCACAATCAAGGTGGAGGATAGTTTTAAATACTGTAACACCATCACAACAACACAACAACAAGGTTATAGAGCCACAAGCATTTGGGAGCAGTCATGCACTACGCGAGAAGGGTCGTACACCGTGAGCAATTTCTACAGTGTGCAGATAGGCTCATAAAATCCACAAGTCATACAACACGGGGGAAAGGCGATGCAAACCATGGGAAAGCCATATATCATGTGGGTTTGGCCATACAAGTTGTGGGAAAGTCGTACAATGCGCAGGCATGGCCGTACAAGGTATGGGAAGCCAAGGAGGGTGTGGGATGAGTCGTATAGGTTATACATGCAGTTGTTGTAGTGGTTTCTCCAACTAAAAAATTCATCAACTATTTTCTGTTGTTTGTATTTTCCTCAGTGGGCCATTTTCCCATCAAGGGAACCCTTGTATGCTTTAAAGAAATTTAATGAAAAACAAAATTGAAGGGTGGAAAATTTTCATGTGTGTGTTGAAATTGGTTAATGTGTTTTTGCTATAATATTTGTTTTTACGAATTAAAAATCACAGTGGTGCATTTCATTCAGTAAGTTGTAATTTAAATTTTGCAATGAAGAAATTACTAGAAAATAATTTACCAATTCACTACAATTATGAAATTAAAAAAAAAATAGTTAATAACAATCATTAGAGGAAATTTCATCCTAAAAGTGCCCATGAAATTTTCATGTAATTTCCATGTCATAATATGTAAACCAATCAAAACCCTTTAAATTTAAAAAGAGGTAAATATAAATATTTTTGAGGGAAAAGAAGAAAAACTATTTTTTTAATTGTATTTTTGGCTTATCTTCTTATAGGTTACTAAAATTTCAAGTGTAGACACTCATTGGGTGTGGAATTAAATTCCTAATCCAACGAGTACCCATTATGCATACTTTCGAGAATACCCACATTGATAAAAATTGTAGATACCTTAAAAAAATGTGTTAAACACACTTTTTTAATGTATCTACAATTTTTATTAATGTGGTTCTTCTTGAAAATATGCATAATGGGTACTCGTTGGACGTGGGATTTAATTCCACATCCAACGAGTGTCTACACATCAAATTTGAGTAAACCTATAAGGAGATAAGTTAAAATTACAATTAAAAAATGTATTTTTCTTTTTTCCCTCCAAAATTTATAACTATTGTTTTATTATTTAGCTATTATTTTATTATTTTTCCTTAGGAGGCCACTTTTAGGCTGAAATTTCCTCTAATGAATGAAACAAAAATGATAAAATGAGAACTATTATTGATTCTACTCTCTTAAATTTTGAATTACATCTAGTAGATTTCAAAATTTTATCTAAGAAAATATGGGATAATTTAAATAAACCATTTAAAACAAAAGCATTAAATGAAAATTTATCTTAGGTTTCAGTGGTTCAAACTCACGATGTCCAACCAAGTCACTATGTCTAACCACATAAACACTTTGAGATATCCCATTAGATGGTGAGTAGAAACCAGGGCTACCATAGAGGAACATGACACCAAATCCGTGTTGTTAAATAACAATGTCTTCACAAACTCTACAAAATGAAATTTTAACTCTTAGCTAAGAAAAAGAGCAACTACAAGAGATTCAAAAGGAGAATATTAGCCAAAAAAATGCACTATGCTCAAAGAAAAGGATGGAAAAGAGAATGAATGTAAAAATGACATTAATTGTCATCTGCCCCGAGGGTTAGCTCTTGGTCGAGTTCCTGTTGCTAAGTACCTCAGCATTTGGGAGCTCACGAGGTCAAAATCTCCTCGACACCCTTGGGGTTAGGCCCTGCTTGTTTGGCTGACGGTTTGATCCCTTTGGGTTGATCTGCCTGGATCTTCTCATGGATGTAGCAGCCACCCAGTGTTCGTGAACCACCCTTCAAAAAGAAATTAATTGTCATCTCAAAGGAAAACTTAAAAGAATTAACAAATATAACCATTGCTTGAGATCCACTGAACACTCACAATGGAAATTATCTCAATGAAAAACTAGCACAGTTAGTATTCTAAGAGGCCCACACTTTGAAGGTAAGGAATGGTGCAAGGGGGAATATATATTTGTTAAATAGTTTGGAATGCTAATGGATCAAAGAAACTATATCTCATTGGAGTTATGAGACATGAATGTGGGATTGCTTTTCTATAGTTCCAGGGAGATCTAGGATTTAAAACTTTGATATCATAGCTTTAATGAGAATCACAAAACATTTCATCTACAAATGATGTCCAATAAAGCTAGGAACTTGGATTGCAAGTAGGAGACTATAAATTTCAAAAGAATATGGAGCGGAAAAGGAGTCATTTGGAGGAATGGGGGGTAATGTAAAGGAGTCATCATAATTAAAGTGTTGCTTTCAAAGAATTATTTGATAAATGTTTGCTTTTATTGTTTTTAGTTTTCAATAAATGTGTTTGCAATCGAAGCGTGATTGTTTTTATTGTTTATTTTTAAGTATTGTGATTCTTAAGAGAGTGCATTAGAATATAAGCTTACATATGTAATTAAGTCACATTAGTGAATTGGTATAGAATATTGGCACTTTTGTTATTATTAAATTTTATGATTACACATCTCAAATTCTATATAAGAGAGAAGTGAATTCTATTGTAATCATAATATAATATTTTGTTAATGTGTTTATTCTTCCTTGTATTCCATTATGTGCTTCTCTATCCAAGATTACATTTTTTATTGGTCAGGGTTTAATTCATGCCACCTCTCATCATCATCCCAACCAAAAATTAGGGATTCTAAACACTCAGCTTGCAACAAGAGATGTGTGAATATATGATAAAGAAAACCTATATAGGGAGAAATCCCATCTCATAAATGTGTTCTTGAAAAATGGATATATTTAACATCAAGCAATCGAGGCTCTAAATAAAGCTAGCAAAGAAACTTATCACAAAATTAAAAATTTGGATAACTACATTGGCAAAGTGAACCTTCTGTATATCCTTGGGACCACTAACGAAATTGCCCATATACTAAAAAAACATAAAATTGTGACTTCAAACCTTTGAATATCATTCATAGCTTCCTAAATTCTATTAAGAATCTCATTGACCCTAAATGACAAAAAGGTATTTATTTAATTCCATGTTCTTGTGGAATTCCATATGTTGGGGAGACTGGATGATCCATCAATACTCGTATCTTAAAATGTTATGTTGACATAAAACATAATCGATCAAAAACCTTTGCACTTGCAGAGCCTTCCGACAAAACCAAACATCATATTTTTATTGAGAAAACCCGCATCCTTGCTAAAATTGATCACTACTTACACATAAAATTTAGAGAAACCATTAAAATCAATAAACATCCAAATAACCTCAATAGGGATAAAGGATGGATCATAAGTGAAAATTGGATTCTCCATGTCTTCTCATACCCCTCAGCTTAAGTCTCATTTTTCATTAATTATCTCCCTAAGTTTAATTAATGTATATTATTCCTTTCACAAAAAATATATCTTAATATTGTCAAGATACTAGTTATTTAATATTTTTAATATTAATAATATATTAATTATTCTTTAATTGTAAAATAATACATTAATAATTATTTTTAATATTTTAATATTAAGGATATATTAGCTATTCTTGAAATATAAAGAATACATTAAATATAACAACATATAAATTATTATTTTTAATAATAATTAACTAATAGATTAGTTCATCCTTGAACAATCATATTTATTATTATTTAATATATATCAATTTAATAATTTTGTTAATATCATAATCACTCATTTATATCATTTACATAAAATTCTTTCTTGATAATATTCATTGTCGTCCAATTTCTAAAACCACGAAAATTTACCTATTTATTAATTACTAGGGTTTGATTAGATTTCCTCATTCCTTTGTATCCTAAAGATGAACCATATTTGTGGGTTCAAAACATCGATCTCCAAATCTACATGAATGTGATGGATCCAGAAAATCAATATAAACAAGCTAACAATCGCAGAAATCTTAAATTTGAAATAATATCACCTTTGTTAGCGCAAGGAGTCACTCCTTGACTGCATAAGGAGTAAGCATTACACATCATAGTTCATGTCAAATTTTAAAGGGGTTGTTTGAAAGGTGGGATGATTTTCTCAAAGCTTTTGAAATGATTTTTATGTTCTTTAATACTTTCATGCATTTGGCAAGCTGTGGCAAGTATAAATTGTGTGGGTAAAGGTAGTATAGGGAGTAGAGTGTACAAGTGGAAAAAGATGAATAGTTGGTAACTATTCCGGGAAATATTCCTATCCTAAATCAGTCACGCAGCTATGACGATGGCTCTTTACATAAAATTAGTTTATGCAAAGAAAACAACATTCAGAAAATAGATTGCATGTATAAAGTATTCCACAAATCATTTATGAAATATTCACTGACATGTTCTAAAACACACATATAACTTGCAGAAAATTGAAAGCAGATAATTTACTGGTAAATCCTTTAACATCTTATCACTCACAACTTATTATTTGCTTCAATTCATATTTTAGAAGAATTAACAAAGATAATAGACACACCACACATTAGATGTTCCTTGAGTCACAAAATCCTCCAGCATGAAGCAAAAAGGTTTTTTATTATATTAAGTCTTCTGGTAGACCAACATCCAACCTGGAAATAATACTTACAAGTGGTATACATAGCAAGAGAGGAACCAGCTCCATCTCTTCTAAAAAGAAGGAAACATTAAATCTAACATAACATATGTGTCAAAATAAATTACATCCTTATCTCATCAGAACATAACAATAAGGATAGATGGAGAAGAAAGAAGAGAAGAATTCTGGGCTGGAATGTTGAGTGTGTTGTCATGCTGCCCCTTTCTCTGCTAATTTATCTCCTTGTGTATTAGGTCTTTAATAACCATGTATCTCTATTTAATAAGGCCTCCAACAACCTCATAACCACCTCTCACCATCACTTGTATTGTCCATTTGGTTATGGGTTATTATCCATCCTTAACTGGCTCGGAAAAACTTGCTGACAGGTGTCAAAATTCATTTAAAACAGGTGATGCCGGAAATTCCTGTAAAAACCTGTAACTGCGCAAAATTTGGAATGCTACCGGAAAATCCAGTAGCGCCCCACTACAAGGAAAAGACCCTCTAGTGGAGGTTATAAAAGGGGTTTTTAGTGTTATAAAATTGGCCAAAATTTTCAAAAAAACATTTGCTACAACATTCATTTTTGGTAACGGAGGTTTTAGCGGAGCTTCTAACCGAATTTCAACACAACTAAAAAAACTAGGCAGCCAGAGGTTATTACAGATGTTTTTTTCATCAGTGCACTATTCAGGTGTCAATGCACCGATGTGTGTCATCCATACGGTCGGCCCGGGGCAGTGGAAGGTGCATGCACCGGGCCGTAAAGGTCTAAAACCACACCGGCACACTGTAGGTGATACAACGCACTAGGTCGTTCTAATTGGTATTGGGGTTTGTGCAGTGCCCATAGGTCTTATCAACGCACGAGTTCGTAGTATTATAGAAACGCATGGATGCGCAGTATTACACAAACACACTGAATGTGCTAATTCATATTGGTATTTGTGAGGTGCCCATAGGTCATACAAACGCACCAGGTAGCAGAGTCACATAAACGCACCGGTGCGCAGTATCGCATAAACGCACTGAAAGTTATAATTGGTATCGGTATTTGTGTGGTTCCCATAGGTCATATAAACGCATCGTTGTGCTTTATAATACAAACGCACCAGTGTATAGTAACTGACATGAACTGGTGTTCATTTTGTATTTTTTAGAAACATCGACCTATGACAGTGCAATTATTGTGATTTTTTTAAATTCATTACTCATCAAAAGTTGACACATATCTTATAACAGTATTCATATCAATTAAATTTTTATTAGTGCATTTTAATGTGATTTTTGGATTAATTTGTTATATTGTATCATAATTATTGTGATTTTTTTAAATTCATTTTTCATCAAAAGATGACACATATCTTATAACAGTATTCATATCAATTAAATTTGTATTAGTGCATTTGAATGTGATGTTTGGATTAATTTGTTATATCATATCATCAAATTTCACATCTCTTCATTATAATATTTAATCATCCATAAATTTAATCAGTGGTGTTACATTTTGTAGCGGAAATGGAGAATGCAATAGAATAAATTAAAACATATTTTATTATTATTATTATATATATATATATATATATATATATATATATATATATATATATATATATATATATAAGACACTCTTTGTCATACAAAATGGGACAGTTATTGGTATCCCTTTGTCTTTCAATTGGGACACTATGTCCATTACATTAAACAAAATGTCTGATTCCACAGACAAATATTTCAGAAAATAAAACGCCTTGCTTTGATATCCAAACATAATGATCATCATTCTTCGCTTGAACTATTGTCACTGCTCGAGCTAATTCCATGACTTGGGTTATTTTGATGAATGTTTTGTTCATGGTGTTGATTTTTTTCTTCTTCTTCACCTTCCATCTACAAACATAAAAATAAACTGTAATGAGTGTATATACATTGGTGAGAATAGTGAAAATTTCAATATTAAATAATATACATCAATGTAAATCAAAAATAAATGACGTACCATTGCAACAATTGACTCATGAACTATACACATTCTTTCAAAACCAAATTTCATGCCATCTTTTAAGATTTCATCTGTTGGCACAGTTCCATACTTTTTTTCCTGCAAGTTTTATACCCCATAACAAATCATATATTTAATATAAAAGATTTTTTTGTTTTATTAATTATAGATGGAGCTAAGTAAAACAACATCGACAGATTCTTACAAATTCCACAATTAATTTCTGATATGCCAACATATACTCACAGCCCATATTTAACCCAATGCCAATCAATTCGTCTGATGATTCTTCTTTGTATGTTAGCACCTATTTGAAGACATCCAATGATGATTGTTGTAAAAGAACTTAAAATATACAAAAATGAAATCTAGTTAAGTTGTTATAAGGAAGTAACAATTACTCATAAACTTAGATATTAACCCTTTTCTTCCTTGTTTTCCTGTTTTATGTGTTGAATGGGTTCCATTTTCTTTTCTTTTCTGCAAGAAAATACTCGAAAATTAATATTTAATGCTAAATTGTTTATTTATTGCACCTAATGATCGAAAAATTCAATGATTACATATTACATTTGAAGCACATTGTTGTTGAGATGACTCCTCCTGCAATGCAATTTTTTCCATTTCTTTGACCATCTCATTGTACACCTTTTTGGACATTCCTACTGGCATATTTCTGATATCATCTCGTTCATCTTTTGAGATTTTCATAATCTTCCTGAAAATGTAACATGAAAATAAACTATTTAATTTTTATATTGATATATGAAAATTAAATATAACAAAAGTGATATTTATAAATAATTCTAGAAAAAACATTTAAAGGAATATTACTTTTTCATTCCTTCTTTTTTGTTGTTGTATGTTTTTTCTATTAAAAGTCTGACATGTCTCATTAACCAATTCTCTGGAAACTCTTACTGTAGTTTAGATAAATTTGGTTCTTGGAATCATTGGATTGATTTTTGTATTGTAAGTGGAAAGAATGTCCATACATTCATTCCACTAGATCCCACAAACTTTAGTAAAAGTTTTTCCCCCTTTTGTTAACCTCTAGCACCACTTCAGATGAGTTAAGGAGAAATTCATTTTCATTTGCATGTTCTATTTTTTTCGTTTTCTTAGAACAACATTCATTTTCTGAGTTGTTGGTCCCCGTAGAACATTAAACATATGTGAATTAATAGATTGTTTGAAACATGTTATCTAATAATTTTAAGTATATTATTAATGAAAATTAAAAAAATAAACTGATATTGGATCGATAGTATTTTTTCATTCACCTGATTCATCCTTTTGCAATTTTTCCATCAAGCTTTTACGCTCTTCTGGTCCTAGATCAGAAATAATCTTATCGAGCTTCGTCATTTTGTGGCTCTGCATTATACATAGTAAATAATACATATTAGTTAAACTTACATATACTTCAAAAATAATATTTTTTGTAAAGAATTTAAAAAGGACTTGTCTTTCTTGCTTTTCTTGTTGTGCTATCAGTGTTTTTGTTACTTG
Source organism: Pinus albicaulis (assembly GCA_034641835.2). Classification (NCBI taxonomy): domain Eukaryota; kingdom Viridiplantae; phylum Streptophyta; class Pinopsida; order Pinales; family Pinaceae; genus Pinus; species Pinus albicaulis. The sequence continues at coordinate 576,414,409 of CM076582.1, read as the reverse complement.
ATCTCTTGTCAGCCATTTCTTTATCAATATGAAACATGTTCTATATCATTCATTAATATATTTATAAATAAATCATCAACTTTTCAGGTAAAAAAATATATCAAGAAATCAGTGCGCTTTAATGTTGTGTGCACAGATGTCGGTGCGTCGTGTTCTTATAAACGCATCGCAAAAATAGTATAAAACACCGTACGATGCTCTATGTCAAAAAGGAGCATTGGTGCTCCATATGCGGGTGACATTGGAAGCACATATGAAAACAGTCTCTCCCACGTTCAAGATGATGAATATCTGCAACGGCTTCACTTGAAGTGGTTCCACCCTTCTACAATAGTTTGCATGAGGTGACAGAGACAAGGCATAATGAATATACACAACGCCAGCAACCACCCTCGGTGGTACCTCTCAGCTGCAATCATTTAAATGATCTCCCAGATAGATATGACGCTCTACCATAACTCAAAGTACATGCTTCCACATGAAAATTGTCGCAGCATGCATCTACGAGCAAGACATAATAATGCACAGCATCTACGCTTGTGCTAAAGGCCTACAAAAGGGGAGGCCCTTCCACGTAATTCTACTCAAAGTTTGCTCCTTCTAGCTTTTATTTTTTAGTTTCAACCCTCTTTTGCTGAAACTGAAACTCGTTGTGCATCCACGCCCCCAGAGTTGCGCTACACTGAATCCTCTCGGTTGTGCACCCCCTGAATGCGCGCCTTGCCTCGTCTCCCTTTGCCTTGCTATTTTCTCTAGCCTGTGTGCTCCCATCTATGCATCTTCCACTTGCGCACCTCCCTGTATAATAGCACCACGTTGTGCACTCCCTGTCTCTGGTCAAAGCCTCTCCTCCATACCTCTCAACCCCCCATCTACCCTCTGATTTACTTGTCCATGGCTCTGAGATTGTGCCAAAAGAAAATCAGAGGAGGCCAAAGAGGTGCGTTCCCTAGACATTACAAGCGAGGGCCTGATAACCGTTTAGAGTCCTTTGAAGGCTCCTCTTCGGGTATTCATGCCAGGGAGGCCCCCCAGATCCCTGCGCATGACTAGGAGGAGGAGGCCCCCACTCATGAAATGCAGAGAGGCAGAAGCGGACCAAGGAAATCCACCATTGTGCACCAGGAGCAACCTACGCCCCTCAAAACTGAGCCTCTTCCGGTACAGGAGGCAGAGAGGGAAGACATCGATGTTTGGATAATGGACTCAAAGGGAACCTAGACGTGAGTATCGGATGCTGAGTACCTGGTCGCTCCCATCATTTGCGCACCTGCTTCCAGGCCTCCACGTCGACCAACTGATGAAGAGGAGGCCATTGCGTAGGAGTACGCCTGTCTTATCAAGGAAGAAGATCCAAATACCGAGGATGATGCAGAAGGCCCATGATTGCGTGGCAGCTCAGCTTTTTTTAGTTTTTTGTTATGCTAGTTATTATCGCGGAACCTTTACTTTCACTGGTTCCATGGCACATTTTGTAATTTTTTGTCTGATGTTATTTCAGGGTTGGTTTCCTCCAAGGAGACAGCCTAATACATGCACAACTATGAAGGAAACAAAGGTTGGGATTGGTTAAGTGCAACTTACCAACTCAGCCTGTAGCATATGTAATGTTTTATTTTCGAATTAATATAGTTTAGCCTCAATTACCAAAAAAAAAAAACAAGGAGCATTGGTGCGTTATATTTTAACCACCGCACCGATTAAACAAGAAAAATAATAAAAATCGTCTAGTGTTAGTTTTTGTAGCATATGGTGTCATGGAGGGGGCGGTGCGGCCTATTCTTATAAACACCCTGCGCAAACAGGGGACCACCGTACAGTGCTCTTTGTCAACAAGGAGACCCGGTGCGTTATATGTTACATTGTGCACCGATAAACACAAAATAAAAAATTGTTTTTTCCAAATAGTACGTGCGTGGTGTGCTATAATTAAATAGCACACCAATGCCCTATTTTACATATGGCACACGGATTAAAAAAAATTCTATTTTTAAATTTCTTATTAGGCAGTATGTGTGCAGTGCGCTGTGATAAGGCAGCGCACCGATGCGCTAGGTTACACAGGGCGCACCAATTTAAAAAATTCATTTTTTTTAAAATTCACACAAGGGCCGACATGGATTGGGATCCGACTATGCAAGTTGTCCCGTGGGTTAGATGTCATAGGCCTATATATATAGTAATAAAAACCCTATAAATCTAAAATGAAAAGCCCTAATTCTGAAATCACAAAAACAAGAAGAATCAAGGGAAGAAACAAAAAGAATGAAGGGTTTAGGGTAAAATGGATTTTTTTTTTCTTTTTCTTTTTTTTTTCTTTTTTTTTTCTTTTTTTTTTCTGAAAATGAACAACAAATTTAAATTTTTATTTACTGCGTAAAAAATACTGCAGGAAATGTAAAATAAAATAAAATTTAATCACGAGATCGTTTGAAATTCTATGCTATAGGGTTTGAATCACCAGAGGTTTGGAATTCTTATTGTGTGAATAGTTCTGTTTGAAAGTATTTCGCTGCTCCACAATGCTCTCGTGCTCTCTTGATCCAGGTATGTCTCGTGCAAATATTTGGCTGAAAAGTTTTGCAAAAATAGTGAAATAATGAAAATTGTTTAGTATTTAAAGAATTGTTTTATGAAATTAGATTTTCGAAAATATTTTGCCGCCCATTTTTCAATTTACCACCTTTTTTCACTTTAAAAAAATAAAGTTGTGCTTTTTTTATTTGTGGATTTTCTTCACCGATAGGTCAATTAATAACACCGCACTGGTACGACAGCTAATAACACGACACTAGTGCGCAGTAACTAAAATGCACCGGTGCGGCTAACTACACATTAGCACCGATAAAAATAAGTCCATTTTTAAGGCACCGAAATTACTTTTAGGTGTGTGCACTAAAATTTATTGTTGATTTTGCTCAAATGCAGGGATAAAATATCATAATTATATCGAATGGAAAATTCTTCAAAATCCAGCTCATTCCACAATATTTCTCAAAGTCCATCGCGGAGTTCTCCCTATCCATCTCGAGACGTAATAGAGGAGACTATGCAGACAAAGAGATATGTCTAAAATGTGGGCATGACAGGTATGATAAATAAATTAAAAAAGGTTAAATCACGTGGTCCTCCTTTTAAGATATTGAGGCACATGCATATAATCCCAAGGATTCAAAGGCTCTTTCATTGCAAAGAATTAGCTATGTTGCATGGATGGCATGCCTCACACAGAAGTGAGCTGGGAGTTATGTGAATCTCAAGTGATTCAATAGCCATGAAGCATATAGAGGATACATGGCCCAAAAAATTGAAGGATGAAGTACGAAGTCTACGACTCAGCAAAGCCATGGATGGCATCAACCCATATTCCATCCAGAACACCAACTATTATGCCTGGCTTGTACTAGTGATCAATAACAATATCCCCCCATGGTTTCCTATGAAGAATAAACATCTTATTTTGGCTCTCATAGTCCCTGGTAGAAGACAAGTGAAGAATATGGATGTCTACTTACAACCACTGGTAGATGAATTGAAGGAATTATGGGATGGGATAAATGTATACGATGTATCAAGACCCATCACAACAGAGAGGAGTTTTACTTTGTATGGCATATGTGCTTACACGACACATGATTATATAGGCTTAGGAGTTTGCTCTGGTGAATTACATGTTTATTGATTTTTTTATATACGTAATAATATTCTTTCGCGTATTAGTTATTTAATTCATTGTAATTGTTCTGATATTCATGATATTCTCTAAAGTGCCATGCATATAAATTTTATACAATAATCTCACAAGTCTTGTAACAGAAGGGTATTTTTGATGTAAATATTGTGGACCTTATCTAAAAGCTAGATGGTCCAACGACCTACGAAAGCCAGTGTATGACTGCTCCAGGGTATTCCTCCCAAAAGAACACCCTTACAGAAGAGCAGAATCCAATTTAAATGGTAAGCAAGAGAGAACCCAAAGGCCTCCAATAACAACACCAGCTGAATGGCTTAGAGCATATGAGAGAGAGAAGGAGAAGGAGTTCATAGAAACGTTCGATTCAAATGGGGAACCTATGTTCGATGATCCAAAATTCTTTGACACCTATGTTGAGAAATTTCCCATTGGGATGAAAAGGAAATCTATCTTTTATAACCTCCCATATTGGGAGCATCTTAAGATTACCCACTTATTAGATCCCATGCATATATTTAAAAATGTTTCATATTCTTTATGGAGGCACATATCATCGAAACAAAGTGACACATTGGCTATTAGGAAAGATCTTATTACTTCAAAATCTAAAAAGAAACATTGGCCAAGACGATTAGAAAGTACAGGATCAGAGGCAGGTGCTAGTCCCTCTAATTCATGGTATTTCAAAGAAGGTGATGTCCAATGGATTTAAAAAAAAGATAATCTTTCTTTGGTAAAGAAGTTATAATGGGTGTGACGGTGTCATCTTCATACGGGTCTTCACTACGGCGCTGCTTCACCGTGGATGACCATTTTTCGGGGTTGAAATCGCATGACCATTTGAATCTTCTAAGAGTACGTATAATGCTAAAAGCATGATTTTATTATTTGTTATATCAATAAATTTTATCCCATGCAGGGATCATAAAACATAACTAATTTTGTATATTATTGCAGTTTTTATAACTTTGCAGTGTCATTATCCTTTATTCATGCGTGGGTGTGTGAAGCATGAATTCCCTCAAGACCTAGGGTGTGCCATATCTAAATTATATGCATTTTTACGTTGGATCACATCAAATGAGATTCATGTGGCTAGCATTCCATGGTGGCGTCAAGAGATAGTTGAGATTGTTTGTATGTTTGAGAAAGAACTGCAATGAGTTTCATGGACTTGCAAGTTCATCTTCTAATCCACCTAGTAGATGAGGTTGAATTAGTTGGGGTGGTTTCTTGTCATTGGATGTTCTTCTTAGAGAGGTACATGAAGAAATTGAAAGGTTTTGTTCAACAAAGGGCAAAATCCGAGGGGTCTATGGTAGATGGGTACATATCATATGAGTCTTTCTATTATGCCAGTGAGTACATCAATCATATCGACAACAGACCAAGTGCAGTGATTTGGGACGATGAAGGGAATGAAGACAAAAGAGAAGGGGAGCTGCTCCAAATGAATGGAAAAATCGCTTGATAAAGAGTAGGCGACTTATAATTTTTCAAATTTACACAAAGTAAATATTCATGTTGAACTTCAATATAATGTATATTTTGATCTCTATGTACTATATAATGTCAGTTTGATTTCATCGGCGAATGCAGAAATTCAAGAAATCAATAAATTCGTTCTTTACAATTTCGAAGTGACAAAACAGTGGGTCGCATTGTACGAACAAAAGAGGATGAAATGGGATAGTGATAGGAAAGAATTCAGACGGTGCAACCCATGTGTTGAAGAGGATGCGCTAAACATAGGGATTGGGTGTAGCAACTCGGTAATATTATATTTAATTTATATGTACATTTGAAACTTAATAATGCACCTTTAAAATGTAATTACATCTATATTTCATATTTTAACTGTTGGGTTATTATAAGACACATGACACTATGACTTTTTAACTTTTTTATAGGTGCATTTTTTCCCAACTATGTGGGCATATGGACACCATTTTCGCACAGAAAACGCCGATGATGGACACATGACACAATGTTGTGGAGTGGAAGTCGAGTTCGATGAATCTAGTCGATCTAGCCACTGTGATCAAAACCTAGTACAAGGGAGGTTAGGTTACGTCGGAAAGATACAAGAGATCATTGAAGTGGATTTCTCTTCTTTCCAATGTGTTATTTTTAGGTGCAAGTGGTGGGACACCTTTGATCAGAATAATGTAAAGGAAGATCGCGATAGTAAGTTGATATGTATCAACTCTAGAAATATGTGGGATGAAGCTAAGGAGCCCTATGTTTTCCCCAAACACTGCAACCCGGTGTTTTTTTACCCATATGTGTTAGATAGGGATTGGTGGTTCGTATTGAGACATGACCCTAGATCAAAACATATTTTGGAGAACAATAGTGTTATCATGACATGCAAGATGGAAGATAATGAGGGTGATCATAAGAACCAAGAGTGATATGGTACATGTGTTATTTCATCAATATTTATACTTTTTAAGATGGGTTTTTATAAAGAGGAGGACTTAACTACCTTATAACTTATAAGCTGACTCTTTTTTTCGAAAATTTATAATATGTATTTTGAATTAATTGGTAATTTTCATTGTGTTAATGTTAAAATCAATATTTCACTTGATAATTTGCAAATATGTTGATCTCAAAAACAATGGCGTATGGTATAAAGTTCTTTTTTCTTTGTATGTAAGATCATAATAAAATAATGATAATTCTAAAGTATATGAATTTATTTGCATTATATTCTAAACTTTATTATGTTACAAAAATTCATATTATTCTAAATTTATTATTTTACAATTATTTACAATTTTAAAAATTTACAAATTTAAAAATGTTAATAAAATCATTTCACATTAATACAATTAAAATTTTACAAATATTTTACATACAAATACAATTACAATTACAATTTTACAATTTCACTTACAATTACAATTACAATTTTAGAATTCTATATACAATTACAATTACAATCATTTCACGGGAATACAATTAAAATTTTACAAATATTTTACATACAATTAGAATTAGAATTACAATTACTATTTTACAATTTCACCTACAATTACAATTTTAGAATTTTACATACAATGAATTTTACATCAAATTTACAATTACAATTACAATTTTACAATTTTACATAAATACCATTACAATTACAATTATAGAATTTTACATACAATTGCAATTTTATAATTTTACATACAATTAGAATTATAATTACAATTTTATAATTTTACATATATACAATTACAATTACAATCATTTCACAATAAATTAAATATTACAATTACAATTAAAATTTTACAAATATTTTACATACAATTACAATTAAAATTAAAATTACAATTTTAGAATTTTACATACAATTAGAATTACAATTACAATTTTACATATATACAATTATTATTATAATTACAATTACAATCATTTCACAATAAATTAAATATTACAATTACATTTAAAATTTTACAAATATTTTACATACAATTAAAATTTCAAATACAATTACAATTACAATTCTACATACAGTTAAAATTAAAATTTCAATTACAATCAAGACATAATGATGATGATGATGGTTAACGTCCACTGAGACCAATCTTTGGTCTATCGGACCTAAAGAAAAGAGTTATTTAATTTGATTTAAGATTTTATTCCTATGCTCAAAAAGCTTGGAGAGAAGCCTCCCAAGCTCACTATAATTTTTACATCTTAAAAGGCTAGGAAGGTCAGTATTGCAACAAAGATTATGAAATTGAGCTCTAATGTGGTTGTACGCGGGGCACTCTAAGAGGAAGTGATTTTCATCCTCGATGTTCATATTCTCATAGAGATGGCAGATCCTTTCAATCCATGGTGTTTTAGGAACTGTCCAACGACCTGTTTTACTATGGAGCTCATGAGAGTTTGTTCTAATCTTGGCTATATTATTTTTCTTCTTTGAGCTAGTTAAAACAGAGAGATACTTTTGATCTTCTAAGGTGGGGTTGATGACCTCCTTACAATATCTTAATTTTCTTTTAGCTGCTAGATATTTCTCACACCACATTTTTTTCTTTAAACTTAGAAGTAACAATTTTTTTAATGTCATTAATGTTTTGGAATGCAACATTCTCATTGATATCCCGGTTTAACCAGGCCCTAGTGTCTTTATACCAACCTCGTTTAAGCCTTAGGTGTTTTTGGCTGGAATTTAAAGCTAGCTTAGGAAGTCTATGGTCTCCTATTCTATTGAGCTTGTGCTTGTACAACAGAAGCCTAGTCATAGCTAGGCTCTCGATAGGGGAAAGACCCACTTCTATAAGGAGAATAGGATAGGGTGCATTTCTTTTAATTTTAAGGTTATACATTATAAACGCTTCTGGATTTGATCAATCTTTCTATAGGATTCTCTAGAGATGTTGCAACCCCAAACCTCACATCCATATAAGATAAATATCATGATTTAATATTAAATTAAATAAACATCATGATTATGATAACCATCGTACAAACATCATATTCGACTAAAAAACACATTCAAAGTCGCTAACATCATCTAATCATTGTGATCATGATCATCTAACAAAATACAATTAGCATTGTATAACATCATCACAACACAAACATCAAATATACATCTCATGTCAAATAACTGCTATCACATACACATCTATCTACAAGCTGCACATTAAATGAACATATCTAACATGACCTAACAATATACACATCATGATGATCACCAACATGTAAATTAATTACAACTGCAACGTGAACATAAAATACATGGACTATATATATATATATATATATATAATGTCAAAAATTTACAATTGTAATATAAATGTCAAATATCAGTTGGTGGTACATTATCAATGGTAGTACCAGTCGAGGCCTGCTCAGTCAATGGTGCAGCCTCGACAAGCTCAGATAGATTTCGATCATCACGTGCCTGTTGATCTGGTGGTGCCTCATGCTGATCAGGATCAACTGTCGGCTGCTCATGATGACTCGACATGGTCAATGGTCCAGCCTACTCATGATCATGAGTATTGTTGGATGCTGCAGGCTGCTAACTCGACGTGGATGGTCCAGCCTGCTCTCCATCATGACTGTTGGTTGATGTTGCAGAGTTCTCATCTGCGTGTTGGGAAAAATACTAAGAGGGGGGGTTGAATCAGTATTTAGAGCTTACTGAAAAGATTTTAATTTTTCTTTACAGAATTCCATACGTGGCTTTGATGAACCCAACTCACGTATACATGCGCATATAATAAAAGAAACTAGCGTATACTGATATAATTTTGTAGATCAGAAAAAAAAATTCAGGAACAATCTTTAGGTCATTTTACCAGTCATGCATTTGTTAGATAATCAGTAATTATGTGCAGTAACAGCAATATAAATCATCACACAAGAGCAACACACATGAACACCAATATTTAAGGTGGAAACCTAATTCAGGAGAAAACCACCGTTGTTGTCGTCTTTGTCTTCAATATTTATTATATGGAAAAATGTTTACAATATTGTAATGATGCAGACTCATATCAGTACGCAGGCATCTACCTGCAGAAGGCTACAACCTTCTCTTGTTTTCCAGCTGCTACTGGAAGGGAGCTACAACCCCCTAATCTCATTTACCAGCTACTACTGGAAGGGAGCTTCTACCCCTGATCAGAACACCAGCTTCTACTGGTAAGAAGCTTCTACTTCCATACTGAAGGCTTCAACCCTCAGAACCACTGCAGACCACGTTTCATCAATTTTCATACTGGATCAAACATCATCAACACAACTCTTCATAAACATCAACAACCATAAATTTTACCCAATACTTCAATCAGAATAGTGTGACCACTGTAATTAGAACTTAGAAATAACCCAGACTTCAGAATAAATATGCATATACAAACTCAACCCTGAACATTCATTAACTTAAAATGCATAGGCTACTTCGCTTCACTGAACCCGCGTGTATACGCACTTTCCTTCACACCAACCTGCGTATAGCTCTGTGAATATTGTTTTTCAGAAAGTGATCAGTCTGAGATCCAGATCTGAGGCTTTCAGTCAGATATTTTTAGAAATGCAGAACCCTTCATCAGTTAGTCACCATCAACCATGTTTATTTTCTTATTGACCAGATTTGTACATAATCAACTTAGCAGCATTTACAGTAACCAAACAACCCATATCCCCAAGAAAACTTCATTGACAAACAGCAGACAAATAGCAAGAATAACATAAAAACCTCTGCAATAAGCTTCAGAAAACCCTAACTGCCATACGCGCCTTTTCTGAAGAAAACCCGCGTATATACGCGCTTTTACTGAGACAAACTAGCGTATAGATCTGTAAATATAAACTTTGTAGAATGAACCAGATCCATAGAACTTACCCAAATGTCTTCACTTGACTTCAGTAAACTTGCGCCAGGTCATGGATCTAATCATCTCTTCAATGGATCACACAAAAGCATAGTCATTTCAGATCTATAGATCTTGAACCATCATTGTATCCATGGGTGCATCATAGATTTAGATCTATCAATTAAAACAGAGTTCATCCCATGCAGATATACCTTAGAGAAAATTATTCAGTAACAACCCTTACTCATGCACACCTTTGCACTATGATCTTCTTCTCCTTATATAGATTTATCCTTTACCAATACCATGAGTCAAAACCACACAACTACTAATGGTATTCTTGGGCGAAATCAAATAAACAATACAACGCTCAATACTGTGGGCTAATACCATGGTAATGTCCCTTGGTTTCATATTTTTTTAGCGCAAAAGACATACGCGACTTGGATCGTTCTTATCCATGTGTATATGCGACTTCTCGACATAAAAACTGTGTACATACTAATTCTCAATGTATACGCGGGTTGCCTTCACAAAAATAGCATATACATTGCATCCATACACGGGTTGCCTTCATAAAACCTGCGTATACATTGAGAAATATTTCTTGTTTCATTTCTGTGGTACTTACTGAAATACCTTTCTCTGTCACATCTGAACTAACCTGTAGAAACATCATTTTTACATCTTTAACACATAGGTTGCCTATCAAAAGGCAACTCATCAAGTAGGTTTCCATCAAGAGCACCTTCATCAAGTAGGTTGCCATCAAGGACAACATATTGCAACATATTGCCAACACTACGGCACGAGGTGAATGATGATCACTCCCCTAATTGTGATCATCAGATGGTGCATTGCTGCTCGTGGATTTTCGACATACTGTGTCTTGACCACGCATACGTCGAAGGGCCATCCTCAACCGTGTAACTAAGCTCATAGCTCCTACGACAAGCTGCATCAGGGTGAAAATGTCATGCGGCATGCATCTCCACATCTGTACCAGCCTAGCATCGGCATGTATCTCTCTCATAGTGGCGGGCCTGACTCCCACCTCCACAAATAGGGCACAGAGCTGGTCGCCCAACTCCATCCTCAATCTACTGTCAGGCGTATGCCTAGAAAAAGGCGGTACTGGTGCACCATGAGGACCAGGTCTGTCTGCACTGGCCTCATCCTCAGCATCTACCATATGCTTATCGTCATCAGGATCTACACCTGAATAATTTTGTGGCGGTGGCATCTCATCACCATCAAATTACCCAATGTCTGAAAAATATATATAAGTACACAACAATAATTAGACAATTTCATCAAATGGTTTAGTAAAAACAAGTTAAAGAACATGTTAGAATAAGTTTAAATAAAACAGTAATATTACCTCTATCATCCGGCGGCTCATCATCTATGAAGAGGATGTTGGCACACCCTCACCAATCCAAACCAGCATACGGATAGGGAACCAGAATGAAGGGATGCTCATCAACAATGGATAACAACTCCAGTGTATCATGAGATATCCTCATGGAAAACTCTGACTCGCCCCTCTTAGGCATCATCTATCCCCACATCTGCATCCGTACATGTAGCATCGGCCTATGAGGCTACCGAAAAAAAGTAGGCCTCGTCTCTGGAAACCTCTCAAAAAATAAATGAAATATCTCTGAAACAAAAGGGAAGTTCACCCTCCCTTGTGCCTGAGCACGACATCTATCTAAAATAGTACAGAACTGCCGCAAAAAAATGGCAAACCACCTCACAATTCGTGGCTCATGTAATAAAGAATCAACATAAAATAGAAGTGGGCAACTAATGCATTGCCCGTCATTGGCGTAGTGTGCAATGGTCGAAATCAATAGTGAGAGGCACCTCACCTCTGCTCCACCAAATGAAGCAATACATAACTAACCTCCGGAGACCTAAAAATCTGAAGGAGACAGTATATCCGCTCTAATGTATCTCTGGGAGTACACCAACTGACTTCCTGCTACATAGCCAATGGGGACCTCTGGGAATGAGGGAAAATCCACCCCTCTCCTTAATAGGCCAGTAATGAAATAGATGTCCTCCTCAGTGGGCGTGTACCACTGGTTAGGACCAACCCGAAAAGCCTTTAGGTGGGCATTCCACCTGCAGATAAGATATCGCAAAAACACACCATGTCCTTTTAGGGATGTAGCCTCCTCATAGAACTTGAGGAGGCCTATCTGCCTTAGGATCCCCTAGGTGGCTGCTATAATAGGGCGAGGGTACGTATCTCTCTCCCTCTCTCGTGCCTCCCACGGGCGAACCATGTTATACTGGTCCGCCTGTTGTTGTTGTTGTTCCCTCTCTTCTCTCCTTTCACGTCGCTAAATGATTGACATATTAAATATAGTTTTTTTATTAAATGAGACATGTATTTAGGAATATACATATATAATTTATTTATTTTAAACAAAACAAAAAATAGTCGGTGCGCCACAAAAAACAGGCATGCACTGGTAACGGTGCATCTTTTATTGTCGCGCACCAGAGGCGGTGCACTAGAAAAATTTTAGTGCACCGAAGGCGGTGCACCTGCAAATTTTCAGCACACCACCCTCCTGGCATTGTTACAAGGTCAACGGTACAGTGGTATAACATACCGCACCGTTGATTATGTACGAGTGTCGGGAGGGAGGGGCGTTGACCAAACTATACGCCCCGGGACGTATAGTTTATGAAGCGCACCGCCCTCCTGACATCACTACATAGTCAATGGTGCAGTTGTTTACATGACCGAACCATTGACTGTGTCAAGTTCGGGGTGATGGTGCACAGACAAAATTACCCGCCCCGGGGCAGATATTTCCGTCAACGCATTTCATTCACGCAATTTGACATGGTCAACGGAGCGGCCAGGTAACCGACAGCACCGCACTTTTTTTAATTTTAAAAAATCACAGTGCATCATTTCGGTACTGCCCTGGAACCAGTGCGGATACCGTTAGCCTCGGTCGTGGTGCGGCCTGTAAATTTACAAGCAGCACCGTGAACCGATGCGAGCCGAACGGCTCGAGCGCACCACGCGGGAAAAAAATAATTAAAATAAGGTGAATTTTAAGCTATTTTATAAAACTAATCCGCTGAAAGGTTTAATTATGGAAAAACAAGGAAAATAACTGTAAATTTGGCCGTCGAGAAGGCATATTGGTTGTAGAATTTTCAAAACTAAATTTTCCCACCGTTTTGCAAAATTTAAAATGGAGATGGTGGGTAATGGACAACAGCAATGCGTTCAATGGGAGCACCGATGGCAGGGCGCCTCACACAAGGTAAACTTACACCGGTGCTTGAGAGCTTTGGAGCACTAAAAAGTGTAAAATGCGGATTTTTGGCTGTAATTTTTTTTTATTTAACCTTGTTCCAGTGCGCGGGTTTTATAGGCGCACACGCGGGGTTTTAGGATGCACTAGTGTAGAATATTTGTAAAGCACTGGTGCGCTACAGTAATGAGACACACTGGGCAGGTTTTTATCAAGCGCATGGTGTTCCGATGTGCCGATGTTTTGTGTGCACCGATGATTTCTCTAGTTGAATGCACTGATGCGGTTTAGGATGATAAACTTACCAGAAGAAAAACATCTGCAAAAACCTCCACCTGCCAACCTCCTCTAGTAACCTCCACTACAAACGGATGTCTGGGATATTTTTATAAGGGGTTCCTCAAAAACATCCGCTAGAGGGCCTTTTCCTTGTAGTGCCATGTTTCTTTTTCAAAAATACACATAAAATGCTGAAAATTTTGTGTAGACTTGTATTCTATGACACCTAAGCTGGTGTTCAAAATTGTAACTGATAAGAAAAAAGGAACTAGTACCAAAAACCTTTTTACCTTCCCTCTATGTGTGTTGCAGCTTCAACCAATTTATCTAAGTCATTTTTGTTGTCAGCAGCTGATTATTTGGATCTGGTTTCTCTTGTAGTTGCCTCCTTAGAACCCCTTTGTGTTTTTCTTCTCTTTGAGGGCTCTGAGCGATATTCTGAAGGGGTTGTGTTCTTTTTTTTCTTCATGGATTTTTCTATTTTTGAACCTTCAGATTTACCTTCAATGTCAATAAGCTCTGCCATTTGGCTTGGATTATGTAGAGGCTTGGACTTAAGTCTAAACTCAATGTTGTCTCTTGTATGCCTCTTTCTGTTTCTAGCAATAGGTTTAGCTTCTTCTTTCTTCTTCTTGATATTGATGTCATATCCAGCATCCTTAAGAATTTCTTCATCTGATGGTGTAGGCCGATATTCTTTCTGCATCTTTTGTTGAATATGTGCTTCCGGAATTTCTGGTAGCACCTGCGCTTTTGATTTATCTATTGTTGCGAACCTTCCTCTTCTGGCTCTAGTAACATTAGGAAATGGAGGAATAGGGGGTACTATTTTCATGGAATTGGGTTTGGTTATTGAGGAGCTCTCTCCTTTTTCCACCTTTCTTTCAACTTTGATTGCAGAAACATTCTCTTTTTTTCTCTTGGCCTTCTTATGAAAGTTTTGTTTTTGGGCCTTTCTCTTTTTTCTTCTCCTTGCAGGCTGAAGGTTTGGTTGTTGAACTGGAGGTGTAGGTACAGGTTGGCCTACCCTATAGAATAAATATTGATCCCAAGTCTGGCTTCTCTTTCCCAACTCTTCTTCAACTAGAACTTTGATCAAAGCTTGATGGTACAAGGTATACTTTGAAACATCAACATGATTCTGAACCCTTGTTGACATCTTGGTCAGGCTTTTCAACAAGAAAAATGGCAGATTCAATGTCTTCATCCCTGCAATATGAAAAAAGAAACCTCATGTGATAGAGGAATACCACTGTATACCTCCTTTCACAAGGGAGGTATATCTTGATAAGATTGATAGATTTTTCCCAGTCATTGTAAAGGTTATATATCACCGTGATAAGCTTGATAAGCTTGAGCTGCTTGGGATGTCTTTTTCCCAATTTGGATCTCTTTGAGCATCTTTGAGGAATTTTTTTAGATCATCTCCTGTAATAACTTGTCCTTTGAACCACCTTTCTCTTTCTTGGGGAAGGTTAAAGGCTTCAGCAATGGAGTCTTCAGAAACCTGCAAGGTGAGGCCATAAATTGTAGCTTCATGTCCATTAAAAGAGTTAGAAAACTCTTGAGCTACTCTTGAGTGAGAGCTCCCTAACCTAGTAAAAATAGGATACCACCCTGACTGCATAAACAAACTTCTTACCCTCGAATTGGCATCAACTAAATCTGCACCCTATGGTTCTATTCGATTTATCTTACCACCTGTTTTAGTCATCTTCAGAAAAATAAATGCTTATGTCTCATGTAACTGATAGGTGGAAAAGTAGAAAGAGTTTTACCTTACAGTTGTGGCATGTATTCACCTCTGGAATCTTGTCTGAAATCCAGACTCCTCAAAGTATGACTCTCAGTAATTCGAATCCCAGCAACTAAAACTTTGAATGACATTCTCTTGATTTTTAGGTGGTTTTAAAACCAAAACTTTGGTTCATCGCCCCATGAAAATCATATTTCATATTGAAAATATTCTTTACCATGATATGCACCATGTGATAATCCATCATCACCTTCTTTTGGTTGCTTTTTTCGAATGATAGCTCCAGATGGCTTGTGAAAAGTAGGTTTATGACTAGCAGTCACCTCCGCAGTCTTTGTTTTTGATTGGCCGAAATTTTCGGCAGCACTGTTATGCAGCCAGCCAAACAGTTATGGCGTGTAGTGTAATAATCACAATCTATTTTATTCATAAAAACACGTACCTAAACATGCGTAAACTTAATTGGAGTTTGACAAGCAGGACGGATTAACGGTTCAGTTCATAACTGCAGATGACACATGTGTTCAACATATATAATGACTTGACTTAAGCTAACTAACTGTAATACGACACCTATCATGGGATCTAAAAATATTTTGAAAATATTTGAGACATGTTTACACTATAACACGTGGTTTAACTAAAGCAGATGCATTTTTTCATTTTATTTTTAAAAAAAACTGAGTATGCTTCCGGAAATTCTGGCAGCATCAGAGTAAAAATAAAAAAGACAGAAATAGGAAAATAACATATTGTCTGAAAGTGTTAAAACTGGTGCTTCTAGAAATTCCGGTAGTGACCCCAAAAAAAAATTAAAATTTTGAATTTTTTGAAGTTTAATCCTAAAAATAAAACTATGGAATGAACTCATGACTTAGCAAAGAACTATGCTAACATTGGCTCCACATGGGATAGAGCTCTCCCTGCGAGGCTCTAAGAATATTTTGTAGTTTCAGTGCCTTGTCATTGGGCTATGGAGTCTTATTATGAAACACACCGATATTTACAATGAACTTAGGCTACCAACGGTCTTAGTAAAAGATTTTTTTGAAAAAACTTCCATTGAATGGGCCTCCAAACAATTATGCTCCATCAAGATGTTACAACTAAAAAGTGTTGTTCTGCAGAATGTTTGAGATTCTGAAAGGACCAAGCCATAAAGCATCAAATTTGGAATGCTTACCTGGATCTTGATGTTGTGCATCCCACTTCAACACTAGATCTCCAATCTGAAAATCTTCTTTTTTAGTTCCTTTATCAAAAACTTGCTTTACAACTTGCTGATATTTTCTCACCAAATCATATTGTTGTTCTCGTTTTTGTTGCACTTCTATGATTTGATATACTCTCCTGGTCATGTCATCTGGCTCAGCTTCATGATCTTACGAAAATTTAGCTATAGGAATGGTCAATTGAACTGGAAAAACAACATCAGTTCCATAAACAAATTGAAAAGATGATGTGTTAATAGATTTTTTTATTGTCACCATGCCCGCCCATAAAGCAAACTTCAGTTTTGAATCCCAGGCTTTCTTGTTTTGCTCCAAGATTTTGGTGATGATTCTTACTAAATTTTTGTTTGATGATTCAGCTAAATCAAAGGAAATAATAAAATAATAGCTAAACCAATAAAATAATATTTATGAATTTGAAATTCACTTTTTGCACCACAATCCATGTAACCATGGTTCAATTCAATTGAAAAGATGTACCAAAATAAAATTAATAAAAAGATTGCTTTGATATGACTATAAATAAGAATGTTTTTTTCAAGAAAAAATTCATTATCATTAAACAACTAATGCATTTGTCCTTTGTACTTAAATAAATTAAAATATATTATAAATATAAATTCATGCATTTGTCCTTTGTACTTAAATAACTTAAAATATTATAAAATAAATTCATAAATTCTTAATTGTATAATATATTATTAATTAAATTTTTAAATTATACAATTAAATGATATAATAGCATGTAATTAATATACTATTTAACAACCAAATAATATAATATAAAAATAAAATGCAATATATTATTTATGTATTAATTTATAAATAAGTTACCATTTTCATAAAAATTTATCAAATAATTTATAAAACCACATTAAAAATATTAATGTGGTTTGATATAATTTGTCAGAACAAGAGGAAACTCCGCAAAACTGAAGATGCATTAGATGGAGATTATGTGTGTACTTATACATGGAGGTAAGACTATTGGGATTCACTTCCCAATGTCTTTTGGCCTTCCTTATTTACTAAATTACAATAAAATACAATCTCACCCAATCCCTTAGGATTAGGTGTCAACATTCCCCCTTTTAATCTGAAATGATGTTGGTGAGTCCCAGCATCGTTCTGAACTTTTCAAACTTTTCTCTTCCAAGCGCTTTGGTGAAGATGTCTGTTTTCTGCTCATTTGTGGAACAATGACGTAGATGGATAGTTTTGGCCTCAACATGATGTCGAATCAGATGGTATTTTGTATTGATATGCTTTGTTCGATCATGGAACTTTGAATTCTTGGCCAACTTTATTACGAAAGTGTTGTCTATCATGAGTGGTGTTGAATGCATTTGTTTCATCTGAAAATCTTCTAGGATTTTCTTGAGCCACACAATTTCCTTTGCTGCTTCAGCTTTTGCCACATATTCTGCCTCTGTTGTGGAATCTGCTGGAACTGACTATTTGCGTGATCTCCATGAGACAGCTCCTGATCCAAGACTCATGGTATAACCTGAAGTAGACACCCCAGTTTATTTGTCCCCATAAAATTCTGAATCAGAGTATCTGATCAAGCTAAAATTGCCTACTTGTGTATATTTGAGTCCAAAGTCTTGAGTCCCTTCAAGTACTTTAGAACTCTTTTTGTAGCAGACCAATGTCCTTCACACGATTTTTGCATAAACCTGGAGAGGATTCCAACAGCAAACAAGATGTCTGGTCTGGTGATAGTCAAATAGATAAGACTTCCTACAAGCTGTCTATACTTCGTTGCATCCTCGAATTCCTTCCCTTCAATGGATGTGAGCTTCAATTTTTGTTCCATTGGAGTGGTTAAGGGATTGCATTCATCCATGCCAAACTTGTTCAAAAGATCTCCAATGTACTTCTTTTGAGAAAGAAATATAAATTTAGGATGTTGAGTTACTTCAATACCCAGATAGTAATGAACATAGGCCAAATCAGTCATTTCAAAACCTTTCTTCAATTATTTCTTTGTGGATGCAATATAACTTTCACTGTTCCTTGTCATCAAAAGATCATCTACATACACCACAAGATATACAACTATTTTTCCAACTTTCTTAACAAACAAAGTTACATCATCAAGATCAAAATGTTTGAAGTCAAGTTTCAGAAGATGCTCAGTTAATTTCTCATACCATCCTCACGGTGCTTGCTTGAGGCCATACAAGGATTTTATAAGTTTGCATACTTTGTGTTCTTGGCCCTTCACAATAAATCCTTCTGGTTGGGACATAAAAACTTTATCCTTTAGATCTCCATTCAAAAAGGAAGTTTTTACATCCATCTGATGGACTTTCCATCCCTTCTAATCTGCTAGGGAAAAGAGCGTCCGGATGGTGGCCCATTTTGTTGTGGGGGAAAAATTATCTTCATAATTGACCCCTTATTTCTGTGCAAAACCTTTTGCCACAAGCCTGGCTTTAAGCTTATCAAGTGAGCCATTTGCTTTGTATTTTTTTTTGTAGACCCACTTACATCCAATTGGTTTGGTTCCCAAAGGAGGATCAACCAGCTTCCAAGTGCCATTCTTTATCAAGGCATCATACTACTTTTGCATCGCTTCATTCCATTCAACATGAGAAGTGGCTTCTTTGAAGGAAGTTGGTTCATGATCTGTAGACAAACTCAATTCATAGTTATAAGCAATATCCATATCAACAGGTGAGTCAGAATTATCTACGTCACCTTCGTTTTTTCTAGTGGAACTTCTTGTTCTTGTCTTTCTAACCTCATCGGGACGAACGTTTTCTAGTGTCTTTGTCAGCCATTTGGGGGGACCTTTCTGAGATGGCCCAGGCTACTCATTTGACTAATCAAGCTTCAATCTCTCAATTCTTTCAATCACATCGTTCAAGGTGTCATCCGTGGTTGGTTCTTCATGTGGGGGAGAGAGTGCTTCAGAAAATGTTTCCATAGATTGATTCAATATAGGAATCCCCCCTTCAAGATGTGGAATATGATTATCAAATTCTTGAAAATAATTTGAATGTGTGAATCTATCCAGGCGATCAAGTTGTTGCTCAACAACATTGTCAGCCTTGGAAGGTTCAAGGAATATGACATCTCTTGCTATTGCAAACTTCTTATTGACTTCATCATAGAGACAATATCGTTTGGAGGTATTGGAATACCCCAAGAAGATACATTTTCGACTTTTAGCACCAAGTTTACTCCTTTGTACCTTGGGTATCAAAGCATAACAGGTGGAACCAAAGACCTTGAAATGCTTTACCGAAGGAATATGGTCGTGCCACATTTCATAAGGAGTTTTGTTTCTGATTGAATTTTAAGGACACCTATTCTTTATGTATACAGCACATAGAACTGCATCAGCCCAAAACATCAATTTTACATTCTTAAAAAACATCATGGATCGAACCATATTTAAAATTGTCATGTTCATTCTTTCAGCTACACTGTTATGTTGGGGATTATAGGGCACAGTTGTTTGATGTTTGATCCCATGTTGACAAAGATAATTTTCAAATTCGTTTGAAGTGTATTCTTTTCCATTATCAGTACGCAAAGAGCCAATATGAGTTTGTGCATCATTTCAATCCATGCATGAAAATTCTTGAATGTTTGAAAAGCATAAGATTTGTTCTTCAATAAGTAAACCCAACACATTCTGGTGTAATCATCAATAAATTTCATCATATATTTATTTCCATTTGCAAAAGCAACAGGCATAGGGCCACATAAATCTAAATGAATAAACTCAAGTTTTCTATGTGCTCTGGAATGTGAATCATGAAATGGTTGTTTGCTATGCTTTCCTAGAATACAATCACCACATTGCTTAAGTTTCCTAGGAATTGTAGGTAGACCATTAACACCATTTTTCTTCAACAATCGAAGGTTGTCATAGTTTAAGTTTCCAAATCTAGCATGTCATAAAAGACTTGATGGGAATGTACCTTCATCATGATGTGAACTGAATGCAAAATTTTGTGCACGAGAAGAGGAACCTTGCAGCTTCAAGAGTCTTCCTTCTTCTATTCCCTCCATGACAAGTGAATGATATGATGCTTTTCTGACCTCAACCTTTCCATTAAACATGTGAATGGAGTTTCCTTGCTGGTGGATGTGGACCAAGGACAGCAAGTTTCTCTTCAACTCAGGGAGGTATAGAACCTCATGTAGAAGATGATCTGGAAGACTAGGCAACTTAAGCTTGATTGTGCCAAGCCCTGATGGCTTGAGTTTGGATTTATCTGCGAAGTATACTGCTCCATCAACTTTTTCAGTAAATTCTTCAAACAAATCTTTTCTAAATGTCATGTGACATGTTGCTCCTGAATCTAGCAACTAATCATTTCTCCAAGAAGTAAATGAAACATCAAACAAGTCTTCAATTACTCCATTGTTAAAATGTGCTACAGCATAATGAGCGGATTCAAGTGCTTTACCTTTGTCTCTGTCATGAGTTTTACCTTTTTCTTGATTTCTTTGTTGCACAATTTTATCCCAAGGTAGCTCACATGTAGATGCATCATGCCAGTCTTTATTGTAGCATATGCAATGAAGATCAGATTTTTCAGTTTGAGTTTGTCTTCCCCCCCTTCCTCTGTAATTTCTTCTTCCTCTTCCTCTTCGGCAACCTCTTTCTATGGAAGAATCTTGAGCATGAATCTTCTCTCTATGTGCAAAGCATACAGCCTCTTCAGAAGACATAGGGGCTGTCATATTTCCAAAAGCTTTCTCTCTTTCTACAAACTTTTTCTCAAGGGAATCAAAGGTGATTTTCACGAGGTTTCCACTTCCTTGAAATGACTCAAGATAATGTGAGTAAGTGGGATACAATGCCTTAACATATGCTATGAGAGGTATATCAACTTCTACACCAGTGTTCTTAATGTCATGCATGATAGATCTTACTTCTGAAGCTAAAGCAAGAGGGTCATCATTTTTCAATTCAACACTGAACAACTTAATCATTAATTGAACAATTTCAAGTTCTGAATGTGATTCATAGAGTTCTTTTAGCTTTCTCAAGGCTTCATAGGCATTTGAAAATGGTGTAATATGGCGACTCACATCTTCATTTACGAAAGCTGCAATCAAGGCATAGGCCTTGTAGTTCTTGTTTTCCCAAATGGAAATCTCCTTGTCTGAAGTGGGCTTTGCTGCTGGAAGGTCTCCTTCTCCTTCACAAATTCCTCTCCATAGCTCATTAAAAATGAGAGTGTGCTTGATTTTCTGAAACCATTCAGGATAGTTCTCCTTGCCGGAGAGAACAACTCCTACAATAGATATGAGAGAATGCATTCTTTTGAAGAAAAAAATACTTTGTTGTCAAGGTAAAAACTCAATTCTGGTTTAAATTCTACAAAAAAAAAATAATAATAATAATAATTCCTTTTTGTAAAAAAAAATTGGGGAAAAATAGAGGTATTATCTGAGGGAGGCATTTTCTAGGGGAAGCTTTTTCTGGTGGGGTATTTACTAAGGGAGGAATTTTCTTGGGGGGGGGTTACTTGCTATAATAAAAAACAATAAAAAATTAAACATCAGGGAGGGAAGGCGGGTTGAGGGTCTGCGTGAGGGGATTGGTGAGGGAGGGGCCAAGGGTCTGTGTGAGGGGGCGGGGGACGAGGAGCCGAGGGTCTGCGAGAGGGGTTGGGTGAGGGAGGGGTCGAGGGTCTGTGTGAGGGGGCGGGGGCCGAGGTGTCGAGGGTCTGCGAGAGGGGTTGGGGATGGTGAGCGTGTGAGGGGTTGGGGCTGTGAGTGGGGAGGGGATGGTGAGCAGGCGGGGGCCGAGGTTCTGCGAGATGGGTTGGGTACGGTGACCGTGTGAGGGGTTGGGGCTGTGAGCGGGGAGGGGAGAGCTATGAGCAAGGAGGGGAGATTTGTGAGC
This sequence comes from Pinus albicaulis, assembly GCA_034641835.2. NCBI lineage: Eukaryota > Viridiplantae > Streptophyta > Pinopsida > Pinales > Pinaceae > Pinus > Pinus albicaulis. The sequence goes on along the minus strand of CM076582.1, from coordinate 576,391,954 downwards.
GGGGAGGGGATGGTGAGGGGCGCGGGGGCAAGGGTCTGCGATAGGGGTTGGGGATGGTGAGCGTGTGAGGGGTTGGGTCTGTGAGCGGGGAGGGACAGGATGTGAGGGTGGGGAGAGAGGGGTGAGAGATGTGAGGGTGAGCGTTGTGAGGGTGGGGAGCGATGTGAGGAGGGATGGATGGTGAGGGAAGGGCGCTGTGAGGGTGGGGAGCAATGTGAGGAGGGATGGACGGTGAGGGAAGGGTGTTGTGAGGGAGGGGAGCGATGTGAAGAGGGAGGGACGGTGAGGGAAGGGTGTTGTGAGAGAGGTCCAAGGGGTGAGGCGGAGTGCGTGAGCAAGGGGGACTACATGCAGGTGAGGGAGAGTGCATGAGTGGGGTGCGAGGATGAGAGGAGTGGACGAGAGTGCTGGTGTGAGGTTGAGCGAAAAATTATTTGCACAGTAAAATTGAATGTGCAGAGAACTGTAAAAATTATTTTCACAGTAAAAACTGAATGTGTAGATAACTTGAGCTAAAACTGAATGTGCAGATAAAAATGAGGCAGAATTTACCAAAAAAAAAAGTGCAAAATTATTCCAGAATTACAGAATGGCAGGAGCAGTAAGAAACTGAATGCCAGGAGCACTAAAAACTGAATGCACAATGACAGTCTGCAAAAAATGCAGAACATGAGGGAGTTACACCAAAGGCAGGAATTCCAAAAATGGGACTAGCTCTGATACCATGTCAGACCAGGAGGTAACTCCACAAAACTGAAGATGCGTTAGATGGAGATTTTGTGTGTACTTATATATGGAGGTGAGACTATTGGGATTCACTTCCCAATGTCTCTTAGCCTTCCTTATTTACTAAATTACAATAAAATACAATCTCACCCAATCCCTTAGGATTCGGTGTCAACATAGTTGAAAGTTATTCGTATCTACAATTGATAAATATATAACAATAGAAATAATAATTAAAAAAAACTATTACAAAAAAAATATTATTATTATCATTAAATTGACTAATTTTTATAAATTTTTAATTTTTAAATTATCTAAAAAAAATATCAAACATTAACAATAAACCATCAATGATAAATTAACCAACTCCAATAACCTTATCTTATCATGTCTCGCGTAGTCTAAAAAAACCCACAAAATAACCCAGGAATTCCAGCAAGATTATGAAAAATTCAAGCAGAGGTTAAGGGTGTAAAACTTCGGGATTTTGGGTGCCGATGGGGTTTTTGATGGTGTTGAATCTATTTCCATCATAAAAAAAAATTGATTCAAACACGCCAACTACCTTTTTTTGAAAGAAAAAAATTATCAGGCAAAAAATTGTCTTCCAGACTATTTTGTTACATATGTAGACAACTCCATAATAAACATTCTTTAGAATTATATAACTTTATTTTTATCATTTCTTTAATTTATCATCAATATATTTTTGCATTTTAATTAACCAACTCTAATAATCTTATTTCATTATCGCATTCTTATATAATGTTTTATTAATTATGCTTTATATGTTTATGTTATATATATATATATTATTAATATTAAATTATTTTATTAAAATTAGATTAACCAACTTTATTTATAATTATATAACTTTACCTTTATAATTCCTTTAATTTATCACCAATATATTTCTAATAATCTTATCTCATTATCACATTCTTAAATAATCTTTTATTAATTATTATTTATATTTTTAAAAATTAAAAATATATATATATATATATTATTATTATATATATAATATTATTATTAATATTAAATTATTTTATTAAAATTAGATTAATAAACCTTCTTTATAATTATATAAATTTACCCTTATAATTTATTTAATTTATCATCAATATATTTTTAAATTTTACTTATACAATGGTTTGCCAGATTCTGTAACTATTAGATATTCGCAGTGGACACCTGAGTCGAGGCAAATTAATGTTTAGACATTCACACCAACAACATGAAGGTTATGATTGGGTAAATAATTCCATTAAAAGCCAGTCGGTTAAATCAGCGATCAATCCATTATTTTGTCTGCACCATAATAGTTGGAATTTATATCTCTTTCTAGGTTGGAATTTGTATCTCTTTCTAGCGCTTTTACATGGAAAATTCTTCCCAGAGGCCCTTGTTTTAGTGGCCAGGTCGAATTTGGGGGTTAATCACAAGGTACATTGGAGTAAATGAAACATTTCAAACTTTCCTATCAGCATTTTTTATTCGCGCGAATTTTTTCAAATCTTTCTTTTCCATCCCGCCACTGGCCAACTATCATTATTCATTCCATCAATCAACCTATTATTCTTCCTACAACATAATAATTGAGATTTCTATCTTTTTCTAGCTCTTTTAAATGGAAAATTTTGCCCAAAGGCCCTTGTTTTGGTGGCCAGGTCGAATTTGGAGGTTAATCATGAGGTACATTGGAGTAAATGCAACATTTCAACCTTTCCTATATACATTTTCTATTCCCGCAAATTTTTTTCAGATCTTTCTTTTCCATCCTGCCACTAGCCAATTATCAGTATTCATTTCACCTCTATGAATTTGAAATATTTTTTTCACACCTCGGAAATTCTAGAAGAAGCATGGGCAAATGGCGGGCAGGAGAGAACCGGGGAGGCCAAATGGCAGGGAATGGAAACTCAATTAACCAAGCCCTAAGTAACCAGAGGTAGTAAGGAATAATTGGGGATACAAAGAGGAGGATAGCGTGGGATTCCATACCTAAGGAGAGAAATTTGGAGAGTTGGTCACGAGGCTAGGAGAATTTAAAATTTGGAAGGAATGGTGTCATGAGGGCCACAGAAGCTACAACACCAGAGGTTAGTAACTATAAATATGGAAGCTTGTAGGTTAAGGCTCTTACTCTTTACATGGTATATAGTAGATAGTAGGAAGCCCAAATGTTGACTCTTCATATATCTAAGTTTCCAATTTTTTACTTCTGGAGGTTGTAAGGGCATGGGGAAATCTCAATTTAACAAACCTTGAAATTTTTTTGCAAACCCTGTAAAAGTGTTGAGCAACATATTGCAAGAAACCTTTGAGTTTGGTATGATCTATGGGTGCGGTAGTAATGTTATTCTACAACTAAGAAATTCATCTAAGTGAGCCATTGGTACACAAAGTCTAGGTTGTAAAGCATTTTGCTTAATCTCGTCATGCTAGTATTCAAACTATATTAGCCAACAAATAAAGCAAAAGACCTACAAAGATGGCATACAGTGATTCATTTTTATTGTTGTTGTTAGAGAGGGCATATAAAATTTAAATGCTATAATTTGGCAATGATAACAATCAGGTTCAAGAATGGAACCACATATGTCAACAGAGTATGTACATGGCTACATTAGGACAGAGTCATAAGTAATATGCCCCAATTGTGTACAATATATCAACATAATATGTGTAGAATTACACCAGGAGAAAAATTATGGTAAGCCTGATTAATATGCCTAGTTTGTAGAATTGCAGCCATAAATAGTACTGAACATTAGGCATGAATCTGTAATATTCTCCTCTACTGTACACCCAGATTACATGGTTACAGGATCACAATTTAAATGACCAGCAGATAGTATTATTCTCATGAAACAATATTATTCTCAAGATATAGTCAAATTCATCATAAAGATGAGTAGGTAAGGTCTTGAAAAGCTAAGTTTAATTTATCTTTTAATGTTTATTTTACATGAATCATAAGTCCATAATCATTATATAAGTTAGCTACAATAGCCAAAAAAATCATTGACAATATGATTCAAAGGTTTATTTATCAACAACATTGACTTTTTATTCATATATGACATGGTATTGGATGTTTAACACAATCCCTAGACCAATGAAACTGCCATAATTGTGAGGAAATGTTTTAACCATAGCCATGATGGACTTATAGGCCTCTGGATCCTAGAAATGCCATTATATGCTATGCTTCACTACAAATTTGTCATATTGCTAGTATTATGGAACAATTTAAAGAGTCTACAAGATTAGAGTGAATTCATTATGGGTTCAATATTTCATAGGATTTCAAAGATTAATAACTTGGATTGCACGCAAAAGAAATAATGTGAAGCATTCAATCCTCCTCATGTTCGATATTACAAGTGTAACCTAGTATGGTTTAAACAAGATGATATCATATTCACAAGGAAATTGGTAAAATCTTGATCTTAATCAATCACCTAATTCTCACCCAACCATATTTCTTGAAGGAAAGATAGTAAACATAGGCTAATATTTGTAACTTATAGGAAATACAAAGAACCTAAAAATTAGAGATTGAAACATTTATTGTTCCTTCACATCAATGCATATTTTATAAATAGAGTATATAAAGAATTTTTAGAACTTTGATGAAAGAATTATTTGATTGAATATTGCAAACTAGCCAATTGATTAAGGAAAAACAATTTTCCACCCAATTGTAGAATTTATCACACTTGGTCTTTCTAGAATAGGCCACCCCCTATATAACACACCCCCTCCTTATCACCCTCATAAAGTGAGGTGGTGAGGTGGTTACTGTAAAAATTTGATTCCCAATGTATTGTCTTGGGAATGGAATCTAAGGTCTCCTTTATTTTATTTTCTTCTTTTCAACCCTCAATAATTTTCCAACAACTTGCATGTACTGAACTTTTATAAACCATTTGTATTTATTATTAGATCCATTTTGGATCAAGGATTGTTGAGAGATACGGCCAATAGCCATTGTTTGACCTTATGGCCTCACATCCCATCTTGAGGGTGGATTAAATGGCATATTCCTATGTTTAGGGATGAATCACTCCTTTGCAATTGATGTGGACCTTAGTGGAAACATTCACAATAAGATTTAGGTACTTGTACTCTCTATTTGTTTGTTTATTTGTTCTTATTTCTATCAAATGATTCCGATAAATTTTTTCATATGTGAACTCCACTAAAGAATTTTTTCCAGTGATAGAAAGGTTTTTATTAATCATTATTGTAAATCTGGGTGGAATTTCTACTACGAATTATGTCTATGTGTGGAATCGAGTTGAATTTTTCTTGATAATAGCAATCATTTCATGACATATAACTAACAAATTAATTTTAGATGTTTCCCATGGTACATGTGCCATCTGTGCTTTGCAAGTTATTCAAATGTTGATATTTTAGAGTAATGTTTCCCATGTTCAATCAATTGAGAATAAACCACATATCAAAATTCCTCTCTCATACATGCAAGCATACTATTGAGTGTTGATAAAGGTTGATTAATTTTAACCTTATAAGTGGGAGCAAGGTAATGATCTATAACAAATATGGTCCCTCCAGAAAACCAAAGAAGAACTATTCGAAAGGAAGAATAAAAAATTTACAAAATTTACAAAATTTAAATTTAAATTTAAAAAAACAAAACAAAAACAACAAAAACAAAACAAAACATACTTACATTTCCAATAGACGATATATAGATAATAGATAGGTAGACATATTTCTACTAGTATAGCCTTATATGTTTCAAGGATCTAAAAAGCTCAATTATTGTGATAAACAATTAAGTCAATTGATCTAGACTTGGGATTCAAGTCATCTAATAGTTTTATCATTTTGAATCAATAGTTTGTTTTCTGGCAAAAGCAGAATTAGAAGTTAAGAGTGCCATATTTTGTACACAAGTTTATTCCATGTATGACATTAGACTTTATAATCCGTCATCAAACAATCAAATTAGAATTGTATCAATCTCCTTCACCATTTCTGATAAGTTTCAGACATTAATGCAACGTACCAAATTATCTCCAAGAGCGTGAAGCGGCAGCAAAATGAGAAATATCAGCAGGTTTCTGTAAATATTGAAGCATGTTCCTTGTCATGTAAGGAGGTTAAACGTTATGATATTTTCTATCCTCCTGAAGATGTACACTCCTTGAGATGATCACATCCTTAGGGAAGAAAAATGAATATTAGTGACAATCAAGGAAATTAATCACTGCACAATTTTAATGAGGTTCTATGCAATAGCATGAAAATTCTAGGGATTTCTACTGTAAAGTAGGTCAAAGTTAGCTACATATTTTCATTATGTGCATGTGAGAACATGTAACAGCCCTCAATATGTTTAGTCACTAGTGATTAACTCATGTAATTCTGAGAGAAAAAAGGCACGGATCCTTCCAAAAATGCAACAAGATTGTTTCCAAAATTAAGTTCATAATTTAGCATCAAAAGGTGTTAACTTAATGCAATATGATATCTAGAGTTTTAGAGGAGCACTTTGAAGGTTATCATGCACAAGAGTGAAATAGAAGACATGTAGACTTCATCAATTGATATTAAAAAACATCAAGGAAATTGACACTAGCCTTGAACATTTGAAGGATTCATTTTACAAAGTGCACAACTGCGTCAACAGAGAACTCTCTTAGGCACAACGTTCAGATTTCATTGTTGTATCTAGTATCTAGCCATTTAAATGTTTTTAAGAGAAAAATATTACTGATGTAAGGTTGAAACTTAAAAGTGTATAAGATTATTTAACAAAGTGGTGGGATCACTATGAAATTCCTTAGGGTGGGATGAATGGTATTGAATAGGGTATGCTTCAATAACATACCATACGTTGTGTCTTGTCATTGGACCATTACCTGAACTCATATAGATACATACTTGCATCAAGGGTGCAGTTACTTGTCTGGAAGCTTGCATTGAATATCATATGCATGAAAGTCCCCAACAGGATGGCCTCTAAATTTCACTATGGTGATGGCCTAATACATGGACAAAAATTTGTGGTAAGCTAAATGTGATCAGCCTTCATATAACTTGCAAGCCATCTTAACTGATCTAGTTCAAGGTCATGATAAGGAACTAGAAATATTAGTTCCTTATGAATTCCTACTACCTGGTAGGATGAAAATATAACTAGCATTAACCAGTGGCAATCACTCCATACAAGGGATCAGTCACCTACAATAAAATTTTAATTATAAACCTCACCATTAATAGGTTTAACATTGCAGTAGAAGGGTTGGATAGGTATTTTCAGGTAGAGCACCCTACCAAGTTCAAATTGGTTGCATGCATGGTTCTAATACTTATACTACGAGGTTTTCCATAATCATGAAATTCACCCATGAAGACCAACCTTATGTTTAATTTATGAAATCTCATTGTATACTGGTCACTATACTTACCTGGCCCCATCCTTATGTTCAATTTATGAAATCTCATTGCAGACCGGTCACTACACTTACTTGGGTGGTCAACACGACTAATCTAGTCATCCTAATGTTGGTGGCCAACACACAAGCCATCCACTATCACCTTGGTGGCCTTGCTCCACAATATGGACCACAAACATCCTAGTCTAGGGGTATCCCTAAGGTCTATCTAGCTAAATTTTGTAGATGTGGGAGTAGTTTTCAGCTAGGATTTATTAGGAATGAGATTGATCAAAAAATCATATTTCCATAAGAGTGAAATAAAATATGAAGTGTTATATGAATAACAAGTGTAACACAAGTTTCCCCATTGAAATGTGGATTACCATTAACCATGAACTTGTGTTAAAATGTTGGAAATGGTTATGTTATGACAGTCTTTGATGACCACAATTACTACATCAAACACAAATTGTTGGAACAATATCTCAAAGAGGATAACAATGAGGGTTGTGGCCATGTGATGCTAAACCAGTAATTTCATTCCAAAAGTGCCAAAAATGAACATTCACATCAACTATCCAAAATGTAACATGAAATTGCAAGTGTGAAACATGTCCCATTAAGAATAAACAATAGTTTGATTTCAAACCAATATGAGCAACTTAAATGTGATTTAAAAAAAAAAAATATGAACTTAATAAGGGGTAGGTTACAGCAAAGTAGTGTTTTTCAAGGGTTTTTCTTTGTGACTGTGCATAATTGCAAATGAAGGGTTCCATACTTAAAAGTGTTTTTTACATTCTGAACCTAAAAGAGATTTATTCTAACCTATAATATTTTTTATTTTATTTTATTTAACTTGTTGTTTTTCATATTCTATATATTTTTCATATACTAAATTTATTTTTTCATTATGTTTGTAATCGCAGGTCTAGTCTTGGGGTAATGGACAATATAAAAGATACTTCATATGGAAGAATAAAATACACTATTTCTATTGAGGTGGATCAAAATATGGCACCATTACACAAGAAAAATAGCCCTGAAATAAGGCGTGTAAGTGACAATGACAATCAAAAAAGAAGAGAGGGGGAAAAAATGTTGACTTGTGGGCAAAGGCAGATTTATTCCCAATAAATCCTACCACAAATTATCACCCAGGCTTTAAAAGTGTAATGGGACTGGTCAAGTTTTTGTGTAATGGAAAGAATGGGTTGCTAGGATATTGTGAAAACTTAAAGGGAACTTGTAAATATCTTGAGGATGATGTGGAAAACCTACTCAAAATAATCTATGATTTGGAATACCAAAACTATAAGTTGGTTGAAAGCATTAATCAAATTCATAACATGAATTTGGTTGCAAACAATCAAAATATGAGTTTCTGACAAACCATCTTTCTACAAAATCAAAGTCTTATGAACAACTTTGTAGAAAATAAAAGATTGGGTGAAGAGGGAAAAAGGAACTTCGAAGAAAATAAAATATTTTTCAAAGAGAGAGAATATTTTAGTAAGAGATTAACAGTTTAAAACTTAAGGTTGCTATTTTAACAAGGAATTTGAAATTACTCGAGAAAATACCATTTGGAGGAAGATATAGAATTAAAAAAGTTAGCAGCATTTCTTCTTTGGTATCCACAGAGGGTGCTATGAAAAAGAGAGTATATGCTATAAAATTTCTCATGAAGCCAAACAAGAGAGAAGAAATATTGGAGGGGGCACACATGTCTTATATATCAAAGTCCATGTTCAAGAAAGATGAGATAATATCCATGATTGGACAACCAAGTTTTGATTCCCTTAGAAGATGTCTTTTTTATCAAGTGATAAATCAACTATCGGAGTCCATGAATGTAGAGAAATTCCAAAGTGTTTGTGATGATACTGGGATTAGTAGACGGGGTTATAAAACAATTTTTAAATGTTGGAATCACTAAAGTTTTCATTCTTCTACCTTTTCATATAAAAAGTGCTCATGCAAGAAGTAATAGCAAAATTGTTGATCTTCTAGGTGACATGTATCATATAGAAGCAAAGAAAGAGATAAGACAGAAGGGTGGGAAGAAAAATATTAAGAATGAAATTGTGATTCTGAATTCAAAGAACAACATATGGTTAGATCCAGAGAAAATATTGCAAGATATGGTGAAATTTTATAATATTTATGTAGAGGAAGCACAAGGAAAATTGATTTTTGTTGTCAAAATGGATGAGATGTAACTCATTAATAGTGAGAAATATGAAAGAGTTTTTATCACATTAATGAATAGGGCCATGGATCCTAATATTGAGGTAAATGATAAAAAATTATTTTCTATCCAATCTGAGAATCACATATGGTGGTTGGGATTGTTTCGCATATCTATGGAGTCTCATGAAACATTAAAATGGGGTTTTTATCAAACTTTGATACCCACAACAATTGCCTCACATAGAATGGGAGAAAAAATAGTTGTTGACGGTTATGGATCATATGAAGTTGAATGGCATCTAGCAACTGATTTAAAAACATTAAAATGCATGTACAATGTTGGGCATCATGATAATGCAAAGCATAGTTGCATTTATTGTATGCACACAAGGAAAAAATAAAAATTGCCAAGTGGTGGGCGGTAAAATGGGATTACAAGTTGTAACCAATACATTTCTCCAAATCGAGATGAGATGGATGAAAATATGGATCCCATACTACCTATACCACTTACAAGAGTACATATATGCTAAGTCACTGGGTTCGGTGAATTTTATCCTTGGGGTTTGAAATTCGCCAAACCTAAAACAATTTCAAACAAATTCAATTAAGTTCACTGAATTTAATGCTGAACTCGAACACAATTTTTTTGTCGAACTAAAAGGCGAACTCCAGCAATTTTTTTTTTTAAATCAGTTAAAAATTGAATAGGTTCAGTTTGGTTCGAACTTTGGGTTAAATTTTTCGGTTACTTTGAAAATTGACATAATTTTTTATTTATGTGCATCATATTTATTTTTCAGCCTACTTAAAATTGATTTTTTTAATATATATACATATTTTTTTGAAATTTCTATATGTCGAATTTTATGCCAAACTTTATCTGCAAAATTTTAGGTGTCGAACTTTATTCGAATTTCAAGGTCATTGAACTCGAACACGAACATGAACATGGTGACTTAGCATATATGTACGTTGCATGCATTTGTAAGAATTGTCGATAAATTGTTGTACCTTTATATTATATTTGCTTGGAATAAAAGGCCACAGGAAATTGCACAAAATTCAATTGAAGAAATTGAGAAGGTTCTTTCTAATGCTAGTTTGCATGGATGTAATGTGAAAATTTGCAAAGATACAAAATTGTCAGGAGCCTAAGGTAGTGTTCCTTCTAAATCATGGGCGGGTTTAAAGAATGACACTTTATTGTATATGTCAAAGCATCAGGAAAAGGCCAATGGGAAATTTATAAATACCATATTGATGAAGAGGATGATTGAACTAATAATGGGAGATTTGAATTAAGAAAAAAAAATTGGATAGCTCTTTCTTCTTTATTCTCATTAATGGACAAGGAAAAAATTGAGAAAGGGGATGATATGGCTTTCACTAAAGCAGTTGGACATTTTACAAAAGAAATGATTTGGGCGTGGGGAGAGAATGAAATCACACATTACATGGTAGGTGTCATTTCTTCCTTCTCTACACATCATATTTAATATTTTTTATTATGTCATTTTTTTAATTAAAAATTTAATCAGATGTTTTTATGCTGGTAGCATATATTGTATGCTCACGCAACATGGTTTTCTCAGGAGTATGGTAGCTTAGGAATTTGGAATACCCAAGGAATGGAAAAGTCTCATAAGCAAGCAAGGGTAGCATATCATAAAAATACTCAACATGGAGGTGGCTCCAAACCTTCAAATCCACTTGTTCAAATGTTTGAGTAGTTTTATAGGCGCATAGTATCAAATTTTACTCAAGAAGTAGACATTTCTAGTGAAGATTATGTTGAAAACTAGGTAAGGGATGCACATATAAGACAAAAGTATGAAACATGGGAACAATCTAAAGGTATAAATGCATGTCTAGAATGGCATTCAAAAAGAAGAAGGGAGGGTAAAAAATGGGTTTTGGAAGAAGACATTGGCCAAGAATTATTGTGGTATGTTTGTTGTGTTATGTTGTTTTGAGTGTTGAAAATACATCTAAATATTTTCATTTTGATCCTAGACAGCTTCTCTTTCTAATGAAAATCACTGTCCATCTTGTAGATAATTCCCTTCCATATTTGATGCATGCATGTAGGTTTAACATGCCCCACATCTAAATGTTACCTGGTTACCTCATACCCATGTCTTGCAGGATTTTCATCAAACTATTTAGCAGCTACGCATTTTTTGGCCACTTCTGTGAATTTCTCTTGGTGAAAGTTGGGTGTTATTATCACCTGCACCCAAGTTCTGGACTTGGGTTATTTTCCACTGAAACTGACATACTCATTTTTTGAATAGTTAAGTTAGTTTGAACACCATGTGGTTTATTTTGGTGGAATTTCTATGAAGGAAAATTGGTTTGGTAAACCAAGAACCTACATTGTTTGATACAACAATACTTGAAAATATACAATATGGAAAAGAAGATGCAACCATGGAAGAAGTTGAAGAATTTTCAAATGCACATGGCTTCATTACCCTACTTCCAAGTGGCTACAACACTAAGGTATGGGCATTACTGAACATTTTTCAAATATGCCATACTAATAAATCAACTTCATATGGTGATTTAATATACTCAGACCATAACCTGGTTTCGAATTTTTGGAGTGGTTGGCATTTAAATTTGTTTGTAACTAAAATTTTATTCAACACATCCCATTTAACCTCTAGTTTTGTTGCTATTGTATATATATATCATCCCCTCTAAGATTCGTTTCAAATGAATTATTTAAAGCACTGTAGTGGATATTTTCAAAGAAAACATTCAGAGAGAAAGCGTGATTTATTCTTTTATAAATTGATCATTCCATCCTAATATTTTAAAATTCCTTGTAAATATTTTGTGCAGGTTGGAAAACAAGCAGTTCAGCTATCTAGGGGACAAAATCAACGAGTGGAAATAGCAAGAGAATTCTTCTATTAGATGAAGCAACTAGTGCTCTTGATGCATGTTCTGAAAGCATCGTTCAAGAAGCTCTTAACCATCTGATGATGGGAAGAATCACTATTTTTGTTGTGCATCATCTCTCCATCATCAGAAATGCAGACATCATTGTTGTTTTATAGTAGGGTCGAATTAGGAAATCATGAAGGATTGTTTTCCAAAGGAAGGAGCAGTGCATATTCAGCATTTGTTAAGCTCCAAGAAATGGATATGGAAACTGATGGAAGCCTTCCTCTAAGGAAAATCAAATCCACATGCCTCAGTCATTCATTATCAACCAAATATTTGAGCCTTCGTTCAAGAAGTTTAAGAGCCTTAGCTATCAATATAGTACATGAGCAGATGGGAGACTGGAAATGATTTCAAATGTTGATACAAGCAAGACTAATCCCCCAGATCCAGGATATTTCTTTAGACTTCTCAAATTAGGTACACTTGAATGGCCCTATGCTCTACTAGGCGCTGAAGGATTGATTTTCTCTTGTTTAATTGGAACTATCTCTGCCATCAAAATGAGAAATATGCCTCAAGTTTTATATTAATATTGAATATGTCTTCATCTACATTGGATCTGGTCTTTATGTTGTTGTTTCCTACCTTTGTCAATACTAATTTTTCAATATCATGGGCGAGAATATCACTGTAAGAGTCTGGAAGATGATACTTTTAGGTCAATATCATAATTTTCTCTTGTGTAAGAATAATTATTAATGGGCACATTTCACACCTGTTAATACTAAGAAATATAATTAATTACAGCATTTATAAAACAATGTCATATCACTTGCAATAACATAATCATATGAAATGAAATTTAGCCTTTTAGATCTCCAAAAAAAAAATATATTGGTCCCTATGCACTTCAACCTTCAAGTTATGATCAAGATCAATACACGGGGATATTAACTTCAATATATGCCCTAAAATTTGTTACAAATCTGGACACTACTTCTATATAGCTCGGATTTAGGCTTTAGACTTGGAAATACCACACCTATGAATACTCAGAAATAGAATTAATTACATCACCTATAAAACAATTTCATATCACTTGCAATAACATAATCATATGAAATGGAAATACCCATGGCACATGTGAAATGGACTGCATTTTCTATGAATCAAAGTTTCATCATTACAATTAAACCTATTAATTTTCACAAGTTAAATTTACTGAAATTGGGATTGCAATGCTCTGGGATAAGCCATTCATTGAGAGATGGTACATACAGGAAATTTAAATTTACTAAAATTGGGATTGCAATGCTCTGAGTTAAGCCACGCATTGAGAGATGGTACATATTGGAAATCTTCTCTGTCAGTAAACTTTGCATATCCGAAATTTATTCTAAGTTGAAGGATACTACAGAAGCTTACATTTCAATAATGAATTTCGAGTTCTATATGTGAACAAAAATACTAAAGCCCTCTTTTTTGAACAATAAAAACCATCCCAAAATATAGAAATTGACATACTCAAACCCACTTCTATCAATCCTCAACTTGTCTTGATGACCAAGCATTACACTGGTAGTGCCAAAGAGATCTTGTTCACACAAATTTGTCCAGTCAAGGATAGACTTGCCTCCATCATCCTAGATAATGGAAACCAAAATAATTTGGTAATCAATAGTTTTTCGATGCCTTGGAGTTACTAACCTCTACTTATCCCAAGTCATAAAATCTTAGATGGGTCAAATAATTTGGGAAACCCACAATGATCACTCCAAAGTGCTCCATTACCTTCACTATCAAAGCCTTTTGTGACACAATGGAGTGTGATGACTCCAATGAGTTGTTCTAACACGAGATAGCAATACCTTGCACTGTATGATGGATACCACATGACAAAAGGGTTCACAAACATTGTAAGGTGTACAAACTCAGTTATACTTCTTCATTTACTCAACTTGTACTTTATAATTAACCTATTGTTAACCAAGTCAATCTGAAGAATTTAAAACTACGCATTGTAGAAAAATAAAAGACTGCACAGGGAAGCTAACTCTCTTCAATTTTTAGCATGAAATTTAATCATGCATAATTTTCATTGCAAAACCCAGGGGTTTGCCTCCCATTTGGACCATTCAACACTCCAATGACTTGGTCTATGGTTCTTTACCACCAAATTATCCTACATGTTTAACATGTCATTTAATCATGCATAATTTTCATTGCAAAACCCAAGTGTTTGCCTCCCATTTGGACCATTCAACACTGCAATGACTTGGTCGATGGTTCTTTACCACCAAATTATCCTACATTGTGTACCTCACCAGTGGAGATAATCAAGATTAAGAGGGAGATTATGTATCTTTTGGAAGATGGTAAGATCCATCTTCGCTCATCACCATGAGGATATCCCACTTTAGTTGTACCTAACAAGGAGAAACAATAATGAAAAATTGCATATAATTTTAGGCCCTCAACAACATCACCATTAAGAACCATTATCCACTTTCTTGGATTGGATGACCATCTTGAATGGCTCAAGGGATCCAAGTACTTCACCAACCTAGATTTTGCTCTAGGCTATCACCAAGCCTATATAGAAACTAATGATGTCTAGGAAACAACATTCAAGACAAAATTTGACCTCTATGAGTGGTTGCTCATGCATGACAACCTAACTAATGTCCATCACCACTTTCATGCAAATCACTGACATCTTTCACCTACACCTCCAAAATTTTGTGTACTTGGGATGAAAATTTTAATTTTAGAAAGAATTGGCCAAAATAATTGTAGTGTTTTCAAATAGTATTTGATCTCCTCCCCCAACACAAGTTATAAGCTAAAAATGAAGAAATTTGTCTTTGGACAAACCTTTGTCTAATATGTGGGTTTTGTGATTGATGAAACTGAAGCTCACACAAATCCTACCAGATTCATGTCTTTAACATTTGACCTACTCCCACCAATACCTTAAATCACAAGAGTTTGTTAGGAGGCATGAATCTATATAAGAAATGCATCCACATGATTACTCTTCCATTGCTTGGCCATTGAAACAAGCCAACAATCAAAAAAAAATTCACTGAAATTATAAATAAAAACAACTGTTTCAAAAGTTGAAGGATCCCCTATTCTTCTAGAATTGCAAGAACCTTTCGAGACTGAAACATGTGTGTTTCAATAAGCCATAGGCATTTTTCTTAAGTGAGGAGGACACCCAACTACATACCACTCACAGAACTTGTCCCAAGAAAAGTGCAACTACAACACTTATGCCAAGGAAATCTAGGCATTGGTTTGAGCACTCAAGTAATGGTCACACTACATCCTTGGTGAAGAAACTATCCTCCATGTCGATTATCATCCTCTTCAATCATTGAATTTCCATTCTAATATCCACAAACAAAAACAATTAAAAAGGCTTCATAAATTCGACAATTTTATTTAGTAAGTAAGAATAGCCCTAATAAAGTGGTTGATTTACTCATCATAATGCCTACTAAGGTCCTTCCTAGTTTAGATGTATGAAGTGCATCATATCAGCAATGAATAGTAATAATATCCCAAATAAAGTGGTTGATTTACTCATCAGAATGCCTACTAAGGTCCTTCCAATTTTAGATATACGAAGTGCATCATATCAGCAATGAATAGATCAATATTCCAATGACCCCTATTTTGGTATTGTCATGAACTCCATCCAAAAACCACATAGGTCAACTAAACACTCTTCCTATATTACACAATCTAGAATAGCTTATTGTACATGCTCAATCAATTGTATCCTAACTAGACTAGATCACCTTTTTTTTCCCAAAGAGGTCCACTCTTCATCATACAGAGAGAATTTTGGGGTGTGTAAATTTGGTTGATTTGAAACCATACTTATTTTAGCCTTTTGTTAGGAAACATGTGGAAGATTAGATACAGAGATGTTCACATTACAGCCAAAGAAACACTTCTAATTAAAATCTTGTTGTGTACTAGTATTTGCAAGTTCCCAGCGAGCCATGGGAGTAAAATCTCTGTGGATATCATCAATGATTTGCCTATCACTTAGCCTAATAAGCATAATTGTATCATTTTAGTAGTTTGCATATTTTCAAAGATGGCGATGTTCATTCCTTGCAACAAGAGAATTTATGCCCCTAAAGCTACAACATACTTCTTTTAACAAGTTTGGAGCTATTATGGTTTATCATTGACTATCATTAACAATCATAACTTCATATCTTTATGCAATTCTTGAAATTCATTGTGGAAACTTTCGAGTTGTCAATTAATGGGATATAAAGGTTGACTTAGTTAACATGACCTTGGCCCATGCTCTTTGAATTTACGACCATAAAAACAAATAGTGGGGTCATTACATGTCTCTGCAAGGCACTCTCCATTTGCAGTTGGTTATGGTTTCAAACATCATTTCCCGTATGAGAATCCAAATTCTATCTTAACTCCATCCACAATGCACATCCCACCAACAAAATAAGCAAGGAAATGCTTCTTTATTTGTACAAAACTTGGCCAATATCCATAATAGGGCCCATGACATACTTCAATAAAAGTATGCCAAAAACAAGGCATTTCATAACATAGATCAAGTTGCTCCTCATTTTCAAGTTGGTGATAGAGTTTGGAATCACGGTAATGTCCCTACTGTCCCAAAAGAAAAGTGGCATGATTGCCATGAAAGAAAAATAAGCTTGGATATGGAGCTTGGTGGATATAACCAAATTTTGCATGGAAATCAAAGCTCATAATTCATATGTTTGGAAGATATCCCTATCTCTCCTGGATTGGATGATGCATTTCTTGATGTAATTAGAGGTAAAGAACAGGTATTTAAGGAAGATAATTCTAGTCGCAAAAGAAGAATGCAAGCTGAGAACAGAAGGGGTGATATAGTAGTCAATTTACCCTCAGATATTAGGAATGATCACTCAGTATAGAGCAATGTTGAGAGAAAGGAGCCTAACAGGTTTTTGATCAAGAAGAATATGACAGGAGCAGAATAGCTACAAATTTCATGAGGAAGAGAAAGTGGTATTTCCCTATAAACTTATATCCTACAAAACTATAGGCACTCGTAATAAAAATAATGATGTTCAAATAGGATGCGATAAGGAGGGGTGCAATGTTGTTCTTGTGACAAATATTGACCGAGATCTTGATGAAGAAATAAAATCCCAGCCTTTTTCAAGTCTTCATCCATTATACAGATAAAAGTGTGAGTAACTTAATCCTATATCAAGCTTTCTTCCTAAATACAGAAACATGTGAGCAACTTAATTGCCACATAAAGCCATGTTCCTGTTAGAATTCCATTGCAAGTTTCATATTTTGTGAGAAGTTTTATAGGCAATGAGAGCAAAGAACAATGTATAGATGAGTGGGCTTTTGAAGATCTCATTGTTTACTTTTCTATTCCATATTTGTACCTCTTTCAATTCCCAACATATAATATTGATGCATTTCAATGCAAACATGCCCTGCGTTCAATTATCCATGCTTTCCTTCCCTCTGGAAAAACTGATAATGTCGATGAAAACATCCCACAAGATTTTTTGTATGCTAAGCAACATAAGTCTCAGTTTGTTGGAGAAAGTGTTGTAATATTTCAGCTCAATTTTAGGTCGTGATGATGAGTTTGTTGGTTCAGCAAAAGAAAACTACAGTTCAGCCACGAATAGGGATATGGGTCAATCCTCAGCACCAATTTCCAACTCACTAATGAGTGTCCATGCTGCCAAGAGACAAATTTATGCAGCCCTGAAGCTTTCGAAGAAGTTCCAGTTATTCAATATTGTCCCAAGAGATTCACATTGTCATAATTTCTCACTAAATTATGTTCTAAAAGGAATTACCTTTCCCACCAACATTGTACATTCACAAGATTTCCAAAACTGTTGTGTAATTTTCTGAATTGCTTTGCTTTGTCTAAAATAAACCCCTTGAATCCCATCCACGTTCATCATATACTCACTATTGCATTTAATTCCAACAAAGTGTTTACAAATCTTTCATATTTCATTTTATTCCAATCTAGTGTTTACAAATCTTTCATGACTAGTTGAACACATCAAGAGGAAAAAAAGTGCATGTACAGATACCAAGAAGTTTCACTTATTGAATATTGTCCCAAGGGATTCACAAGAAAAATAACTCACCATTCCACAAGTTTGGGCCTTCTTATCCAACTCACATTTTGGAAACATTTTTTCCTTGGAAAGAAACTACTCAAAACTACCTCTCATCGTACTTTTCACCACACAATCTATATCCACATTATGGGAAGAAAAACAATTCCCATAGATTTTCGCACACCACCCAGCAGAAAAATGGGAGAAATAAAAGTGGATACAAATACATCATTTCATTTTCCATGGGATGTAATTAATTTACAAATTTTCTAAAAAAGAATAGGAATTTAAGCCATGAAACTAGCAAAAAAACAACATTTTTGTGAACATGTATTATACTGTAAAGGTTGTATCAGAAAAATATGTGTTGAGATTATGAAATTTGTAATTATAATGTTGACATTGAACAATATACATAGCCTATGTGAACTAGAAATTGGTACATGTACAAATATTTCACAACATAATGGGTCATTTCTTATGAAACCCCATCTTTGTAGTCTGTATAAACCATTGGAAATGTACAGAGATTGAAAATGAAGATACATGCTTATAACTATAAAATCAATGGATTTGGTGATAAATGTTCAATAAATCAAAGCTGGAGTGCCAAATCAGGTTGTGAATCAACCAACATTCTAGAAGACTACCTAATTGGAGACCTTGGAGATTGAAACCCTACATGCAAATCTGGTGGAATAAAATTTGAAAAATCAGATGTCTGTTGAGAAGGATGATTTGAAGGTTAGACTACCATAGTTGTTTTTGGGATTGGGATGTATCGACTCCCTCCTGTTGGTATCTCTTCCTGTAATTAAAAGGACTTGGTGTGGTTGAATTTTGCAATTCTACCATTGAGTTTACATCTCCCTGAAAAATGGCATGAGATGACAGATTCTAATGATGCATCCAACTTAGTTGTGAATGTATATACAGAGACATGTCCATGGGTTACTTCTATTAAATAAACTGAGTAACACTGGTTGATGGCCTTGCTTGGGTATGTTTTTATGATATGCATCAAGAATTTTCTACATATTAATACACTTGAAACAGGTTGCACATGTTCCACTTGTTTGGTAGATCCCCATTGTATAAGTTGGTTACTCCAGGAGACAATCTCACGTAATTTTGACTGGGATACGTTTAAGGTAAATTTGGCACCTGCCAGATTGACTTCACTAGATTTAGCAATTGATGAAGCTGATTTTGATTCACTGTATTTGACTACTTGCAAAGGCGTTTGAAAATTTGTATTGATAGCTGACTGTGAACCCATAGATAGAGGCATAGGTAACACAGTAGACCTAGCAACTGTTGCCACACTTGATGAAGAAAATTGTCCTTCAATTTTTTTATTTTTTGTAGAGGCTTGATCATTTGTTGCTCAAGTAGCTCCACAAAGATTTAATTTAGCCTTGGTTGCAGTAAAGTCACTTGGAATTGTACTTGTATGACGAAATTTTTTTTGATCCTTCGTATCCTCACGCAATAACAAAGCACCAAGAGGAGCTTCATCTTTACCCACCCATCCTTGTCCAAATGGCACATTAGAACACAAAGATTTCTCAATCCTTTTGGATGCAATATTTTTTGATGATTCCTGAAGACCAAACACATTCATATCAAGATATGGATATATGCACACACATTGATTGATTGTATGAAGTTGTTTCAAACTTAAGTACTAGAAGAAAACACCATTAAACGTATGGATGGTCATATGGACGAGTACCTTTTAACTGATTGCATATTGAACTAGAGGAGTATTAGTGGAAATGCTCTATATTCCCGATCATATCATCTGTGTCAAAGAACCCCACATCCTACTTCAACACTACTTCTAAATATTTCTCTTTCAATTTAACCACCTGCCTCTCCCCAGTGTGCATCCAACAAGCAATTTCTACAAAAAAAAAAATCACAATATACAAAAAATTAACCCTGAATAGAAAAACATATTAGAAATTTATAAAGCTTAAGACAATGGTGTACACTGAAAACAACAACACTTACAAACTATATAAGAAAAACTCACAGAATTTTACCTTCACCAAAAATTGTGCAACGGCTGCAACCCATGCAAGAGCGTTGTTTACAACTTCCATGCTTCCAATAGTTTCCACATATTGAACATATTGGATCTAATACTTTGGGTAGTTTGCACATGAAATGAGACATCTTTCATATAGCTTTGTCGTCTGTATACATGAAAATTATTACATTAGAGTGACAATAGAATTTTCTAATCTTTAAGCATGAATTTCCACCTAATACATGATAAATAAATTTATATTGGAAACTTACCCAATCAAAATCATTTACTCTCTCGTTTTTTTTGTAACATGTCAATTACATACAGCTCCACAAGTAGTTAACCTTTGCTTCCACACTGGTCATGATAAGGTTTGAATATCTCCACATATCATTTATAATGCCACCATGCAAAACAATCATGGTCAAAGCAAATTTCTCCAGGTGCCATGCTTGACCATATATCTTAGTTATATGTTTTCTCCATGCAGTGTCATGGCAACAAACTTCATATGCCAGAAAAAGAGAGAGAACATACATCAACATTAATGAGGCACAATAAATCAGTGACAATATTTGAGACTAGAATTCTACCTTGAAGCAAATCGATCAGGGTCCAAACTCAATGCGCCCAGTGCCCAATTTCACAAAAAATATCCTATATGCATGGAGATAATTGAAATGAATCACCACTTACAACTTTATACCAGTGTTGCACAATGGATTACCTCTCATTGTTTAATGTTGTGTATATGTGGAATCTAATAATCAATTTCTCTCCATGGGACACAGTCACTCAGGATGCCAATTTCAAGGAGCATGATGACTCTAGATTGAATTTACAAGTGTTATACGTACACGGTACACCAGAATGTCCAACAAGCATGTGACAGCAAGGAAGATGCCAAACAACCAAATTTCATGGGAAAAGACTTGAAAATAGCACTGAATTATTTCAATCCATAAAAAATACCAAAGACAAGAGGCAAGGAAGGTGCCTATCCCTTATAAATTTCAATTAATTGTTGCTCAGGAGCTGCCTTCAAGACTCACTTGCCAAAACGTTTGTGAGATATATTTTTTTTGGTTAGATTTCAACCCCTACATGGTTGGGAAAGATGCTCTCCCCATCTCTTTCACAGCGTAGTTGTTTTCCCTACTTTTTTTTATCAGTTACAAATGACAAGTGAGGTAATTTTTATTCTTGTGGATTGAGCACACCCACAACAAACCAAAACTAACCATAAAAATACTCATAAAAATGTGAAATTTTACCATATATAGGTGACCATAAAATGTGTTAACAAGCTCCCTCTAATATCTTAAGCCAAAAAAACCCAACATGCCCAACAATACCAAAGAATGAGGGTGCACCATATCATTAAGAGCTTTAACCACAAGGCACATGCTACTCATCAATTAGACCACCAGTAGCACACCATAACATCTCAACCCGCACTTACTAGAAACCATCACAGCACCAAATGTACCACAATATAACATCATCTCTAAATCCAAAACTCAAATGCACCCTGTTGGCCACTCTATGTCAACGACCCCATAGCAGTACACCCCCATTTTTGCAAATGGGATTCACCATGTTCGAGGTTTTCATGCCATTCAGATTTCATCATCACTAGACAGTTTTATAAACGATGTAAACCCATTCTGTATGTTTATGATGTAAATGATCTAAGTAAGACCATCATGTATGTAACAACCTAGGTAAGCCTAGTATTTTGGTGACGATTTCTATCCTCGGAGGTTTTTAATCTCACTGATTCATTTGTGTTTCTCGACACAAGTGATTGGAAGAGTTTTTCCCTCTAGCCTCACCCCAAAGCTAGGGTGGATTTTTCGTCAAGATACTAAATGAGTCCTAGTGTTTTCTATCGAGTCTTTGTAAAGTAATTTGGGAATGATCCTAGCTAATTGGCTAGATAATTTTATTACAAATTGCTAGGTCTACTAGATCATGTTTTTTTAGTCGCAGAATTGGGTAGCTATTTGAGGGTCTACCACGAATGGGTTTTCCCCCTTCATGAGTCATAATGTATTTATATTATGTAAAGAGGGTTGGAAAAATATTTAAATCCCCTCTCAGTCAATTAATTAAATTTTCTGAGCAAATTAAATTAAAAATCCTAAGCTAAAAATTTAATTAATTTTAAGTCTTAGGTGATTTAAAATTCTTCAAAGGAAAAATTTGTGGGTCCCTAAAAAAATAAATTTTAAAGGTCCCAAGCCAAGGGAATATTGAGAATTTCGAGAATTTTTGGACACTTGGGCCTTGGTGGTTAAGTTAAAGTCAAAATTTTGAGGTAATTAACTCAAAAATATTATTTTTGAGTTAATTAAAAATGAATTAAATGATAAATTAGAATTTTCTCAAAAAATTATAATGTTGACGGACGAGATTAAAATATGATTAAATCTTTTTCAACGATCAAGATTACTTTGACATGGATCAACCGAACTAGCCATTGGATATTTTATCTTATAAATTAGAGGTCTTTTTCAGTATTTCAGTCATCTGATCTCTTGATCGTGTACTCGCTCTTGAAGCTCTCTTGTAATATTTTTTGGAATTATACAAACGAAGACTTTGGGGTTTTATTTTGATGGTGGTGTTCCTCTTCAGCATTTTATGGTAAACTTGTTCTTAATATTCTACTGGTGATTATTTTAATGGATTGTTGATTAATGGCTCTTGTAGAGTAATCTATTGCACATGTATCTTGCTTAGGTTACTGGATTTAGAGTAAGAATATTAATTGGATCGAGTTAGCAGTTATCTCTAGCTCTTGAAAATTTTATGTTTTATCTTATTTCTCTATTAATTTAACATTTTAACTTTAAGTGTGAAGAAATCTTTTGGATTTAGAAATGGGCGTTTTGGGAAGTCCTCAGCTGGACCAGCTGACTCCCAAAAAAATAAGATCTGAAGAGCCCTCTGGATATAATTCCCCGGGCTTATCTTAAATTCCGTTTTTTGCAGGGTTCTTTTTTGGGCTTGTGCCTCTCTTAATTTCTTCTTTTCTAAATTGTGCTGAATGATTTTAAATCTAGCCATCAGGGCTTCGATCTGTAAAATAACATTGTATATTTGTAAATATCGTTAATTGTTTTACTCACCGGGGTTTTGAGGTTTTTATATTTCATACATACATTTGGGTTTTGGGTTCCTTGTTTCTAGTTTTGTGTAAGTTAATGGAAGATCTTCAAAGAAATTTTTAGATCCGAGCGATCTAGTTCCCAGGAGGGTAAGATCTCGTCTCAGGATCAAATCTTTGCTTATAAGATCTAGATGAAATCTTGGATTAAATACAATTCTTCAGAGGGAAACTTTCCATCAAATTAAAATTCAACTTTGAGACTAGAATTTTTTAGTGATCTGAAATAAATTTTGAGGTAAGAGTTTCGATTTCTGGGCAGGAGATTATTGTATTTCCTACAGGAATTTGTGAGTACTTGTTGTATTCTCCATCTCCTTTCTTCCTTCACGCTACCCACACTCCATATTTCCCTTCTTTTTGGGCTACGTCCTTCATTTTCCTACAATCCCTCAACACCGCATTTCTCTGCCACCCTTTCCTGCATATGCTCTCCTTTCCTCACGCTGCCCTTTTCTCACACAGTTGCCTTAACACTCCTTCTCTTCCACACTTTCCTTTC
This sequence comes from Pinus albicaulis, assembly GCA_034641835.2. Classification (NCBI taxonomy): domain Eukaryota; kingdom Viridiplantae; phylum Streptophyta; class Pinopsida; order Pinales; family Pinaceae; genus Pinus; species Pinus albicaulis. The sequence continues at coordinate 576,367,866 of CM076582.1, read as the reverse complement.
CACGCTGCCATAAACATGCAGTCGCGGCCACTACCTCTTCGTGCCCTCCATCCTGCTACCCTCATCCCTGCGGCATATGCTCTATCTCACGCAGCCTTTCCTTCACTTATTCCACCAGTGGTACACTACCTCTTCCTCGCTGTCAGCCCCTCACTTCCCTTGCTGTCGCTGGCCATTTCCTTCTCCATCCTCGTCCGCAACATCCATTCTCCCCTCACGCTATCTGCTGCTCCTTCATTCTGCTCGACCTACATAAGCAAAAACTAACGCAAATCCATTTTTTTTCTTTTTTTATCCAACTTTAGATTTTGACCTTAGCTTTAGTTTTATTTTAAACATTAGATTTTCGATTTAATATTTTGCTAAGGTTAGCTTAGTTTATGTCACGTTCAATATACTTTTTAGTTTTCCATTCTTCTTTTTTTTAAGCTTTAAAATAATAAAATAATAAAAATCAAACACTTTTTATTTTTTGATTTTGTATTTTATGATTTTTATTAACTCTAGATTTTAGACTTTATCTTTTTTTTGGGTTTCTAAACTTTAGTTTTAGATTAATTTTAGATTTATGCTTTTTTTGAAAAAAAAAAATAAATAAATATTAAAAAAAAAAAATTTAATTAAATTAAATGTTTTATCTTTTTAACTTAGGGAAATTTCGTTTTTTTTAATTTTGTATGATAATGGTCTTGGGTGTCATATGAAGGAAAATTATTCCATAGTCAAAGGTGAGGTTTTAAATTTTTATCTAAAGTTTGACTATAGGAAAATTTTAATTTCTGGATTGGAATTACCAAGAATATTATTTTAATTCGGAATTGTTGGAAATATCTAGCATTTAAATTCGATGGTCCTATCATGATAATATCTTTTTGGAATTTAAATTTTTTAAATCTCGCATCTAGTTCGAAATATTTTCATGCTTAGCGTTCACTGGGATTGATGGTCATTTAATGAGCTTTAATTGTGGTTTTAAATTACTTGAAATCGATGATTAATCACTTAGTCAACTTTGAGATTATTTCAAGTAATGATAAATTGCATGTATTTATTTCCTAGATCTAACATTGTTGATGCATGATATTGAAAGTGTTTTATCAAATGTTAAATCGCACTATTGAAAAGGTCTTATCTTCCAATTTGATAAATTGAGCATCTAATTGAAGAATTGAATAGTGTGGTGGTGAATTGATATTTTCATGGCAAAATAATTGTCCTCTTTAGCAGCAACTATCTACCAGCTACTTGATCTTGATTTCGTAATGGGATAATTTGAATACACAAGGCATTGGTCTTAAAAATTTTAATCTAATCGAATCTATAAAATCTCGTTAAATCTTAACAAGTACTTAGTCGTTTGACTGTGTCTCTTGAATTGGTTGGTTTCCAATCAGTTCTCCTTCTTCATTTCATTAGGGTCTACCTCCCTTAGTCTGCAAGGAGACAACTTAAATACAGAGATTGGGGATCAGGGTGACAGCCCCTGATCTGAGCCGTTGTCATGGTGCCTAGACATTCTGTGCGACAACATTTTTTGGCACCGTTGTCGAGGATAGTGTTTTTATGTTCTTAGTCTTAACAACATTTTATAATCTTCTAAACTTTTTTCACCATTCATTAGCCTGTCACACGGGATCACATTTGTTGGCGTCATTTCATATCTTCATCTCTTAATCTTTTCATCACCCTATCTTTCGTCATATCTCTAATCCTTTCATCATTTTCACCTTTAGCACCTGGACATTTCGATTGGCTTCTTGTTTGGGTGGCGACTCCACTTTTTCAACTATTTTACTCCTAGACAAGAATCCCTCCCTGATATCCATTTGTTTCTATCGCCTAATTTTTCGATTTTAGAATTACATTCATATTCAAGTGGCGACTCCAACTCTTTCATTTCTTATAAGAATTTTTGCTAAGAAGCTCACTTCTTATGGATCTCTTGACTTTTCTTGAACAAGGATCTATTTCTCTAACATCCATTTGGTTATCCCTTTGAGCAAGACATCATGGACTTGTTTGCCCCTTGTAACTTTGCTAACATCCAAGGTTATCCAAATGACCTTCCTAACAATGGCCTGGAAAGGTTACCTACTTTTCAAGAAAATAATGTGATTACTGTCAAAGCTCATTTGTTTACTTTCGCTGGTTGGTGGAATAAATTTGCGGTTTTAAATCACTATTTCAAGGATGTAAAGATGAAGCTTCTTATTCTTACTTTTGAGCAAGATGTTATGGAATGGTTTACTGAAAAACCTAATAATTCATTCAATACTGTTGAATCAATTATAGTTGCCTTTAAGGGTAATTTTGGTGATAAAAGAGAAGATAAACATCTGGTTAGAGATATCAGCGTCATAGAGAAAAAATAAAATGAAACAGTAGAGGAATTTAATAAGAGGTTTAACGGTATTATTAAATAATTACATCAAGATTATAGACCTCCTGCCATGTTCTTTTTTTATTTTTATATTGATGCCTTTGATTTTGATACTTCTTATGAGTTGAGGTGAGCTAAATTTAATGATTATAAGGCTGCCCAGGTTTTAGCTGAGGAGATTGAAAAGGATAAGAAAGCATTTGGAATTTCCAAAAGTCAAGATTTTGATAGGTTTTTGACATAATCTTAGGGAAAAGAAATTAAATAATTTGATGAAGACCTTATGCATAAATTGATGCAAAAACTTGAAAGCATGGAACTTGATCAGGAAAAGTTAATATCTAATAATTCTGAACAAATAAGTGTCTTACAGACTAGGTTGGTCCAAATGGAAGGATCTCAAGCACAAAATTTCCAACCTAGAAATAATAATGCTTTGAAGAAGAGAGGCCCGTCTAATGAGCAGAGACTGCCAAATCAACTTGAGTCTACAAATCTTGTGGATGAACCTCCGCCTTATTGTAGAGCCTGTAATGCTCTTCATGAAGAGATCACTTGCCATGTTGTCAAAAGAATCATAGATAGTAGAATGGCAGGGTCGAGCCATCAAATTAATGTTGTTGTTAAGGACTATCACATGCATATAGAAGATCATGAAATTCAGGTTAAGGAATCAGCTCAGATGATTAAGGATATGCAATCAAATCATACACAAATGATTCAAAACATGGAAGCTAACCAGATCAATCTTCAAAATACGATAAATTCCATGGAAGCAAGTCATGCACATGAAATAAATTTCATGGAAAACAGGTTAAAGATAATGGAAGTTAATCATTCTAATCAGATGTACATTATTCAAAATCATATTATTACAATGGAAGAAAAACACACCCAGGAAATGACTGTTATTCATAATAAGTTGGAAAAAATGGAAATATCACATATTCAGAATATCCAACCCAAGTCACAATTGTCAACAGACCATAGGCCTCTTAGTTTGTTGAAGCAAGCTCCATCATGTTATGAGAAGAGAATTTCTTACATTAAAAAGTGGTTGATTGAAGGTGACCCGGATAACAAGAAAACCGAGGGGGATCAGGTTAATGTATCACCATTGACAGAGTATATTCAGAATAAGATTGGTCACACTCCAAGTTCTTCAGATATTTCGTACGAAAATCTTCAAGATAAGGATAGGAAATCTACAGTGGTCTCATTGCTGACATCACAACCCACTAAGAAGAAGAGAAAAAAGCATAAAAGAAGAAGTGGCTAGATGCATCTGATGGCCGAGAGCAGCTCGATATTCGGATAAGACAGAGTCCTACAATATGCAGGATCGGGCATGGTACATCTGAAAATAAACCTACAAACTTTCCTGAAATCGGGAAAATGCTCAGTATGCACTATATTGAACACATCTGCACAGGGCATCCTTTGTATTGTATCTCTAACCTTACACTTTTTCCTTTCAACATTTCGTTTTGTGGTTAGAGTATATTTACATTTCATGTTCGTAGAATAGTCAATAAAAGAAGAGCTTCTATTTTTCGTGTACTTAATGTTATATGATGATATTTGCATGGACTCTACTTATGTAATTTTGTGTGTTGCTTGGATGCAGATTCTGGATTCTCACTTTCCTCCGATGAAGCAACGTGTCCCCAAGTAGAGCCAAATGTTGGCCACTCTGTGTCAACGAACCCATAGCAGTACACCCCCATTTTTGCAAATGGGATTCATCATGTTCGAGGTGTTCATGCCATTCAGATTTTATCATCAGTCGACAGTTTTATAAACGATGTAAACCCATTCTACATGTTTATGATGTAAATGATCTAAGTAATACCATCATGTATGTAACAGCCTAGGTAAGCCTAGTATTTTGGTGACGATTTCTATCCTAGGAGGTTTTTTGTCTCACTGATTCATTTGTGTTTCTCGACACAAGTGATCGGCAGAGTTTTTCCCTCCAACCTCACCCCAAAGCTAGGGTGGATTTTTTCGTCAAGATACTAAGTGAGTTCAAGTGTTTTCTATCGATTCTTTGTAAAGTAATCTGAGAATGATCTTAGCTAATTGGCTAGATCATTTTATTACAGATTGTTAGGTCAACTATATCATGTTTTGAAATCGCAGAATTGGGTAGCTATTTGAGGGTCTACCACGAATGGGTTTTCCGCCTTCATGAGTCAAAATTTATTTATCTTATTTAAAAAGGGTTGGAAAAATAATAAAATTTTCTTCTTAGTCAATTAATTAAATTTTCTGTCTAAATTAAATTAAAAATCCTAAGCCATAAATTTAATTAATTTTAAGTCTTAGGTGATTTAAAATTCTTCAAAGGCAAAATTCGTGGGTTCCTAAAAAAATAAATTTTAAAAGTCCCAGGCCAAGGGAATATTGAGAATTTCGAGAATTTTTGCACCCTTGGGCCTTGGTGGTTAAGTCAAAGTCAAAATTTTGAGGTAATTAACTCAAAAAGATAATGTTGACGAACGAGATTAAAAGACGATTAAATCTTTTTTAACGGTTAAGATTACTTTGACATGGATCAACCAAACTAGCCATTGGAGATTTTATCTTATAAATTAGAGGTTTTTATCAGTCTTTGAGTCATCCGATCATACTCGCTCTTGAAGCTGTCCTATAATATTTTCTGGAATAATACAAACGAAAACTTCGAGGTTTTATTATGATGGTGGTGTTTCTCTTCAGCATTTTATGGTAAACTTGTTCTTAATATTCTGTTGGTGATTATTTTAATGGATTGTTGATTAATGGCTTTTGTAGAGTAATCTATTTCACAGGTATCTTGCTTAAGTTATTGGATTTAGGGTAAGAATATTAATTGGATCGAGTTAGCAGTTATCTCTAGCTCTTGAAAATTTTATGTTTTATCTTATTTCTCTATTAATTTAACAGTTTAACTTTAAGTGTGTAGAAATCTTCCGGATTTAGAATTCAGTGTTTAGAGAAGTCCTCAGTTGGACTAGCTAACTCCCAAAGAAATAAGATCAGAAGAGCCCTCCGGATATAATTCCCCGGGCTTATCTTAAATTTCGTTTTTTGCAGGATTCTTTTTTGGGCTTGTGCCTCTCCCAATTTCTTCTTTTCTAAATTGTGTTGAATGATTTTAAATCTGGTCATCAAGGCTTCGATCTGTAAAATAGCATTGTATATTTGTAAACATTGTTAATTTTTTTACTCGCCGGGGTTTGGGGGTTTTTATTTTTTTGTACATATATTTGGGTTTTGGGTTCCTTGTTTCTGGTTTTGTGTAGGTTGTAATAGAAGATCTTCAAAGAAATTTTTAGATTTGAGCCAGATCTAGGCCCTAGAGGGTAAGATCTGGTCTCAGGATCAAATATTGCTTGCAGATCCAGATGAAATCTTGGCTTAAATACAATTTTCTGCATGGGAAACTTTCCATCAAATTAAAATTCGAATTTTGAGACTAGAATTTGTCAGTGATCTGAAATAAATTTTGAGGTAAGAGTTTCGATTTCTAGGTAGGAGATTATTGTATTTCCTACGAGAATTTGTGAGTGCTTGTTGTATTCTCCATCTCCTTTCTTCCTTCACGTTTCCCACACTCCATCCTTCCCTTCTTTTTGGGCTGCGTCCTTCATTTTCCTACATTCCCTCAGTACTTTGTGCATTTCTCTCTACCATTTCCTGTGTATGCTCTCCTTTCCTCACGCTGCCCTTTTCTCACGCAGCTGCCTTAACACTCCTTCTCTTTCACGCTTTCATTTCCATACTGCCATAAACCTATAGTCGCTTCCACTGCCTCTTCGTGCCCTCCGTCCTACTACCCTCATCCCTGCGGCATATGCTCTATCTCACGCAGTGATGGCGGTGATGGTGCAAAGCGTTATGGAGAGCCTTTCAAATTTATCAACAATGATTTCTAACTCCGGAGGAGTTGGATTCAATTCTTCACTTTCATTTTCATTCATCAAATTTGAAAATTTTGATTAATGAAATCTACCAAAAATTCCACAATATGATCTTTGGCTTTAAATAAAGTGCTTCTAAATCATTTTAAAAGCTCTTTAAATTAATCTCTTATAACCAAATTTTCATTTCAAACAATACTGGCTCATACCTGAAGTTCCAATGCGTTAAATTTCCAACACTGTCTCATACCTGTCACAACACTGAACTGATAGAACTGCAATTTCTGAAACACTGAACTTTAATATGCCAGAGCTCTGCGTTGTTGGCTGTAAAACTGCTTCTTCAAGGCTTAACTTTCTGATTGCTTTGAAGTCAAATTACACAGACTTTAATTCGATTCACCCAGAAATTCATCGCTCTACATCAAAGCTTGAAATCGGCTTCTATACATCGACTTATCAAAACTATACATAAACAGAAATTGATTCCAGCAATCAAAACGAATTGCTTCCTTTCAAACATACTTCTCTCTATGCTGAAGATTGTGTTTCAGCAACATTAACAAACAAAAAGAATTTCTCTCTATGCTGAAGATTGTGTTTCAGCAACATTAACAAACAAAACAAATTTCCCTCTATGCTAAAGATTGTGTTTCAGCAACATCATAGATTCTTCATTGGTAACTTTTAAAGCCAGAATCACATTGATTCTTATCAATCGAACCGGAACGCTTATACAATTTCTTATTGATATCAGAATTGATCTCTAATATTAAAGAATTACTTCACACTAAAAAAATGTGTTTTATCTTAACAGAGAGGATGCAGGAATATAAGCATCCGCAACATAAAGAAGTATTCATAAGATCTGAGTTGCACTCAAATTGATATCGAACTATATAATTCAAGAATTTAAAAAAAAATCAAGTCTTCTTCTAACAGAGACCACAGAAGTTCGATCGCCCTCAACTCATACAGAAATATCACACCAATAAAATTTCGAAGATAAAAGATCTCTGGGGATTGCCAGTATGATCCAATAACTCATAATTTTTCAATCTTTATTAACTCCAATCCTTACAATAATTCCTCACAGCCAACTCTGAATTTCTCCATTACAAAGATTCTAATTTATAGTTTTATTACAAAACAGAGACCTCCTCAATTTAGGATCAGATTTCCTAAATTGAGACAAAATCCTACTTGCCCAATATCCTCCTAAAATCTATCAACTGTAGCTAGATATGCTCAACAGGCTCACACCTATTCAAACCACTTATCTCTAAATACTCTCCTAATTTATTACAAAAAAATAATAATATTAATTTGTTTGAGGAATTAAATCCTCTCATTAAACATTTGACTTTCACCCATTAGTGAATGAATTTTAACTCAGCTAGCCACAACATGTGAACAAGATTTCACATTGCTGGCTAGAATCTAATGCCCTTGCATCAGACTCCCAAGGACAAAATTCTTCATGGGCTCCTGTCCATGAGCTCCTTCACAGAACTGCCTAGCTTCTGCAACATAGCTTCTGTCATCCATGTAGCATCTTCAATTGGCTGATCCTTCCACTTGATCAAATATTAGAAATACTCTCGTCCTCTGGTTCTCTTAAACACCTTATTGTCTAAGATCATCTCTGGTTGTAATGGCTGTGCTATAGGTAACTGTTTTACCCAATCAATCTGCTCTTTGTCTTCTGGTCTTTCATCTATGCCACCATCTTCATACCTGTACAAATCTGCAACATTAAATATTGGAGATATTCCAATATCAGATGGCAATTCAATTTCATAGGCATTAGCAGAAAATTTTCTCAGTATTCTGCATGGTCCTATCTTTTTAAACTTCAAATTGTTATACTCTCTTTTTGGAAATCTGTCTTTCCTCAAATGAGCCAAAACTAAATCACCAACTTCAAATTGAACTTCTCTTCTGCTCAAATATGCTCTGCTTTTGTACTTGATACTGCTGTCTTGTAGCTGTTGCTTTACCTGCTCGTGAATTGCTTGAATCTCTGAAGCAAATTCTTCACCTTCAGCGCTTCTCAATTCTGCTTTTCCCAAATTTCTCAATTCAGAAACTCCTCTTGGGTGCATCCCATAAACAATATGGAATGGAATCTGTCTTGTACTTCTATTTGGTGAATCATTGTATGCATATTCTGCCTGTGGTAAGATATTATCCCATTTCTTAGGATGTTCTCCTGCAAGACTTCTCAAAATATTACCTAAACTTATGTTTACTACCTCAGTCTGCCCATCAGTCTGAGGATGATAAGTTGAGCTGAAACTCAGATTAGTACTAGTACCGAGCTTATTCAACAATGTCCTCCAAAAATGACCAACAAACCTGGTATCTCTATCAGAAACAATGCTTTTAGGCAACCCATGTAATCTAACAATTTCTTTGAAAAAAAAATTAACAACATGAGTAGCATCACTGGTTTTATAACATGGAATAAAATGTGCCATATTTGAAAATCTGTCAACAACAAATTTTTTTTTATCATTCCCCCTCTATGTCTTAGGCAGTCCTAAAACAAAATCCATACTTACCATATCCCAAGGTCTGTCTGGAATAGGTAATGGAATGTACGAACCTGCATTCTGGCTTCTACCTTTGGCATACTGACAAATTTTACAATTCTTCACATACTTTTCCACTTCAGATCTCAATTTTGGCCAATAATAAGAATGACTCAGCTGCTCATAAGTTTTATCAGTACCAAAATTTCCAGCAATTTCACCACTATGCTTCTCTCTAATGAGATTTTCTCTCATGGAACAATTTGGTATACATAATTGATTTCTCTTGAACAACAAACCTACTTGCAAGAAATAATCCAACCACTGAATTCTACCAATCAAAACAGGATTCAAACATGCTTCAAATGCTTCCTTGAAATCCAAATCTGTTTAATAGAATTCTTTAAGAAAATCAAAACCTACCACTTCAATTTGACTTTCTTTAAGATATTCAACCCATTTAGCATGTTTCTGATTTAACTTAAGCTGCTGCATAATGTATTGGAAAGCATGATTATCTGAATATAGTACAAATTATTTAGACATTAAATAATGTCTCCACTTCTTTAATGATTGTGCTATTGCATAAAAATCTTTGTCATAAGAAGAGTATTTTCTCCTTGTGTCATTCAGATTCTCACTGAAATATGCTATAGGCCTATCTTCTTGACTTAAGACAGCTCCAATAGCTTCTCCACTGGCATCACACTTTACTTGAAATGTTTTAGTAAAATCAGGCAACGCTAATACAGGTTTCTCTGTTATTTTCTGTCTTAAAAACTGAAAATTCTTTTCAGCTTCAGCAGTCCACTTGAATGGTTTTTTGTCCTTCTTTATGGTTTCAATGATTGGTGCATTAATCTTGCTAAAATTATTTATGAATTTTCTGTAAAAACTAGCAAGTCCATGGAAAATTCTTACCTCAAAGACACTTTTTGGTGAAGGCCACTCCACAATTTCTCTGACCTTTTCTGGATCCATCTTTAATCCTTCAGCAGAAACAACAAAACCCAGATACACCAGCTCTTCCTTCATGAATGAACACTTCTTCAGATTTATCAGCAACTTCTCTTGATGTAATTTCTTCAAGACATAGTTAAGATGCCTTAAATGTTATTTTTTTGTTTTGTTGTAAATTAGTATGTCATCCAGATATACTATTGCAAATTTACCAATAAATTCTCTTAACACTTCATTCATGAGCCTCATAAAAGTACTGGGTGCATTTGATAAGCCAAAAGGCATTACCATCCACTCATACAATCCCTCATTTGTCTTAAAGGTTGTTTTCCATTCATCACCTTCCCTTATCCTAATTTGATGATACCCACTTTTCAAATCAAGTTTTGAAAAATATCTCGCTCCACTCAAACAGTCCATTAAATCTTCAATTTTGGGCAAAGGAAATCTATACCTGATTGTTATCTTGTTGATTGCTCTTGAATTAGTGCACATTCTCCAACCTCCATCTTTCTTCGGGCTCAACACTGTAGGTACTGCACAAGGACTCAAACTTTCTCGAACCAAACCTTTGTCAACCAATTCCTGCACTTGCTTTCTGATTTCTTCATTTTCTGTTGGAGTCATTCTATAAGCTGCTTTGTTTGGCAGATTTGATCCTAGAATCAAATCTATCTGATGGCTAATTTTTCTTACAGGTGTTAACTCATTACGAAAATCATCCACAATTATATCACAATAATTGTCCAACATTTCTTGAATTTCAATTGGTAAATCATAAATTTTTGTAGAGGTAAGTACTACTTTAGGCTTGCAAACTAAAGCAAAATTTACCTCTTCTTCTTCAATCTGCTGCAAGTATTCCTTCCCACTCAGCAATAAAGCCTTTGGATCAGAATTTTTTCTTGATGCTTCTCCTTCTTCCATTGGCAACAATGTTTGATACATACCATCCTTGAAGAACTTGTAAGTATTTCGCTTACCATCATGCACTGCTCCTCTGTCATACTGCCAAGGTCTACCCAGCAGTATATGACACACATCCATAGGCATCACATCACACATTACCTTATCTTTGTAGCTGCCCATCTGCAACTCTATCTCACACTGTTCTTTCACAATCAGCTGATGGCCCTTCTGAAGCCATGACACCTTGTAGGGTGTTGGATGTTCCCTTGTCTTCAACTTCAATTTCTCTATCACCTCTGTAGAGACCAGATTGTCTGTGCTGCCACTATCAATGACTAGTTGACAACATTTCCCTTGAACTTTGCATACACTTCTGAACAAATTTTTCCTCTGTGTTGGTTCAGCAACTTCCTTTGCTTGCTTCTGCAAAACTTTGTTAACAACCAAAGATTCTCCCTTTTCTTGCACAATTTCTCTTTCAGCTTCAGGCATCTTTGTGGCTTCTTCAGTTTGAGCAACAATTGCATTTCTTTGGCTTGTACCCACATTCTCTTTCTCTAGGCACTCAAAGGCTCTATGTTCCAATTTGTTACATCGGTAACATCTTACCTCTCTTCCTTTGCTTCTGCCTCCTCTTCCTCTATGGGAATGTCTTCTGCCACTTGTATCACCATCTGTCTATGCATGCTGAGGTGAGTTTCTGCCAGCTCCATCCTTTGGTGTTGTAGATCTCCCTCTACCACCTTGACTTCCCTTTCCTCGGAAAGTACCTCTTCCTTTGGCAGACTGCTTTCTCAGCAGTTTCTCTTTAGCTTTCAAGGCCATTTGATAAGCCTCTTCAACTGACTTAGGAGACAAAATACTGATTTCATCTTGGATCTCCAATCTGAGACCATTTACATACCTGGCAATATTTTCCGCTGTGTCCTGGAATTGTCCAGCTCTTATGCTCACTTTTTAGAATTCTTCTGTGTACTCTTTCACAGTCATTAGTCTTTGTCTAAGATTCTGCATTTGTCTAAACAATGTAAGCTGATAATCCTTAGGCAAGAATTTACCTTTCATTTTGGCCACCATTCTGCTCCAACTTTGATTGGTTGTTTGCTAGCTCTCCTTCTCTCTACTTGCACTCTATCCCACCAAAGTGTTGCATGTCCCTTTAATCTTGTGACTGCAAATTTGACTCTCTTGTCTTCAGCCATATCTTCATAATCAAAGAATTTATTCATCTCATTGATCCAGTCTATCAACTCTTCTGGATTCAATCCTCCTGCAAAATTTGATACTTCAAGTCTAGGCTTGGATGTAGATCCTAAAACTGTCTTAAAGAATCTCATCTCAGGAGTAAGCTCAACCTCTCCTCCTTCTTCTTCTTTAGATTCTAGTTCACTGACATCTTCAATATCCCTTGGTTGTCCTACTTCGATTGCTTCCAATCTGGCTTGGATCTACTGCATAGTCTCCAGTACTTCTGCATTAGCAACTGGCCTACCTCTTCTTCTACCCACAGCGCCTCTACCAATTCGGACAGCCATGCTGGATTCCTTCTTCTGACTCTAGGAAGTCTTCTCAATCTCTGGAAAATGCTTTGAAGTTGGCTCTGATACTACTACTGATGGCGGTGATGGTGCAGGCGTTAAGGAGAGCCTTTCAAATTTATCAACAATGATTTCTAACTCCGGAGTAGTAGGATTCAATTCTTCACTTTTAGTTCTATTCATCAAATTTGAAAAATTTTATTAATGAAATCTACCAAAATTCCACAATATGATCTTTGGCTTTAAATAAAGTGCTTCTAAATCATTTTAAAAGCTCTTTAAATTAATCTCTTATAACCCAATTAATCTCTTATAACCCAATTTTCATTTCAAACAATACTGGCTCATACCTGAAGTTTCCAATGCGTTAAATTTCAAATGTTGTCTCATACCTGTCACACACTGAACTGATAGAACTGAAATTCCTGAAACATTGAACTTTAATATGCCAGAGCTCTGCATTGTTGGCTGTAAAACTGCTTCTTCAAGGCTTAACTTTTTGATTGCTTTGAAGTCGAATTACACAGACTTTAATTCTATTCACCCAGAAATTCATCGCTTTCTCTCTATACTGAAGATTGTGTTTCAGCAACATTAACAAACAAAACGAATTGCTCTCTATGCTAAAGATTGTGTTTCAACAACATTAACAAACAAAACGAATTTCTTTCTATGCTGAAGATTGTGTTTCAGCAACATCATAGTTTTTTCATTGGTAACGTTTAAAGCTAGAATCACATTGATTCTTGCCAATCAAACCAGAACGCTTATACAATTTCTTATTGATATCAGAATTGATCTCTGATATTAAAGAATTACTTCACACTAAAAAAAATGTGTTTTATCTTAACAGAGAGGACGTAGGAATATAAGCATCTGCAAACATAAAGAAGTATTCATAGGGTCTACGTTGCACTCAAAGTGACATCGAATTGTATAATTCAAGAATTTTAAAAAAATCAAGTCTTCTTCTAACAGAGACCACAGAAGTTCGATCGCCCTCAACTCATACAGAATATCACACCAATAAAATTTCAAAGATAAAAGATCTCCGGGGATTGCCAATATGATCCAATAATTCAGAACTTTGCAATCTTTATTAACTCCAATCCTTACAATAATTCCTCACGGCCAACTCCAAATTTCTCCATTACAAAGATTCTAATTTATAGTTTTATTACAAAATAGAGACCTCCTCAATTTAGGATCAGATTTCCTAAATAGAGACAAAATCCTACTTGCCCAATATCCTCCTAAAATCTATCAACTGCAGCTAGATATGCTCAACAGGCTCACATCTATTCAAACCACTTATCTCTAAATAATCTCCTAATTTATTACAAAAAATAATAATACTAAATTGTTTGAGGAATTAAATCCTCTCATTAAACATTTTACTTTCACCCATTAGTGAATGAATTTTAACTCAGCTAGCCACAACATGTGAACAAGCTTTCACATTGCTGGCTAGAACCTAATGCCCCTGCATCACGGCTACCTTTCCTTCACTTATTCCGCCAGTCATACGCTACCTCTTCCTCACTATCAACCCCTCACTTCCCTTGTTGTTGCTAGCCATTTCCTTCTCCATCCTAGTCTGCAACCTCTATTCTCCCCTCACACTATCTATTGCTCCTTCATTCCTCTCAACCTGCATAAGAAAAACTAAAGAAAATCAATTTTTTTTCTTTTTTTTTCTAACTTTAGATTTTGACCTTAACTTTAGTTTTATTTTAAACTTTAGATTTTCGATTTCATATTTCGCTGAGGTTAGTTTAGTTTAGGTCAGATTTAATTTACTTTTTAGTTTTCCCTTCTTCTTTTTTAAGCTTTAAAATAAAAAAATAAAAATCTAACACTTTTTATTTTATGATTTTGTATTTTATCATTTTTATTAACTTTAGATTTTAGACTTTATCTTTTTTTTGGGTTTCTAAACTTTAGTTTTAGATTAATTTTAGATTTATAATTTTTTTGAAAAAAATTAAAAATTAAAATATAACAAATTAAAAATTAAAAATTAAAAAAAAATAAAAATAAATAAATAATTTTTTTAGCTTTTTAACTTAGGGAAATTTTGTTTTTTTTAATTTTGTATGATAATGGTCTTGGGTGTCATATGAAGGAAAATTATTCCATAGTCAAAGGTGAGGTTTTAAATTTTTATCTAAAGTTTGACTACAGGAAAAAATTAATTTCTGGATGGAATTACCAAGAATATTATTTTAATTCGAAATTGTTGGAAATGTCTAACATTTAAATTCGATGGTCCTATCATGATAATATCTTTTTAGAATTTAAATTGTTTAAATCTCGCATCTGGTTCGAAATATTTTCACGCTTGGCGTTCACTGGGATTGATGGTCGTTTAATGAGCTTTAATTGTGGTTTTAAATTACTTGAAATCGGTGATTAATCGCTTAGTCAACTTTGAGATTATTTCAAGTAATGATAAATTGTATGTCTTTATTTCCTAGATCGAACATTGTTGATGCATGATATTGAAAGTGCTTTATCGAATGTTAAATCACACTATTTAAAAGGTTTTATCTTCCAGTTTGATAAATTGAGCATCTAATTGAAGAATCAAATAGTGTGGTGCTGAATTGATATTTTCATAGTGGAATAATTGTCCTCTTTAGCAGCAGTTATCTACCAGCTACTTGATCTTAATTTTGTAACGGGATAATTTGACTCCACAAGGCACTGGTCTTAAAACTTTTAATCTAATCGAATCTATAAAATATCGTTAAATCTTAACAAGTACTTGGTCGTTTGATTGTGTCTCTTGAATTGGTTGGTTTCCAATCAGTTCTCCTTCATTTCATTAGGGTCTACCTCCCTTAGTCTGCAAGGAGACAACTTAAATAGAGAGATTGGGGATCAGGGTGACAGCCCCCGATCTGAGTCGTTGTCGCGGTGCCTAAACATTATGTGCGACAACACGCCCCCTATCCATCAAAACTTCTAGAAATGTGACACTGCAAGCTTGATCCTTGTGTCAAAAAAACACACGTGTTGTGATGAAAATCACAAGTGCAAGCCTCATGTAAGATGAGGGGTAACAGGGCTAAAACATATTCACAGTGCTGCAACATTTAAGCCTGTAGGTTGTATTTCAGACACCATAATGAAATATCCAATCGAATGTTTAATAATTGATAGACTTTAAATATAATGTGATATCTCAGAACAAGTTAAGGTTCATGAAATAATGTGATAAACTTATTTCAATACTTGATCCGGACATCCACAGTTTGATTTCCCATTGTTGATGTTGTTGGAGAACTCATGTTGTTTTATTTTATCAATTTTGCAGTGATACTTACCATGCATATCAAAGTTAACTGCAATTTAGGATGGTAGTTTCAACAAATTCAAGCTTGAAGTTCCAATCTCGAATTACATTTGCCTATAATGTCCCTTCCTAGATTTTCCTAATGTCTAAGGAAATAAATTTTGACAATTTTGATTAAGGCTAACCCAAGGCAATTTTTGGTGGAATGCATAGGAGAAATAATTTATTTGTCTGCTAGTGGAATATGGGGCCCACATGAAACATGTACTTGGGGAAGAAGGAATTCGAATTCCCTAAGGAAAATCGAATTGTTGGAGGGACCCCCAAGGAATGCATGGCCAACAATTATAAAAGGAAGGAATGAAGCAGTCATTGGGGTCTTTTGTCTATTTGAGAAATTGAATTGCCTTAGTTGTTCAGCTGAGCCAAGATTGTGATGTTCAACACAAGAGCTTCCCAAAGAGAGAAGCTCAACCTTTCTTTGGTGGACTTCGAGTGCCACCCAAGGAAGGATTTCCTTTACCTTTGAGACTACAGAAAGAACCATATACAGATTCCAAGCAATTTTGGGAGCTTGGGACGCAGACTGGAGCTACTATTGCGTAGAGGGAGGAGTTGTATTATTGATTGGTGGAGTAGAGTTGTTGGAGATTGTCCAGAGAAGCTACAGGAGTGTCCCTTGTCCATTTTCAGGAGTGTGGGAGCAGCTACAGTCAGAAAGGAACAACCCACACACAGTTTTCATCCATTGCATTCAGGGACTGTGTTATCTCCTCCATGACTACGCAGTCATTGGAGTGAGGCCTTTTGAGGTAGCATCATCCGGGGGAGTTTTGGGTTGGGGTGTTGGGAAATCAATTAGAATGCCATTGGAGGAATATTGTTGGAGTTTGTAGAGCAATGATTGACAGCAGCAACCACAGTGACAAAATTTGAAATTGGAAGAGGGCCAAGCTGTGAGGAGCCCATTTTTTAATGTTGGAATCAAGGGAAACCCTTTCTAGGTTTTTCTGGGTTTTGGGCAAGGATCACATTCCCAAATTCCTAGAATTTTCTGGGCAGTCTAGAGGGGGTAAATCAGAGGGAAAATTCTGGCAGTCGTGTATTTTTGGAGCAACAGCGCAGTTTTCTAAAGTATCTAGCTTTTGCGGCTATTGGGCTTTCTTGTACTCATCACCTGGTGCTTGTAGCTTGCCTTGTGCAAGCCTAGGTGCATTTTATCCAACTTAGTTGTACCTCAACATCAATATTAATAAAATCTTGGCAATTTTGTCGATTTGGAGAAGTTTCTGGTTAACGTGTATGAGTTTTTGAAAATTTATGTGTTTATATATTTGCATGCCTTTGTTATCATTGTAAAATTTCCATTAGGAATATTACAGTGATATCAAAGCATGTTCTTGGCCAGCATGGGGAACAGGAACAATTAATGCCACTAAGGTACCAAGGACTGGTTTTCCAGAGAGGTTTTGGTAGAGGCAGAGCTCGAGACCGTGGGAGAGAAGATAACTCAGATCCATTTTCAGATACCGAGATAGAAGCCCATAGGGGAGGAATAGACAAGCATTAGGAAGATGAACATCCAGGACCAAATTTTGGAGGAATTGCTGCGAACTAATCAACAAATGGTGAGACAAGGGCAGATCATGATGGACGTGATGTAGTAAGTGATGGGGCTGCAAGTGGGTGGAAGGCTAGAAGAGGTAGCAGAGCCCCAAGGTGATGGGGATTCTAGAGTAGGAGGCATATGTACCTATCATCCCCCACACACTCCCCAGCATGGACAATTTGACCGTCCCTTGATGCCACATTTTGTAGATGAACCAAAACCGGAGAGGGAGTCGGACCCAGTTTCAGATTTGGTTCATTCAGTTGCATCTGGTATTGATGAGTATGAGGGGTTGGATGTCCGGATCAAGCAGGTGATGTCCTTTGGTGAGTACATTCATCTAAAGGAGAGGCATACTACGGGGACTGGGAACCATTACAGAGGAGGATCTTCTAACCAGGATGTGCAGAGGCTAGCAGGGAAGGTTACACTTCCAAACTTTGATGGGGAAACAAAGAGTTCAACCAGAGCATAGATACAAAAGTTAGACACCTATTTTCATCTGAACCCCATGCAAGAAGCAGATTCCATACGATTCTCCACCCTTCACTTGGAAGGGGATGCCCAAGAGGGGTGGTACCATGGGTTGATCACATTGGAGCACATCAACATCACCTCTTACACGGAGTTCACCTAGAGGCTATTGGAGAGGTTCGAGAGGAAGGACCCAGAGTTTCATTTCAGGGAGCTAGCCCACTTGAGATAGACAGGTAGCGTAGAGGCATTTATCACTGAGTTTTAGATGCTGGTAGTGATGGTGACAGATATTTCAGAGAGTCAGTTGATTATGTTGTTCGTGGAGGGACTTGCTAAACCCTTGCGTGGTTGGGTGAGGGCCTACTAGCCCACATCACTTTAGGATGCCATCTCTAGGGCCCAGGACATGATTGATGCAGTTCCCAAGAACCGGGCCTTTGTTCCCACGAGACCCACAGCCCCACAGGGGAATAGAGATGCGAGGCCACCATAGAGAGATGGAGGACGTGGTCAGTTGGATGATGACACATGGAGGGACCTCAAGAGGAGGAGTTTTTGTTTCAAGTGCTAGGAGCCTTGGGCACAAGTGCACCAAGGGGAAAGCCCATTTCATCAAGGTATTTTCAAAAATCAGCGAAAGATATCAAGGTACTACAAGGACCGAATTTATCTAGTGCCAGGATCTCAGCTGAAGGAGAGGATCATGCAGGCAGCCCATGATTCTCCACTAGCAGGGCACCCAGGATTTCGCAAGACATACCGTGTTGTCAAGGAGATTTTCTCTTGGCGGGGGCTCAAGGGAGATGTTCTAAGGCACGTGAGGGAGTGCGTGGATTGCTAGAGCAACAAGGTGGAGTTCTCACACCTGGTTGGTTTGCTACTGCCACTTCCCATTCTAGAGCGGAAGTGAGAGAGCGTATTTATGGACTTCATCATTGGGCTTCCAGTTGCGCAGGGGCGATACTGCATCTATGTAGTGGTCGACAGATTGACCAAGTTTTCCCAATTCTTTTCCATTTCATCGAGACCCTCAGCCTCACAAGTGGCTGAATTATTCTTTCGAACCTTTGTTCTCTTTCAATTCAGGGAACTGACAAGTGGACCTTCAGACTTCACCGCATCTCCATAGAAGCACAGGATTTTTATTTTGGCCAAGGTTGGAGCAAAGCACCCATCTCACAATGATCGAACCTGAAACAATATTGTACACAGGGATAAGGAGACAACACCAAATGTACAAGTAGTTAGTTAGTTTTTTTTTTTTTTTTTTTTTTTAACAGTGCTTCCGTTAACAACAGGCAGAAAGCGACAAGTTAATAACACTGTTGCCTCAGAATCTAGATCAGTGTGGGCTAGAGGGGCCATCCCCCTAGGACAAGGACCCCTGAGTCATTACCAAACCAGATCTCTTACTAGCAAGCAGTTGAGATCGCACAGTCATTAGCGACATATCACTTCTTCTCGGCAGCGGCGTAACAGAGTCTCCAGATCGCCCTCCCTCGGGACAACACTCCATCTTGAGTTTTTTGCATTCGAACTCGAGTGCTAGGAGAGAGATTTAGTGGACCATTATCTTGTGCCCTCTGCACTTGGAGTCCAGGAATTTCCTCATTTTGGTTTACAAGCATTATGTTTTTCTTTCTTTATTTCTTATTTCTTACTCTTTATATAGGAGACCTTTTGGTACTCCTCCTTGTATTGACGTCATTGTACTCTACAGTCCCATTAACCTACTTTTGTGGTCATTCATTGGACATTAATATAATTATCTTATATTATATTTGCATGAGGTGGCTGGTCCAATACCTATTATTTATAACCCACTTCTTGCATCGTTTCCAATCATCACAAAGGAAAGGAACTATAGTAAATTAATTTGCATGTTCCTAGAGCTCTTATCAAGGGTACACCCTTTGGTATTTTCTCTCCCAAATTACTAAAGTTTATGGCTCCTTGTAGGCATGAAACCATTTGCAGCATAGGAATACTCAACCCAACCTAGAATTCTGACTATCTTGAAATGGGAACTGAGAACAAAAGGTGCATTATTAAACCCAAAAACATGTCCAAAGATTCAATGGCTTTGATATCAATTTTGAATATCTTGAACACTGGACATGCACAACGTTAAACTAACAATGTGCGATTGATGAAAAATAACTATCAACTTCAAGTTTAGTAGAAATGAATTCAAGTAAATCATGATGCACATGTGCAAAGAAAGTTCATAAACAATATTCAAAAGTTAATCATGTATTATACCATACTGAATAAAAAACTAAAAACACATGTGCATACACATAGAGGAAATTACAAAAAGAAAAATACGCACTAAAAGTCTATAAACACTTCAACAATTTGGAAGAAAGTCTAGGTACAATATAGTCATATATGGACTGCTATAGTATTTTGAATAGTAGAACCAAAAGAAATACTAGACTTTGCAAAACAAAATATCCACTACATTCAGGGAATGCTCTTATAATGTGGATTAATTATCCATCTTATATTTTCAAATCACAAATTTTTAGCATTCCCTAATTTTAATGGTAGAAGGTATGACACAATCTTTGCAATGCACATTATGTTCTCGTCGTTTTCCCACCTACAAAATACAATAAAATACATTCAATCATTTTCCATAAAGTTTTAATGTGCCAATAATTTGTTATACTTCGAGTCTGCATATTAAAATCATGATATTCATCTTTACATTCTCACCATTTTACCATTGTGTACAAATGAAAAGTGGTCAAAATCTTCTTGTAGCTCCAACTGTTCTCTAACTTCAAAAAGTGTCCAATCCTCCTCCATTGATAATGTTCTAAAGAATTCACCATTTTTTAGAACATCAAGTGAAACTATTGGACAATGTGTTCCATCATCATCATCTTGTTCCTTTGGAACCCAACCCCATTCCCCCATTTGTCGAACACGTCTCCACCTACGAAATTTAAATGAGATATAACATTTGTCTTGAAATCCAATACCTGAAAGAATCAAATGAAAATGCTTTGTATTAGTATATGATTTGTTACATTCATAAGTAACTCCCTCTTTGCCTCTTTTGACCCTAAAAATTAAGAAGCATGATACTATTGACAACAAAGAATAGTGAAATGACTTACTTGAAAGACAAGGTGTTGTGACTCAATCTACACTCAATTTCTTCTCCATTTTGGTCAAGTACTCTTCTATCCCACCCAGTGAAAAACAAAATTGTAAGTAGCTCATTGGAAGGTTTTGAAGTAGCATACATTTTACCAATTTGCCTAATTGACTCCTCATGATGAAATAGATGAAAAAACATAGAGAATGGCATGAAAATGCCACTACATACGTGGATGCCACCTTTTTCTTTCATCCCAATTTGCATTTTTGAAAATAACTTGTAATGGAAAGAATTTACTGAAGACTCATCTACACGTGGCCATTCTAATAAGTTGAGTGAAGGCAAAGGAATTTCTTTGAGATATCCACATGATTCCATTCTTTTCGGAAGAATGTATTCATATTTGTAAAATAAAATACCTTCCTTCTTTAACCATCCAGGATCCTTACCAACATACAGTAGTTCTCAGATTTTTGAATGAATAGCTTGGAAAACACTTGTTATGCATTCAACTGGCTCCCATTCCTTCAAATTTGATATGCATAAATCTGGGATAAATGTCATAATTCATGTTGCTATAAAAGAAAAATAAGAGAGTGGAAATCCTAGAAGCTTGCAATAAATATTAACCATAAAAAAACATGATATCCAAATTGGTTATGCATACTCACAATTGCAATCACTTTTGGGAAAATCTAGTTGACTAAAAACTTTCTCTTTTGACATCTCTCTATAGTCATAGACATGTGCCTCTTGAATCTCTGCTACTTTTTGTCCTCCATTACTCATCCTAAATCCTTTTACTAAACCTTTCCAATGGGTGTTAATGTCCTGCAAACGCCTTTTTTTTTATTGCATGGCTTCCAATTGTTGATGGTTTCATTGTTACTCATGACCCAATAGATATTGGCATTGAAATCCATTTTCCTTTATCATCAATTTTGTTGTATAACACCATTGATTGCAACTCACTCCTAGGACGTCGTTGAGCCATTGAATGTTGCTACATACAAAAGAAATAAAGCATTGAGCGGCATACAATTCCACTTGTTAATGAAGCTTTGAAACTATATTTACCACACTTTTGAGTTGATATGTATCTCAGGCATTTCTTTAAGACTTGCATTACAATATGCATATATATTACCATGTCACTTAAATGTAAATTAGATGGAAGCTAACGTGGTGGTTTTTCTTGTGGTGAAGGTGTATTCCATAACTACTTTCGTATAGGCATGGATGATCAAGTTGCATATGGAATCATGGATTCCATCATATACAATATAAGAGACCATATATTGTTTTAAGGACCAATTTCAAATAAAATGATCCACTATGTCTATAGTTGCACTTAACAGCAATCCTACACTTTCTACTCAACAAGCTATATAAATGAAAACTTTTGTTTATTTGTGTATAAATGGTTTGGTTCACATGGATGTACATAATATATATGTTTTTGTTTAAAAGATGAATATTATTATGTGTTTTTTGTCAACCATTTTTTCGATCATCGTTTTGGTTCTGATAACATTAATGCAAGGGTGAAAATAGGAAAAATCTCCTTGAGACACAAGTTCCAAGATATCGAAAACCAAAGTTCTAGGAAATTAGTTAAGTGGGACATAATACATGAACAATCAGGCTCTAAATACATGGGTAAACAATAATCATATATGGATTCCCCTCTGAATATTTCATTAGTTCCAATGCCATGCTGACAAGAAATTTTCATCTCCAGAATCCCAAAAAATCAATTGTAGTACCAAATCAGGTCCAGACTCCAAACCCATGCTTGCTGACAGGTAGTTTTCAACTCCAGAATCCCAAAAATTCAATTTGTATGTTTTGAGAAGTGAAATGAGATAAGAAAGGTAATCAAGGAATTTAGGATGTTAGATTTAGGGTTTTTGTACGTTAGATTTTTAATTTTTTTCTGATTTTTTTGCCTGCGCCACACGAGAAGGCTGAGGTGTCTATCTGGCATTGATTTGATCAAGTAAACATCTAAGTTTATTTTGTCAACGAAGTCGAGCTTGAATTGGTTGAAGCGTTCAGAATTTTACATTCACAAATCGACATGAAACCAGAAACATTGTTAGTGCAACTAATCAATGCCCTTGTTGTCTATGAGAAAATTGTTGGGGATACTTACATCTGGAACAGAGAGGCAATTTTCTTAAGGCATTCAGTATAGACTAAAAAATGATTGCAAGTGTAAGATACATACCATGAATATCTTGGAAGAAACACACATTTTTCAAAGTTTAATGGGTTTCTCTCTGTGGTACTTTCACAAACAGTTTGCAGATATTGTACGGTGGGTAACTTGTAAACTGTTACAGCATAAATGTCACAAAAAACGGAAAACATATATGATAAAATCATTTAGGAACAGCTGGTATCCACTTTGCATTGAATTATTATCATGCTTCAGCAAATAAGGAGGATGGTATTAGAAATACCAGTGGACTAGAGTGCACAGAATGGTTGTAGACGACTATTAGAATAAGATAGTACCACCAGCAACCCAAGTTATTATTTCCACAGAGATAACAATATAAATATGAAAATACCCGGTTTCAGAGGATGCAGAGAACAACAAGGGGACAATAATATTGATCAGCAGTCTACATGTTCAGGACAATGAGGTAATTCGAGCCCCTTTTTAGCATGTAAAAACAATCTTTGAGAGAAATCTGTCACAGGTGAATGTATAACTCACAAACCAGTTCTTCCATAGGCAGATGTGAGTCCAGATGCACAACACGCAACCCAAAAATGACTTAACTACCACGCACAAACAGAACAAGGCTCTCCAGATCGACCTCAAGTAAAGGTACACGCACAGCCAGCAACAATAAAGTGTTTGATGTGCTGCTCAAGGGGATCTATTCTACGTGTTCGCTATTCATCCAATGAAATCGAATATGCTCTGCTCATGGGTCAGTCTCTATTCTGTTCTATACACGGCCAACTGTTCCCAAAGATACTCTAATTGTGCCGACGCTTGTGCCTTTACTCTGGCGCAAAACTCGTGGATTTGGATATTAAACGGGCTGTGGAAGAAACTCTACCTAAATGATGGGTTGGGAATCGTCATCTTGCATCTGATAATGTGGCGAAACAAGACAGTCTAAACTCAGACCTTGTGAACAGTGTGACTTGTCCATCTTATGCAACAATGAATCGTAATGGTTGTCAGCCTTTGGAACAGTGCAAAAAAAAAACCATTTGAAGCGCTTTGCCGCCATTTACAATCCCTCCTTTTTTATGAAGAATTCAAATAATTCAATCTTATAAAAAAACAATTAAATCAATCAGATTTTTCTAAACATTAACTCAATGTATGATAGATTGCTTGGTTTGGTTTTGGTTTTCGTAGTATTTATTTAAAATTATAATAATACATGAGGAATCCTCCTAGGTGGAATGTTTGGGCACAAAAATATTATGAGAAATTTGATGTTTCTTTGTATACTCCTCCAAAAATAGGTTGGAGATGTTTAAGTCCCACCATAGCTAGCACAAAGAACACCTTATGCAACAAGATTTCTCTAGTAAGCATAATATTCCTTCTTCTCTCATTCCTTTAAAAAATTATAAAATCATTTGATTTGGTTCTTGGGAGGTGGAATTTTTGGGTCCTATCGGAGCCCGCCTAGGAGAGTTTCTACCTACTCTCGCAAGGATAAACTATTTCCAAACCTCTCCCTTTATCCTACTATATGGAGTAAGTACCCTTCTTGAAAAAAATCCCTCTAAATATCTCTACAAATGCTTTTGACCACTCTTTGGATGCATTTTCTCTTCATAAAATCCAATTAGTTGATGCAATGAAGTACAACCTCAAACCCAAATCTAAAGGAGCCTCCCTCTTTATGGAGGAATCATGAGAGGCTTAGGAATACAAGAAGAAAAGGAAACAAAATGTCCTCAATGATCTAGATTGAATCACCATACAATTTAGCATCTATCCTAGTACTTTATAGGTGGAAAATTCGATAAACTAACATGTAGATCTCATTTTAGTGGCAGCTCCTAGTTTGGAAAATTGAATTTAGAACCTTCTAAATCCATTTTGAGGCATCAAATGATATTTTTGTAGTCAAAAGTTTGTGAGCTAGCTCCTAAGACCCCAACATTGTTCTATACTCTAAGAAATTTTCAACAATGCAAAAATAACATTGTTAGGAGGATGATTTTCTAGTATCCATTCAAGCCATAGTGCCAAAATGTAACTCCAAAGTGATTTCCCATTCCTTTCCACGTGCATTTTACAACTGAAGCAAAGAGGGAAGAGCATAGGTGTCACATTATAACTATGTTTTCTCCTAAATTGAGCTTCCCATAATAAATTTTGTTATTTTGTGTTAATGGCCTATACTTTTGCTTCCCTAAATTGTGCTTCCCATAATAAAGATATTGCCACAATCCTATCACAAATTGGAGCTTTGTTACATATCCAAACTTCTATGCAATCCACAGACGAGGTTGAATTACATGCCTATCATAGAGTTGGAATTTCAGGTCTTTACCATAGGTCTGAGGGCTTAGATTCAAGAGTCAACACAACTCCTAGACTCAACAAAGTTCCAAACAATAGTCCATTAATCTTCATCCTTATTGGCTTATACTTTCTTCAGATCTGAGTTCAATCTTCTTCTTGACCAACTTGCATTGTTATAATGAGGATCACGGCTAGGTATTTATACTTTTTTGAGCCTATGGTGAGGAGACATGTCTATTTCTTAAGGAGGGAGCCAACATGAGGGTCGACTTGTGCACAATTTTTTTTATTTTAATTAATTTTAATTAATTCTAGTCTTTTTCCAAGAGTTCTCATCCTACCATAGGACCTTCGTTCAGTAATTTCAAGCCGCCAAAATCATTTCTACAATAAAATTTAATGCTAATAATTTCACCTTAGCACAAACTTAAGAGATTTATCATAAATAAAAGGGAGCTTACCAATATTGATCTCTTGGTTTAATAATTTGAACCTAAGTACAAAACAAAATCAACTCCAAGTTTCATCTTAAGATGACTAGTAATGTTTCTTCATATTAGGGTTTGACATTTAATGCTCAATAGGGATTGCTTCCCATCCTTAGACAGTGCTACAATTATCTCAGGATCACAACTACTTTTATGCCATTAAATTAGTAAAGATGAAAGAAGAACAAACACCATAAAGGCTTTTCCAAGCTTTCTTCATTGTACCTAGGGATTTTTTCATAATCTTCAACAATACAATGTTTAGAGATTATTCATCATAGACCTCGGGATCCTTCCATATATGTTCATCCATCATTATTTAACAATTATAGGGCTTGCCATCATCAATGACATCATTTACATGGATGTTGCTTCAACAATGTTGGATATCATATTGACATCAATGACAACCTTATCCAACAAGAATCTACCTTGATGTATGCCCCATAGTAAATCCTCATGAATGACCCAATTTGGAGTCTAACCTCATGAAGTTGTGAGCTTCAGGGTGAAGGAATTCCAATACTTTCCATTCCAAGTCATGGTGGAAGTGCTAGTGGTCAACTCTGGGAATCCTTCTTTTATGGCCACAAACTCTTCAAACTTTATGGATTCTATATCGGGTAAGCTTCTTCATTCTCTTTCAACAGATGATGTTTTATTGTTGGATAGTTTTGCAAACATAGTTTCTAAACCATTTATTGTTAATAATCCTAGGTCTGGTAGCTTGCCCCCATCCACCATGCATCCTTTTGTTATTAAAGATGTTAGAAAATAATAAAGGCATAAATAATTTCTTATCTTGATATCTGGATTAATAATTTGAATGAGAATTATGTTTAGGATTGGTGCTTCAGATACATGTCTCTTTTGAAATAAGAATCATACTAATCAATAGTCTTACTTAGTGCATGATAACCGTTGTGGATCATTATATCTGCATATCCTTTTTATTATGTCAAGTTTTGAAATTTTGGAAAAAGAAAATGTTTTTTGAAAAAATATTCATAAGGATCCGAAATATGCTATAGTATAAGGTTTTATACTTTAGTATAGGAAAAAGATGAAGAAAGAATACATTGTATTTCCATTTTCATTTCGATTTATGGAGCGGACTGACTTTAGATTGTTATATTTTTATTAATCATAAAGTCCGAGAAACTTCCGGAGCGGAAGTCGCGATCACGCGCAGAAGCTGTTGGATAAGCAACTGCGGGGGGTCAACTTGCCCGTCGATTATCAAAACCCGACCCCCCGCAGTTGACTGGTCAGATCTACGAAAATTATTGATCAACGGTTCTGATGGATTGCGGGGGGTATGGGTTGGAGATCTCCGCCGTACTCACAGACCCCCCGCATTACGTCATCCGCTGAAGTGTCAAACAGTTGGCACACAGTTGTCATCCGCTATGCGTGTCGTCCCACGTCACCCTTGCATTAATTACGCTCTCCGTTGTTTATAAGTCGGGTTTTCCGTTCCGTCGTGGTTCATTTGCGTCTGTTGCCCTGTTTTAAACCCCGTCCCGCCACCTTCGCACCGAATTGTTTTCAAAATTCTCGTCAGCCATGGCCAAACGAGCGTCCGTGTCTGGTCTGTCCACTCTGAACCCTCTCCTAGATAGTGAGAAAGACGTCCGTGATACTGCCTCATCTGTAAATCATCCTCTCCTGCATTATCAAGTGACCTTGAACACCGACCAGTCACCTGTGTTTTCCGCTATGCAGAGTTCTGGAGTGCTGTACGCCTGTATTCCTAAAACTCATGTCTTTCCTGAATTCATTTCCTGGTTGGTTTCGTCCATGTATCCCGGCAAATGTTATGTCATGAACTCCCAGGGAGAAAGTATTTTGCAGGTTTCAGCTCAATTAATGCGTCAGGCATTATGCTTCCCGGAGAATGATTCTCCTTTGCAATTCTCAGAAGATTCGCTGGTTCAATACTTCGAGGAGCTCTCAAATGAGGAATTTAACCGCTGCATGTCATTTTTGGTATCGAGTCCGGAGAAGACCCAGTTTGGATCGGGAAAGTTTGGTTTGGATGCATTTAATGTTCAATACAGGTCAATTCTCAGCTGTATTATGGAGATTCTGGGGAGAGAAGATGATTGCGAAGTTGACAAGGCAACTCTGGGGATGTTTACTCTCATGATGAAACCAGGAGTGGTGTTAGATATTCCATCCTTTTGGCAAGAAGTGGTGAATTCTCAGTTGCTTTCTTTCCCACTAACAGGTTATTTCAGATTTCCCTCATTAATAGTTTACTTGTTTTTATACCAGAATGTGGAAGAATTCATGGGTTTTGGTTTGAACATAATGGATAGCAACAAAAATAAACAGTCAGTTTTACTTTGGACTGATTTGATCAGAAGAGAAGAGAATGAAGCTGGTTTATTTGAATTTGTGGAACACTTTATGACCACCGCTTATAAAATTCTCAATGGGACTCGGCCTCCCTGTTTCTTGCCAAAGGCCCAGGAGTTTTTGCAATTAGGACCTAATTGTAGATATGGAGACTGGTTTGTTTTTGAGGACTATTCTGAAATAAGGCTATATGGAGTAGGTGTTGAGCCTTATAGGCTTCCAACATTTGTTCCCATGAGACTGTTTGCTTTGGAATTTATAAGGCAAAGTCTCAATGTGGATCAAGTTCATTTTCTTCCAATGAAGAAGGGGTTAATGTACAAGTTGCCCATGAGTGTAGGTCCTTTTGTTGTTAACACAAGGCAAGCTTATGAGGAGGTGTCAAGGATGTTGGAAGAAACACAGTTATTATTGGGAGAGAAGTGGGCCTATGACCCACATGCGATTATTTCACAGAGAAGGGTCGAGAACGGCTATGCTGCTTTTACTCATGTGAGTAAACCGGATTTAGAAAATTTGGCTAATCCAGGAGGGCCAAGTTCATCACGGATTAGTATTCAAACTCCTGTAATATTGGAAAAGATGGGCAAGAGAGTGAGAGATGATGTTATTGAGATTGATGAGGAAGAGCCCCGAGAGGAGAAAAGGACTAAATTAGAAGAAGATCACTCCTCCAATTCACCTGGTTTCACTCTCCAGGTCAGTGAAGAACAGGGTGCTTCATCTCCTAGCAGATCAGAACTCCAGTTAGAGAAGGCTCCTTCCATGAAGCAGGTGTTCTCCCTAATTGAAGAAAAGAATCAAAGAATAAAGGCCAATATAGAGACACAAGCAGAATATCATATATCTGCCGACCAAACAAGACTATTGACTGTAATGGATTTGGAGAAAGACCAGTTCAAGATGGCGCTATCGCATCCGACAGGGATGTCTCTGGGACCCTCAGGCAGTTTTAAGGAGTTGAATATTGTTATGGATGTAAAGAAGATCCCCTTGTGGGACAAGATGAATCTCCACATGCAAACAGGTCAGTTAATTGTTAATGATTTAGGCAAGACTCATGCTACATCAGTCAAGACAGAGAATATGCTTGCTAAGGTTTTCAAACAGTGCAAGATGGAGAAAGCCAATGCCAGAGCATTGACTATTCAAAATGAAGAACTGAAGAAAATCATAATGAAGATTGGCGTTGATCCAAATGATAAGAGCGCAATGCACAAACTGATAAAGGGCGCAGAAGCAGAAATATCTTCATTAAGGAAGAAGTTGAAATTGCCAGCTGCAGAGCATTCGTTGGCAGCTGAAGTAGCAGAGGTAGAAAAGGAAAAAGAGGAGCTGCGACAACAATTGATAAAGAAGGACGAAGAGCTTGATAAGGTAAAGCAAACAGCTATAACCTTACAAAATCAAATTCAGAACCACACTTGTACTTTTGATTTTTCTGCAGGTGCGGCCGATCCACAAGTCCAAGTTGCTCAATTGAATACAGAGCTAAAAATGGCGGAGAGAGATTGCAAACAGGCCCAGTCTGAAAAGGATACAGCTCTGAGATTAATGCAGGGATGGGAAGAAAAGGCAAGTGAAAATGAGCAGAAGCTACATAAAGCAGAAGAAGAAATTAAGGAACTCAAAGAGAAATTGAAGGGAAATATTTCCCTTATTAAAGCTAAGGATCTCATCTGGAATGAGATCATTTCTGAAATACAAGCAAAATGGGATTCCATAAAAGTAATTGCCAGAGAGAAAGGCATTGTTGCTGATCACGAAAAGGAACTGTCATCAGACAAGCCAGCTGCAATCAAAAGATCAAATTGGGCCAAAAGATTCATGAATTTTATTAATTCCAAAACAGATGAGGAGTTGCAAGAGATGGGGATACAAGACAGGTATTTTTATGCTGAGGAAATAAGCAAGATGATCATTAAAAACGATCTTCTGACAGCATCAGAGAAGCGGCTACAGGTAATCAAAGAGGTGATTAAGAAATTTGACATTTCATTTGATAAATTGATAAGAACTGGCTTGCCATCATGCTGGAAGGAAGGAGGTGAATTTATGTCCTGGAAGTTTTATGAAGATCAGTTGGTGTTTGCAAAAAGCAGAGCAGATGGCCGACATGAGAAGACGCAGATACTAAAGGGAGAAACAGTTTTCAATTTCTTACAAAGACATTTCCTTCTGCTGTGGATGGTGAAAACATTGTTTACAAGTAATCTCACTCACAGTCATATTGTTGCCTTCACAGTAGAATATCATCGTTATAAGAATGCTCCAATAACTCAAGACAAGCTCTGGAAGGAATGTAAGAAATTCACTATTGATACAGAAAAAGGATTTCCCGCCAAGCAGCCACAAGTAACCGTACAGCCGCAAGAAATCATTGAGTCAGCTGCTGTTCCAGGAACATCAGTTCCTTTAGATTAGGATTTTTCATCTTTTATTTTATTTTCAAGTCAAATGATGCAATGTAATGAAATGTTTCCGAGGCATATACCTCCGTGACAGGAAGTAGTTAAGTAGTTACAGTTAGTTAGAATCAGTTTTATAACTGAAACCATTTTGGTTCAGATTGTATTTAAAGACATCTTAAGGAAGGAAGAAGGTTCCGAGTTTTGAACCTTTGAAGGCTAAATTTTGTACTGAGCAATATCGAATGAATAAAGAAGTTTTGCAAGTTTCCAATATTCCATCTATGTTGAAGAGTTTTCTTGGTTTCCATTTCATTTGCATTTCCGTGAATAAAGTAGAGTGATTAGAGTTGCAGGTCTCTTGATATTTATATGTCTAAGAGTTAAATATCCTTAATGGGCGCTCCTCTTCTTTAATTTATAGGTTTTCCACTTCCTCTGGATTTTATAATGACAGTTTCTGTGTAACGCAGCATGACAGGTTAAAATCCTTTTCTTTCTCTGTCTTTCATCTGTTCACTTCAGTATAAAGGGAATATGGCATTGCATGGCTACTAAAGATTTGATATTTGGGAAATATATTACTAACATTTAAAGGGTTAAGAAACAGAGACACATATATACATTTTTGTGACATAATCTTTAGTGTCTTGATCACCTGAGCCTCGAACACAAAAAAACAAGAATTGTTTTCAAGGAACAACAATAACCATGACTCCTATGAAGTATTCCATGTAGTGTTCTCATGGATTTATTTGAATAGCTGAGTTGATAAGGGTTAGGGTTAGGGTTTAAGAGGATAAGGGGATAGGTTTTAGGGGGTTCAAGGATTCTAAGTTAGGGGTTAAAGGGTTATTGGATTAGGGTTTAATGGATCAAGGGGTTAATGTGTTATGATTTATGAGTGTAGGGGTTAAGGGATTACGGCTTTGGGGTTATGGTGATAGGGAATTTATTGGTTATGGTTTAAGGGCTTATGGTTTGTGATAATGGGGCCCCTAATCCTCTTATCACAACTATTAGTAGTTCCCCTATTAATTGCTCTTTCTACCTTCCCTATAGGCCTCGTAGCCCCTATGTCATGAGGTCCTAAGGACCCTTATCGTTTTATAATGCTAGGATTATAAATCTCCGTAAACCATGATCAAAATCTCACTTCTACCAATCCATGATACCCTTATGTCCTCTTGCCCTGTTCAATATACCAAAAGATCCCCCTCCCCAAAAATTCATGGAAATTTAACTTTTGGAGGCGGACATTTAACAATCACCTCTAAAAATAAAATTCTAATGATAGGGGATAGGGAATTTAGTGGTTATGGATTAAGGGCTTATGGGTTATGATAATCGGTCCCCTAATCCCCTTATCACAATTATTGGGGGTTCCCCTATCAGTGTCTCTAGTTTCCTTTGTTGAGAATTAGGTAGGGCTAGGCTTAATTCAAATTCTCTTATTGATACTTACTTGTGATCTTACTTATTAGCTTATTATGTCTTTCATCAAGTCAATTAAAAAAATACAAGAGACGTACATTTCAACCTCCATCGAAGGATCTACATTTCAGCCTCCAAAATAATACATTCTACAATATATCAAATACATGAAAGGAGACTTAAGAGCCCGAAGGGTTCTTATAGAATCCATAAAGGACTCTCTCATTCCCTATGTATCAAAGCTAGAATCCTGAAAATAAATATATGATAAATTGGTGTAACTTTTCTCGAAAGGTTCTGCATTAATATCCCTGAGACAAAAATTATAAAAATTGAGAATGTCAAGAAAGGAAGGAATAATTCCATATCCGATGGAGATTTTCACAATATGAGATCAAATAGAAAATTTGGGAGAAGTAATGTCTGACGGAAAAATTCTCACTATCATACAAAATTATCTACCTAAAGAATGGGGAAGTTTCACTTCTAGCATCAATGGGAAAGAAGAAGCAATACCATTCCAGGAAAATTAATTAGATAAATCACTATTTATCTTATTATTTTCTAGGAACAATTATTTAAACCTTATTTAAATAATATTCCTTGTTAAATTTGACTAAATCATTTATAATTACTTGAGTAAATCACTACGTATTTAATTATTACTCAACCACACTCTTAAAATAATAAATAAATCATTTATTTATTTATTATTTACAAATAAAGGGATTTGACCAAATTCAAATTATTTTTCCCTCCAACAAAAATAATAAAATATTCCATAAAAGTTGGATCTAGATTTGGTTAATAATATTTTAATTATGCAACAATATCTAGACTAACTCAATATTTTGTTATAAATAGAAGGGTTTTTCCATTCATTCACTACCTTTTGTTACCTAAAGATCACTCTGGATCTATACTTTTGGTCTGACTTTGATCCTCCGTCATTGTCATATTTTGCTACCATTTTTTCTTGTGAGCTCCCTTTGAGTTCCATTTTTGTCTGGGTTTTCGACACCATCAAGAGAGATAGATCTTAGATCTGAAGCGTTGAGGACATAAAAGAACCCATCCCATTGAGGGGGATTGGTAACATCTTTCTATGTTCCCTTCCCAGGTGTCATAAATACAAAATTCTTTAAAAATATTCTTGTATTGTCTATTGGATGCATGGAGCAATTTTTGCTTTTATTTGTTGTTTAATGTCTTTAACTGCATAGATCTGGATTTTGTAGCATTTATCTTTGTCAACTAACTGCAGATCTAAATAAATTGGAAGCCATATTTGATGTTAGGGTTGTTTTTTATGCACAGCTAAAGTGGGATTTTTTCATACGCTTGCAATTAGAATTCACACTAACAACTGGCGACTTCACAAGGGTTTATAATTACAATTGTTGTCATTTTTCAGATCCCTGCATGACCAACTGCTTCAACCCATATGGTTTTTCTTCAACTTCTTGTTTTTCTTTTCTTGATGTTGTTTTTAACCTTTAAAACCATACAACAGTAAAAATTCTAACTTTTGTGTGTTTCTGGGCCTATTACGCAGTTGACAGGTATCAGTCGCAGATGAGACGAAAATTTTTTCTGAAACCTGCTTCCAAGAGTGTCGAAAGTGCAGGTCGCACTTTTGGGGCCAAAACCTGTGACCTCAACCTTCAAGGCGCAGAAAACAGCCAGAAAACTGCGACCTTTGCTAAAAATAGGTCAGAGCCTGCGACATGTACTTTTTGCGGGAATTTTTCTGTGATTTTTCTAGGTTTGTATGGGCTATTTTTCAAGGTTTTCTAACCTTCATCTCCACCCGTTTTGGACCTATAATTGCTCTGTTTTACTCGTCGAAGTAGGAACCAAGCCCCCTAGGGCTTCAGTACGCTTTCCACCTTTCTAGGAGGAATTTCGCTGAAGTAGGTCGTCCGAAATTTCAGTGTGTTCAACCATTTTTTCAGATCTGATCCTGTACTTTCATATACATTTTAGATTGTTTATTCATCCATCTAAAACACCTCTTTTCAGTTTTTCTTGGTCCTCCTCTGGGGTCCCCTCTGTTCCCCTTCAGTTGTAGCCTTTCGCCACCTCATTTGCAACATTTTTCCCTCTGGTTTTTTGTTGTTTTTTGCACCTATTTCCAGCAGATCTAACCTTTATATACTTGTCCCTCCCTAATTTAGATCCATTGGCCATTTTATGTGTTTTGACTAGATTTTACCCACCCATAGACTAGTTGGTGGGAAGCCCTCCTCCTTGGGTCAAAAGTGATGCATCTTTAGCTGTTTATTTTCTGTCATATTTCAGTTTACTTTACTGTTATTTTCAAATTTATTTACAGTTATACAACACCATTTTTATTTTTTCTCTACACACGTCTAGTTTTATTTAAAATTAACACACTTATCACATACACGCACACCCTAAGTGAAGAGTGCTTGGTTTACACCGTCAGGCCAAGACTATAACATTGTAATCAATTGATCCTGCACCTCCCTGCCCTTGTTTCAACATTGTAAGCATTTGATCCTACACCTCTTTTCCCTTGTTGGTCTCTCTTCCTTCTGTGATCCGTGTCTATTTTTCCTTCATTGCGCCCCCAAAGCGTTTATCCCGAAGACTTCTTGGCCTTCATCCTTAGTTTCTGTTAGGAAGACTTACTCTTCTGCGTAGGGTTCGAGTTAGTCCTCCATCGAGTCCCCTTTCTGACTCTGCTTCTAGTTCATCGAGCTCCCCTTCTGGTTCTATCCCTGGTTCTCCTCCTATCACCTTCACCATCTGTGGTTCATGACCTAACGTTGGTGGTAGCCCCGACCCTAATGCTGGGAATACTACTAATGGGACCGCAACAGGAACTATCTCGGTTGCTCCCTTGCTCCCTTATATGGTAGGCCTCAGTCTTCCCGATTTTAACCAGTTGATCAATGACCCCATACACCATGATCCTGGTTGGCCTACTATGCCAACCAAGCTCCCTTCCGACATCCCCAAGTTTGAAGGTCTTGATGGAGAGGATCCTACAAGCCATGTTCGATCTTTCCACATGTGGTGTTCGTCTAACTCCATCACCGATGACTCTGTCCGTCTTCAGTTGTTCCAGTGTATGCTTACCGGAGAAGCTTCTAAGTGGTATGTCAACCAGGCCTCCTCCTCTCATACTACTTTTGCGACTCTTGCCAGGACTTTTCTGTCTTACTTCCATCTTCCCCTTCGTTATGACACCAGTACCGAACTTTTGACCTTTTTCTGTCAATCGTCTGCAACCCGCCTATCCGATCATGTCCAGGAAGGGTGAAGAAGAAAGAGCCTATGTCGAGCCCCTACTTTCGAAGACCATGTCTACATGGACTAGTTTCTCAGATCCCTTTTTCCTGTTATTGGCAAAGATGTCGTATCTCATTTCCCTCAGATCGAAGAAGCTGCTCTCCAGATTGCTTTGAAATATGACCTGATATACGCATAGTCTGGTTATGTTTATACCATATTACCTGATCTCCCTAAACCTGGTAGTGCCAATGCACAGGGGGAATCCCATCTCGCCGACGGTATCATTGGAGCCCTTTCTCATACGTATGCTCATCCTCCCATGGGTTATGGTTTCCCTCAGGGAGGGGCCAGCTCCTCCAACACTTTTCCCCCTCCCGGTAGCATGTATCCAGGATATGGCATGCCTCCTCCTTTTACCCAACCTGTTTACCACAATGTTTCCCAACCTTCTTATTATCTGTATCTGTAGCCTGGTGCTCCAACTCCTCCAGCATTAGCACCTCAGCCTCCCTTGCCTTCTCAACCCCCGCAACAGCAGCCACAACACCCCAGGGGCAGGTGTATGCACATCAAGGCACGACTAATCCTCCTACTTCCAAAAATAAGAGGAAAGACAACCAAAACCAATCTGCCCCAGGTAATCCAGGACCCAATCCCCAAGGGAATACACCTAACACTTCTAACCAGCAACAGGGCACTCAGCCCAAGAAGGACAGACCTGTTCGCACGAGAAAACCTTGTTCTTGTTGCAGTGTCTATGGTCACTATAGCCATGATTTTCCTCTTTTATTTCAGATGTGGGAAGCTCAAGCAGCATCCGGAGGACAGAAAGCCTCCCCTTCGGTTCCTCCCCATGCTGCACCTATCCAGCCATTTGTGTTTACCAATCCTTTCCCCCAGCAAGGATTTGTGGCTAACAAACCCCCTAAAGGTCAGGAAGCCACTCAACCTCCTCCATCTGGTACCTCTAATTATCATATTCTCATGATGAACTCTGACCAACCCAATATTACTGACCTCAACCTTTAGACTCGGTCTCGTCAGTAAAACAAGACCCCCTCTACGTCTCCTCCTGAGCCCCCTTCTTCAGGTCCCACAAAGCCTCTTTCGACACCCAATGGTCCTTTACAGACCCTCAACCTAAGGCAAAGGCATACCAATATCCCTAAGGGACCATTACGCTGAAACACTGCTTCCGGTACAGTTTCCCATTCGTATAATATAGTAGATGATTTGGCGTAATCCTCTGCTGCCATATCAACGCTGGAGATCCTCCAGTCGTGCCCTTCACAATGAAAATCTCTACTAACTACCATGGGTGTTTTGGATCCTTCAGATGATCATTTGATCATATTCGATGTTGACCAGTCAGAACATCCCCCCCTTTCTGCTTCTGTCGCCTTCCAAATCCTTGTTAAGATCCAAAATGCCAATGTCTCTCGTTGTATCATTGACGAGGGGGCATCCACCTATGTGATGTCTGCTTCTGTTTGGAAGAAACTCGGATCTCCTGATTTTTCCCCTTCCACTATCACCCTCCGAGCATGGGATGGCCACTCTTCCCAGCCCATAGGCCTATTCTGCAATTGTCCTATTACTCTTGCAAGCAAGACTATTTGTGTTGACGTATAAGTCATCGACGCCCCCTTATACTACAACATTCTATTAGGTCGTAGCTACACTTATGCGATGTCTGTTGTCTCATCTGCGGTTCACCGTGAGATGTGTTTTCCTCACAATGGAAATGTTGTCACCATTGACCAATTAACATATTATGAACCGAAGTCTTAGACCTCCCTCGAGTCCATCATCTCTTCAGTGGCCAATAAACAAATAGTCAAACCTTTTACCAGTGTTTCACCCAAAGCCTACAAAGACTCCTCTTTGCTTGGTTCATTCCATGGTCTTTCTCCTCATATCTCTGATCCTAGCTCGTCGAACGTTTTCATGATGCAATCATCTCAGTCCAACCTCAAACAGATTAGTTCATTTAGTTAGTAGCCCCACCCTTTGCAACCTACTCCTAGCACCTCGACTCAACCTTTAGGACCTCCTCCTCAGGTCCCCTCATCTACAGCTGGTATCCATGAGCCTATCTACCCTCTTGGCACGGTTCCTCCTGGCCTTAATCATCTCGAAGGTGTCCCTCCTGGCCATTACCCCTCCAGTCAGATACTGTTTCTAGCTCCCCCTCTTGGAGTATTCTCGGTACCTGTTATGGCTATCTTATCTATTCCTAACATGACCCTGGAGATCCTATTCTGGTACATTGATCCCCCAGCCACTATCTTGCTTGGTCAACCCAAACCTTATCTTGCTTTGACCCTGGTCCAATCAGTCCCCATGACCCCTCTCTCTGCTTTTTTACCTCAGCCACCACAACAATAACCTGCTCTTGTTGCGAAATCTTCGGGTGAGGGGGGAAAAGCTCGCGAGAAGGCACCTAAAGACAAGGCTACCCAGACAACCACTACTCCTCCTCAACCTCCAAAGTGTACCCCTCTATGTGCTTTGTGTGATGTTATCGGTCATGCCACCCATCATTTTCCTGAATTGCCTCGCATCAAGCCCATGGTTAATGTCGTGTTTCCTGAGTCTAAGGTCCCTAAAGCCTTTGTTTCTTCCTTGAATGCAACCAAGAACCCCAATACTGTTCATACCAACCACCCTTGTGCTTTTTGTGATCTCCATGGCCATTATACCCACCTTTTTCCCTGCTTCCAGCATTATTGCGCCTCTTTAGAAGTAGTTCGAGAGTACGAGAATGAACAAAACCAGTTCACCTCTCCTATACTCGCACAGTATTCTTCATACCAACCTGAGGATACCTCTGCTCCCATTGACATTCCCCTTCCCAATGTCGAGATGACGGAGTCTTCGACCACTATCCTCTACATGTCATCATCCATGAGATCCACGGTGGAAGATCCCCCTAGGACTTCCCCTTCTACTTCGCTTAACCTCCCTTCCGCAATCACCCTGGACTCAACATCAATGGATCCCTTAGCTGCTTTTTCTTTTATCACCCCCTGTGACGATGCGCATGTGAACCTTTCTTTTCATGATGATGATTCAGGTAGCTATGCTGCATCATGTGGTTACCCTTCCACCAGTCACCCCATCTTTTACAATGATGAGGACATCATGGAAGCTTTTTCCACCCCTGACTTCATCTTTCCCGCCCATAAGAGTAATGGCACCATCCATGTCTATGGTGACTTTCATGACCTGAGCACAGGTTGCCCCCAATGCATCTCCCACACACCACCCACCTGCCAATGTACGAGTGGGAGACATCCTGCCCAGAGCACTCCCTTTAGCAATGTTTTTTTTTTTTTTTTTTCTACCTTGCGTTCGGGTTTCCAACATTGTTCATCATCCTCTCATTTTTTGTCTTGTGGAACCTTTCAGATGGACCCCCTGTCCACACCATATATCGGCTATATCGATGGTGCAAGTCGCTACTCCCGGAATCTAGCCTTGGTAGGTTGGGCCATTTTTACTCCCTTGCATTCACTTGTCCTCTCAAACGGCGTATGCATTGCTACTACCACCAATAACCAGGTCGAATATGATGCAGTGCGAGGTTTATTAGCCAATGCCCTTTCCCATCGCATCCTTCACCTTCATGTTTTTTTAGATTCCCTGCTTCTTGTCATGCAATTGAATGGTGTCTATAATGTGCATAATCCTATCCTTTTTAGAATATATTTACGAGTGAAGCTTTTGGTGCGTGAATTTGAAAGCATTACATTTAGTCATGTACCTAGAGCACAAAATCAATATGTAGATAGCATTGCAAACAATATTTTAGATTGGAACTTATCACACGCATTTAACACAAGACAATAACATAAACCATACAAATGATGCATATCCATTATGTGTGTCGTTCAAAATTTTTTAGAGTCCATCAACTCTGATACATTTGACATGCTCATAGAATGTTACAGAAACTCAAAACTAGGGGCACCACATGCCCCTACACCTAATCACTATCTAGAGGATCCTGGGCTAATGGATCTACTCCTGCAGCTCGTAGATTGTGCATCCCCTGTTCGGCCATCACCATGCGTCGCATGACCCCTCGCCAATCCGAGGGAAGACCAATACATGGCTCTATGTACTGGTCATCCAAGTCTTTCCAGCCGCACTTTGAAAAATCAGTCATAGGCCTCTCATATGTACGACGGATGTCCTCCAGGAGGGCCACTGCATCCTCATCTTGCAATGTTCTCGACCCACTAGGTCCTGCAACTCCTGCTACTACAGGTCGTCCCATGTACCCGGTCGATTTCACTAGTGCAACATCTGCATACCAAAATTGAATGAATCAATACCATATAAAATCTTCTGAAAATTAAAAAATTCACATAAAATATTAGCAACTTGTCACTTACCATCGGGCCCCCATACTCGACCAGGCGACAGTGGCAAGTCCGGGTCCCAACGATAACTCATCACACTATAGGGATAGTCATCTATGTACAGTGGCATCTGATCCCAATGAGAGAAAAACTTGGGTCGGAACACCCGTCTGACTGCCCCACCTCCCCCTCTGCACAGTAGCCACCCCTAGCGGCGCATCCTGGGCTCTCTCGGGCCCCCATCCTGGATATGTATGCGAGGTCGAAGTGTTAGGATCTTCTCAAAGAAGAGCGAGCACAACACTGTGACATATGCACAGTCATGGTTCACTTGCCGCTTGCATAGCGACAATAATCGCTTCAAAGACGATAGCATTATTTGGGCCCACCCATAGTAGGTCCCACTCAACACACTCTCGACAAGCATCATCTGACCCCCAGTGATGTGCTGGAGTGCCTGGTTACCCAAGATCCGCAACACCACTGCAGCCACAGCACAGGTCTCTAGCCTCTCTAGATCCCAGATAGGTATTAGTGTCCCCTTCACATGGAGACCTGGTCGAAAATGGTGCTTTACAAACTCCATGATGTCCCACCCTTGCGGTATCATTGTCTACGTATTGCCCACCATCCCAAGTGGTGGGAGACCAGTTAGGAGATATATATCATGGTCAGTCAACTTGAACTGGTGCCCTTGCACTATAAATATCTCGTGATCTAGATCCAAATAGCTGACAATCTGGGCCAACAAGGGCTCCCCAACTCTCATTAAAGGGTTCTCCACAAACTCCAGGACCCCAAACCTGGCCAATCCACTGCAGACACCATGATCCTCTCGGATCTCCAACCGTAATGTGTCCAGGTCTCTCTCTCTCCAGTTGATGCTCAATTCTGCCATATCTGCACAAAAACATCATATTTTTCAATGTACAGAAAGGAAATACTGCATTCAACCATAAAAACCCAGCTCTCAGCCAAGAAACAACACTAAAATCCCCATCTCTAACAGGTCACACTTTTCAGGCAATTCTTGGGATAGGTCGCAGTTTCCTGCCCAAAACCCGGTACCCAGGTCACAGATATTGTCCCAAAAAGTGTGACCCAGCCGTGAAGAAGAGTAGGGGTATGTTCCTGAGGTATGGGTGGCTAAACTAAACTTTCAATCCACTAAAATAAAAGAGTAGGGTTAGGCCTCTTACCTGCAACTGACAAATCTCGATTCCAACAGTCGGTTTGTCTACTACGACCGCCGCAAGATTTAGGGCCTTTTCTCCTCCTACATTCACCATAGATACACTTGCAAATGAATCAAATTGGAAGGAAAACACCTTATTAAAAGAGAAACCCCAGATTTTTATTTATCCAGATGCGACCAAATCGTAGCACTGTTTGACAAACTATCAGCACCATTGGAAAGCTCTCACTGAGCTCTCAAATGGGTATCCTTTAGTTTTTTGTGATTTGATAATTCACCCGAACACATTTTTTCCAAGAAGGGTCACTTCACCACTCCTCAAAATCGAATTTCTTCACTTGCAACACTTGTACTTGGGGCACCACTTTGCCTTCATACTTTTCCATGCTCATGTCAATTTTTGTCATCAGTAACCATACTCATGTTTTTATGGTCCCCACAGGGCCTGTTCTGTGTGGCAGCCTCATCGAGTCGCCCTTGTTTACAGCATCCGACTTAATTCATCATCGCATCCATGGAATCTATCCCAAGTCCTTTTGTATCCCGCTATAGTCATCCATCCGTTATTGCTTTGTTCCTATATCGTGTTGCGCATTTTGGCATTCATCCATACTATCCCCTATCCCCTCTGGTATTGTGTCAGTTGCTGC
The DNA here is from genome assembly GCA_034641835.2 of Pinus albicaulis. NCBI lineage: Eukaryota > Viridiplantae > Streptophyta > Pinopsida > Pinales > Pinaceae > Pinus > Pinus albicaulis. The sequence continues at coordinate 576,326,470 of CM076582.1, read as the reverse complement.
CAGGTCATCCATGCCCTTTATGCTCTAGCAAGGGAAGTCATCAGCCCACTACTCATTACCCCCCATTCCATCATTATCCCTGGTGTCAGTATATCAGTCACTCTACTATTATCTCTCGTGCCTTAGTTGAGGATCCATTATTGCCTCACCTATGGCAGACCTCCTTCTGTCGACATCAGCTTATTCATTCCAGAAGACAGGTCTAGAGGGTGGTGTACCTTGGTTCCAGCTTCCACTCTTGTTCGGTGCCTCGGATCAGGCAAAGGGACTCTTTATTTCCCTTTAACTTGATTGTTTCTCAGCTCTAGCTCCTTACGACATGATTAAGATCTGTATACTTAATTATTCAGTGATGCAGCAGATTGTACCGGTGATCCTCGAGTGTGTGTGAGATGTTGCAGACCTCATGAGGGGGTGGCCCTTCAGGTAGCCCCCCACATACCCGGATGACCTCTCTACTACAGCCTTTGATGCAACTCCATAGATTTTATGGTTCCAGCCTCAGTCGCTTGCAGCGCCTTTCAATTTGCATGTATCATTCAGATTATCAGAGCCCTTTCCTATTTTATAGGGCCTCTTTGGTTGTACTTATATCTCATGTACTTGGATATTATTGTATAAGTCTTCGTTGTTGTCCCAGGCACAGTATGTATGTGGGATCCATCATCATGTCTTTATCTGGCCCATGTTTATGCCAACATGGACTATATAGTTTGGTCCCTTGTTTACTGGACGCATTATTCTTTGTACTTTGTTATCTCATCAGGCATAGGTATGCCTCCCCCGCCTCATGTAGAACAGGTGCTCACTCATAAAAGAAACTTGTCGCACCTGTAAGTCTCTTCTCCTCGAGGTATTTTCCTCTAGCGCTTTAGTCTACCTTATGTTTCACTCTCTCTGACTCCCCCTTTGGTTTATATTGATTGAGTTCTTACAACGTACTTCAGTCATACAATTAGCTCATAATGCTAGCACGCTGAGGGGAAATCTGTTACACCAATTTTTGGTCATCTAACTTGTTACTATTAGATGGACCAAAGTACACCATGTAAGACCAATTTTACCCTAAGTAAAAATGCTTTCACTATGAAAAATAACTTAGTAATCCATAATTTATTAAGTTGTTTATGGTCTAAACAGGAAACCCCATGAGGAAATATTGAATAAATCCCTATTTGTTTGATTTCCTCAAGGGATAATTAATTAAACAACAGTTTAATTAATATTTCTAGTCATATTTAACCCAAAACAGGAAAATTAATTAGATAAATCACTATTTATCTTATTATTTTCTAGGAACAATTATTTAAACCTTATTTAAATAATATTCCTTGTTAAATTTGACTAAATCATTTATAAATAATTGAATAAATCACTATTTATTTAATTATTACTTCAACCATGTTTCTTAAATAATAAATAAATCATTTATTTATTTATTATTTACAAATAAATGGATTTGACCAAATTCAAATTCTTTTTCCCTCCAACAAAAATAATAAAATATTCCATAAAAGTTAGATCTAGATTTGGTTAATAATATTTTAATTATGCACCAATTTCTATACTAACTCAATATTTTTTTATAAATAGAAGGGTTTTTCCATTCATTCACTACCTTTTGTTGCCTAAAGATTTCTCTAGATCTATACTTTTGGTCTGACTTTGATCCTCCATCATTGTCATATTTAGCTACCATTTTTTCTTGTGAGCTCCCTATGAGTTCCATTTTTATCTAGGTTTTCTACACCATCAAGAGAGAGAGATCTTAGATCTGAATCATTGAGGACATACAAGAACCCATCCCATTTAGGGGGACTGGTAACATCTTTCTATTTTCCCTTCCCAGGTGTCATAAATACAAAATTCTTTAAAAATATTATTGTCTTGTCCATTGGATGCATGGAGAAACTCTTGCTTTTATTTTCTACTTAATGTCTTTAACTGCATAGATCTAGATTTTGTAGCATTTATCTTGGTCAACTAACTGCAGATCTAAAGAAATTGGTAGCCATCTTTGATGTTAGGGCTGTTTTTTATGCACAACTAAAGTGGGCTTTTTTCGTATTCTTGCGATTATAATTCACACTAACAAGGAGATCTCTTGGGAAGATATGTGGACTCTAATAGAATTATGGTAAAGAATAAGACCCTTGAAAAAAATTATCTTTAGGAGATGTGTCAATCTCAATAGAGGATGTCGATGCCTATAAGAAGATGTGATGGTGAAAGGTCATCACTCAGCTAACTTTTGATTTAAAATTTCATATGTATAGGTTTAACTGGATGAGTTTATCCAGGGCTTCAAATCATGTGGAAGGATATAATATCCTTGAGAGATGGTTCAAAGGAAAGCAGCATGGCATAAAGGTGGACCAAAAGAGGAAGGCCGATGAATCACTTTTGGATAGTTGACATGACTCGTGGATGAAATTGATGGATGATTCGTGACCTATGAAGCCAAAATTTGAAGATTCCTCAATATCGAAATCCATGACATCAAGGGGAGGAATTATTCATGACCAGTTGGGTGTCTCACCATTGTTGTTGCAGGTCCTTGGTTGAGAGGGAGCCTGGTGGTAAGTTTCTTACTTGGAAGAAACTTGAAGTATGTCCTTCCTAAGTTAAGAGGGAGTGACGTATATGATTCTCTAAATCTTGTTTCATGCACTAGACCAAGACTAACTATCGTAAGTCTTAGTGAAGGCCATGAGGAGAGAATGGATAGACACATCATTTTGGTCTTCACCTAGGAAGATAGAATGGAGGATTGGGTAATAATTTAGCATCTGATACTCTTTGAGAATGAGATAGGGCATTCAAGATAAGAGTAGTCTAGGACCGGTATTCTTTGAGGGTTGGCTACCCAAGAGAAGAATAGTCCAAGAAGTTCATACTCTGGGATTACCTGGGTGGAGTATTCATCCTGGAGATACAATGACTATGGTGTCTATAAGTCATGTGTCTCACTAGTATTGTAGCCCATTGTCTCGTTGAGAGATGGGGTTGTTAATCAAGGCCTTGCAATAGGACAATGTTGGTTGATATGATGTTATACAGATGTGATTACCAATCTTATTCTTCTTATGAGATTCTTTAGGTTGAAAGTGACCATGTACCTTTATGAATACCTCCCTAGTTAAGAGGGAGTGTTGGAAAGTGTAACTAGGTTTGGTCTTCATATTGAATATGTAATTATGTATTTATGTAATGAATAAGTCAAAGATAATAAAATGTATTTTTTAAAGCTTTCTTCACGGGTTTCATGAGCAAGGGATTTTATTATAGGTCAAAGACTTCTTCTTGATGTTTTTTAGGGATTTTTCATCTTGTCATAAATGTATTAATTAGATTCATGTATATGAAGTGTCTCTCATGTATGCGTCAGTACCTTGTCAATTAAGCTTGAAGACATGACTCAAGATCAACATTGGAACATCTCCTCAAGTATACATACCCCTGAGCAAGTTGACCTACATACAATTTGGTAAGTCGGCCTAAAACACATAAATGAGAACACTATATATAGAAGGTATGCGGTTTCATTTGAACATATATCTCGGAAAATTCAATAGCAAGTTCGATCAACAAAAAGGTGTGAAGTATAGGAATGTGGTTTTAGTGTATAAAGGAGATAGAACAACAAAGAATATTTTCGGACAAGCTCTGAGATTTAGTGCGAGTTTTCAGGACTGAGATATAGTACGAAAAGAGCATAATATAAATGTGGATTGAAGCCTAGAAGGACCAAAAAAAAGAAGGTATATCAGATAAAAGGGCCTGTCATATATGAAAAATTGCAGGATTATACTTTGGTGCAAAGGAGGTACAGAGTTGCAGTGAAGTACGAAGTAAGGTAAGGGTTGCTAGACCAAAGTATACAGTACAAGAGAAAATGATATCTATACATTGTGAAGAAGGCATGTTACAAGTACAGTCTAGGGTTGCATGTAAATAATAGGTATAGAAGTATGTACCTCTCTCTTGGATATAAAGCTACATAAGAAGAATCCAAGAAGGATCCAAGGTAAAGGAGAAACCAAAGACTAGAGACCAAGCTCTCTAAGGCTGGTGCAAAAAGGTGCATAACAGTGCAAAAAGGTGCAGAAAATAAGAATCAACTTAAGGAATTAAGGAAAAAGCAATGACAAGGTCTTGGAGGCATACAAGGGTCAAGGTTTTATGTCATTATCATGGTACTTGTCATCTAAAATTCTATAAGAATAATTCTTGTGGGTTTTCCTCTCCAAGAGGGAGAGGTTTTGAGCCTGGCTTGAAGAGCCTAAATTTGTGTCTCTTGTGTTTTGATAATTTACTTGGTGAAATAATTAATAAGCTAATGAAATAGAATAAATAAGTAAGAAGAGTAAGATCACAAGTAATTATCAAAGTAGAGAATTGAATTAATCACTTCCCCACCAAAATCTCAACACTTCATTCCCAAGAACTTCCAGTATCCAGTTCCTTGTTTGTAAACAACCACATCATATTCCATTTGAGGACATATGTTTTATTTCATCTATTAGTGGCACCTGTGCACCAGAAGAGATCCTTATTCCTTTGATCATACTTCCAAAGATAGAATTCCATTACCTGCAACCATATGACATGACTTCACAACATCGAGTGTCATCATATATATATATGTACCTCATCCTTTTCCTTTGGAGTTGTCCTGCATAAATTTCACTAGAATGAAGAACTTCATTCCCTTGACCTGCTTCATCAATATGTCATCATGTTTTAATCCCCTAATTATACAAGATAGAATTCCCGATGAAACCTTTTTCTTTCTTTCTAGTCAGTGAATCCAGAGAGGACTCCATTACAAAAAATGTTAGCGCCTATTTCCATATTTATTATTGAATGACGACCCTCGATATTGATGACTTCCTTTCATCAATGTTGTTATCAATGAGGTTTCTAGGAGCTACTTCTTCATGTGCTCCTTCCATGCTTCTATCATGATGCTATTAATATACATTGTTTCCTATCATACTATTTTACAACCAATAGAAATCACTTAAAGAGGAATATTATCTCAATCACAATAGAGATCTTTCGCTTCTTCTTTCTTAGATTTCTTTGCATCAGGTTCTTCCCTTTCATCTGTGACATGGTGTTCTTCCTTTTTCCTCTCGTCCTTCCCGGATATAGGACAATCCCTTTTATAATTCCCAAGTTCATTACATCCAAATCATCGTACTTTTTCCATATTTCTTCTTTTATTTTAAGGACCAAATTTACCGAATCTTCCTTTCTTCCTGGACATGGCTGGAAAGGCTTGATTCCCTTCACCTGATCCTGTATCAGATTTGGATTTCAATCTTGTTTCTTTCCTTTTACATAGAGACCATAGATCCTGGAATGGAGTTTCTTATTTCTTCCCATATAATCTTGAAGTGAATTTTCCCCATTCTTCTGGTAGAGCATTCAGTACCACTATAGTCATCTCACTATCAAACATTACTTCTCCCAATTCTTGTAGTTGGTCTCTAATTTCATAAATCCTCATAAAATATGAAGTGATTACAATCTCTCTTGACAATTTCATCTTATAGAGTTATTTTCTCAGAGAGATTGCTTCTCCTTTAGTACTCACAGAGAATAGCTCCACCAGTTTCTCATGTATTTCTTTCGCAGTTTCTAGTTTTGATACATAGGGTATGAGTGAGTCCTTAATGGATTCTATGAGAATCCTCTGGACTCTTATTTCTACTTTCATGTATTTTGCATGAGTTTTAGCATATTCTTTTGAAGGTTGAATTTTATATCCTTTTATGTAGCCCATAACTTCGTCTTCGATTGGATTCAAATCTATCCTCTTCTTCCATGCATCGTGTTGTGGATGATTTTGTCACCCTCCTAGAGACAGCCTAGAGTTGCCATAGACCAGTGCCTAGGACATCTTAATATAGCAAGGATCCCTTTATAGTTTGGGTTGTCATTCCAAGAGCTCACCTACTATCTCTTGTTTGAACAAGGAAATTAGTTTTGAATGGGACCAATCTCTCTCAGAAGCTGACACAAAGATAAGAATAATGTAGGAACATCATGTAAAACTTCAGCATGAAAGCATCAGACAGTTAAGAGACCGCTTACTGTAAAGAGGGCCGATTCCAATAATATATCACAGAAATTAGATATCAGGAAGTGAGTGCAGTGAGGAAACATGAGAAGATATTAGCTGGCATGAGACTGATACCCAGATACACAACAGAACCATATAAGGGCGCACCAATTTACGAATCCTTATATGAAAATGGCGTTTTAAAAGCACCCTCCTCAAGCAACTAATATAGCAGAAAATATGGAAAGAGTGAACATGGAACAATATACCATGACTAGGCCTATTTAAAGCGCTTGACTAATTCCAGAAAGGGCACCACTTAAGATGAATCCTTACTGCAAACTAGTGAGCCACTCGCATTCTAGAACATGATACAAGAAGACAATTTGCATGAAATAAGATAATGTATTAACACATGAGAGAAATTACATACTGTGAGATACCAAAGACCAGAATCCTCATTACAGTTATAACCCCTCCTCACTGAGACCCTACAGGCTCTGAAACTTCATACAGAAATGTTACAAAATGTATACAGAAGCCTTCTCGCTGCATAGTTTGCTGACAGAAATCTGGAACCTTTACAATGTCTTCTTTTTTTGGTCTTTATAGGAGTGATGGAGAATTCTAGAGGAGGAGGTAGCTGAAACACAATTAATGACTCAATTTGAATAAAATGGCGGAAAACATTCGCGCCCACTCTATGAATGACTAACTGTAAATGACTGTACTAGACAACCTGTCTATGGAAATAAATGCTGGGAGATAAAAATCTCCTTATATACAAGATAGAAATAATAAAATATATACAATATGTTGCCCGCGGCTGAGGGAAAATCTGTTGCCGTAAGAGATTTGAAATAATCTGCATTTCTGTACTGTACTCTCGGCCCTTGGCTTTGGATTTGAATCCTGGATCTTTAATGCGGGGCGAATTTATCTGGAGGGTTCTGAGAATCCATATATGTGTCTTCTTTAATGGCGGTCACCTCTCCCACCTACCCTCGGCTTCTTCCTTTAATTTCGCCAGCAGAATATGTCCTTTGGTATGCTCCTGATCTTTGCAATGGAGGCGGCAAGTTAAAGCGCCTACTAAGTCATTTTAAAACCTGCAAAACCCGCAAAACATTAGAGAAAATTGACTCGGAGACAGGGAGTGTGGATATGACAGCGGCCATGGAAGCGGTGATACGGACTAGGAGAAATGTTGAGACGATGCAGGGTGACAGGAAACGCATAAAAATAATGGAGAAATGGAGGGTGACAATGCAGAATACAATGGAGCGACAACGAATGAGCGGGGCAAAGGTTCATAACATAAACATTGAGATATGACACATAACCGGAACATATGAATGGTGGAGGAGGAACACGATGCACACTTGGAAATTATGATGACACGATCGCAGGAGGTGGGACCCAAATCAGAAATTGCAATCGCAAAGCAGAGCGGGAAGACCGGGGTGGCACATTTCGGAAGTTTCGATTGCGATTGAGGGCAGGACTGTGATTGACTCAGAACCGCTCGATCTCAAAACAAGATCAACGGCTAAACTTGCATCGGAGGGCAATGAAACGGTGGGCCATGAAATACCGCCGGTCTGCTATGCACGGGGCCCTCCATATAAGTTAATTGCCGCGCCGTTGATTTGAGCCAGATCGGACGGCCAGCATTGCACCCGAATATTAAAACAATAAGCCCCTTTTGTTTTTAGCTTGCGGTCTCCAGCCTCAAGTCATGTGATGACGACGGGGGGGAGTGGCTAAGGCCTTGGGGCTTTGGTCCAATATAATTTAAATAATGGGTTTTAACATTTGGACAGTGTATTTCGGAGCGGAAAAGGTGGTGATGAGCACGACATGGAGATTTTGATCGCGAAGGATGTTTGCAACAAATTTTAATGGGACCGATGGTCAAAATTTAAATGGAAGGGGAAATATGTACAACATCGGCTCCATCTGGGGACGGCATGGTCGTCCTCGGGCATGTCGAGAACACGCAGACCATTCAATAGTTCACTCTGTTCTTCAATTCCCCTGCGCCCCCGCTTCAGATAATTATCAGCATTCTTTTCCTTTATAAAAATAAAAGCCAAAACAAACTACATACAATATATACAATCAGGTATTCTCCGCTTGGGTCATAATTGGAAATACGGCTTGAGGAATTGGCCATTCACGGGTGCATCCATGAAATCACCCTATAAATTTTCTAAAGAAAAGGTGTTGTTTCTTCCCAGCTTCACTATTTTGAATGGCCCGAACCACAATGGATCAAATTTAGCATGCTTGCCCTTTTCTGCTCTGCGAACATCCCATCTAAGAACCAGGTCTCCAACTTGAAAATTCCTATCCTTTGCGTGCTGATCAAAGACATTCTTCATTTTTTCCTGGTATTCTATCAATCTCTGATCTACCTGGTTCCTTGTTTCCTCCAATTCTACCAGCTGATTAATTCTTCGGATCATGTCATCTGGTTCTTCCTGGTTTTCCTGCATAAAACGTGCCACTGGCAATGCCAATTGCAAAGGAAACACTGCAGCCCGTCCATACACCAGCTCATAGGGTGACTTCCCTGTTGCTCTTTTGTTGGTTATCCTATTTGCCCATAGAGCAAACTTTAATTGAGAGTCCCAGTTTTTCTGATTTTCAGCTATTGTTTTCTTCAGGGCTCTCACCAGGGTTTTATTAGATGACTCTGCTAGACCATTTCCCTGTGGATAGTATGCTGTAGAATGAGTCAGGATGATGTTATATCTTTGGCAAAAATTTACAAACCTGGCAGACTTGAAAGCCTGTGCATTGTCAGTTACAATTCTTGCAGGACAGCCAAACCTAGATATGATATTATCTTCTATAAACCTCATGATTACAACATCTGTAGCATTTCTTGTAGGTATGGCTTCCACCCATTTTGTAAAATAGTCTGTTGCTGTCAGTATCCATTTATGTTGGCCACTTGATGGGGGATGTATTTCTCCTATAAAGTCTAATCCCCATTTCTGAAATGGTTCATTTACATGAATGGGAATCAGGGGCAATGCTGCTAATTTCTATCTTTCTGCAAATCTTTGGCATTTGTCACATGCTCTGACCCAAGCAAAAGTATCTGAATACAATTTTGGCTAGTAAAACCCAGCCTTCAAGATTTTATGAGTTGTGGCCCTCCAGCTGTAATGTCCTCCACATATCCCCTCATGAAATTCTGTCATTACATTTTGCACTTCATTTTCTGTGAGGCATAACAGCAATATACCGATAGGGTCCCTCCAATAGAGCTGTCCATTGGCAATTACATATTTTTGAGATTTCATCCTTACAGCTCTGTATTTCACTTTGTCATAGCCCGAAGGGCAGCTGAGTGTTAAAAGATATTCAACTATTTCCTTATACCAGGGACTAGTTAAATATTTCATGTGTATTTTTTGAGTAGCCATCTCTAGTCCATGCTGCTCTTCTTCTTTTTCTGATTCTTCACTTGCTATCACAGACAGATTAATGCCCAAAGCTTGATGATTTGATTCAGATAACATCTTGGCAAGTCCCTGTCCTTTCACCAACTTAGTAGGCCTTATATCCAAATCATACTCTTGGATTTTTGCAATCCATCTTCCTCTTCTACCTTCGCTGTCTCCTTGAACCAGAATGTCTTTGACTGCTGCTGTAGGGACATAGGCTGTAATGTGAGATTGCAAAACATAGACTCTGAAAGCTTTAAGGGACTTTACCAGGGCATATGCCTGCTTCTCCAGTATATTATATTTCAATTCAGCATCATAAAGCACTTGACTGAAGAAAGCTATGGGTTGTTCATATCCCTCTTCATTTTTCTGCAATAACACTCCAGCAATTGTATGAGGTGAAGCAAATGAGAAAATCATAAATGGCTTTTTGTAATCTGGCCCTGCTAGCACAGGAGCTTCAGCAAATGCCCGTTTTATCCTTGTGAATGCATCTCTAGACTCCTGGGACCATTTTACTTCATTTTCCTTTTTCAACATATTGGTTATGTGCCTAACTATCTCTGCATAGTTAGGAATAAATCTTCTCAAAAAATTTATTCAGCCCAAAAACACCTGTACTTCTTTCTTATTCCTGGGCAGAGGAATGCTATTTATTACTTCAACTCTTTTAGGGTCAATTTTCACACCATCTTTAGTCACAATGTGCCCTAAGAGTTTTCCCTCATCTAATGCAAACAAAGATTTTTGAGGGTTAAGAGAAAGGCCATACCTTCTGCATTTTTCAAAAGTTCTTCTTAAATGCTCAATATGCTCATCATCATTCTTTGAAAACACTGTGATATCATCAAGGTACACCACCAAGAACTTGTCCTGTTCTCCGACAAAGGCTATGTCCATTGCCCTCTGAAAAGTAGCTCCTGCATTAATTAATCCAAATGGCATCCTAGCATACATAAATGTTCCCCATGGTGTGGTAAATGCAATTTTTTTCTGATCTTCTGGAAAACCAGCTACCTGATTATAACCGGAAAAACCATCCATCATTGACATTCTGGATGCTCCCACTACTTTCTGCAGGATGTGATCCATTTTAGGCAGTGGATAATTATCTTTGAGAGATGCTCTATTTAAATTCCTGAAATCCACACACAGCCTTATTTCTCCATTCTTCTTTCGAACAGGAACAAGGTTCGCTATCCATTCTGAGTACCTCAAAGGCACAATTATTTTGGCCTTCAGTAACTTCTTGACTTCCTTTTCAATAGAGGGAAGCAGCAGAGGATTGATCTGTCTGAGCTTCTGCTTATAAGGCTTTGCGTCTTCCCTCAGTGGAATCTTGTGCTGTATTATATTTACATCAAAAGTTTTTAGGTCCTAATAGGACCAAGCGAAAACATCTCTATAAGATTGAAATAACTTCAAATATTTTTCTTTGTATTCTTCTGGGACACTTTTGGATAATTTAAAAATTTTGGGATCAGCGGAAGTACCCAGATTCAAATCTCCCACTTGATCTTCTTCTACTACTTTGTTTGGCTGCATTGGAACATCATCTTTATTGAATAACCTTTCTAGAGGTACCAACCCTCTAGGTATAACATTTCCTTTCAGCTGCAGCACCTTATTACCTGCTATTCTTTCTTCCCATTTGTTTTCAGCAATATTTTCAGCTTCTTCCTCTTCATTATCATCAATCTCCATATTGGAGAATTCTCCCACAGTCTCCATAAATCTTTTCATCTGTTCATCATCTTCGAATACCTGCCAATGCTTTATATTATCTAGAATGGATGGTCTGTACCGTACCTCCACTTCATATCTTAGAAGCGGATTCTGAGGAGGACGGAAAGTACTGGCAGCTACAGCAAGAGAGTCTGCTACTCTGTTTTGCTCCCGGGGCATGAACTGTATGTTAAATGCTGAGAAGAAATTTTCTATCATGTCCCATACTTCGTTTCTATATGCTTTGAGCCGTGGATGCTTAGTTTGACATTCATTTTTGATCTGCCTTACCACCAGCTCAGAGTCTCCAAATACTTTTAAACACTGGATGCCCATATTCTTGGCTGTCTGCAGTCCCAATAATAGTGCCTCATATTCGGCCACGTTGTTTGTAGCCTCATACTCCAGTTTAAAAGACAGTGGCACCCATTTCCCTGTGGGAGAAATCAACAATACCCCAGCTCCATTGCCTTCTCTTGAATTAGCTCCATCAAAATGCAAAGTCCAAATTTCTGATTCCTGATCTTCTTTAGGCTGCTCAGCTTGGATTTGACCAAAAAGGGGTTCATGTGCATAATTCTGATTTTCTTCCAACATTAAACATGAAAAGTCTCCCTCTTTGTTATAAACTGGGGAATTATCTGAGCAGTCAGCCTTAGTTACCATCTTAACAAATCTAGTCTCCCTGTATAACCTCCTTTCTTGACCTCCAAAGACTGGGACAGTAGCATATGTTAAATCCAATTTGATTGATCCCCCAATCTTTGTACCCCAAAACCTTGATAGCAGCATGCCAAAGCGAGCTGGGATATCAGCAACCACAATGTCCATGACCACACTCTTTGCTGGGATTTGAGCCAAATTGACTACTAAATCTTTAATCATTCCCAAGCATTTAACCCTTTTAGAATCAAATGAATATAAATCTTTATATGGTCTTGTAATTTTCAGCCCTAGTTGCTCCATGACAGAGAGAGGCATGAGATTATGGGAAGCCCCAGAATCTAACATACAATTATGTAACAGCAGGTCATGAATGACTAGGGATACATAAAAAGGAGGAGTAGAAGGGTCTATCTCCTCGACATGTGGGCCAAAGACTACCATGGGTCTTTCTTCTTGAAGATTTAAACTATCAGGTGCAATTGGTAGCTCAGGAGGAAGTATGAAAGAGGTAACTTGAGACTGATATGCAGGCTGTTTTAATAACTTAGTCAGAGGGACAGGAATCTTAATCTTCTCAAGTTCTTTTTGCAAATTGAAAGCAGATGGGAGCTTTTCTGTCACAATTTCTTTCGACTCCTTATTTTCAACCAAAGACTTGACTTCTTTTGACACTGGCTCAGCATTAGGAGGACTGACTATTTTAGAAGAAGAGGGAATCTGATCATTAGACTGCAAGGGGTTATTTAGAGGATTCTTACCTTTTTCTATGCATCTCTTTGTTGCTGATTCCTTCTGAGCAGATGCTTCTTTCTGAGGTGGTTCTTCTTCTTGCTCCTGAGTTCTGGTCCTCTTCCTTGAGGATCTGAGATCATATTTGACGTTGAATTGTGCTTCCATGAAATCAGCAAATTGCTTGCAGTAATGGTCAATCTCTGCTTCTTCGTCTTCTTCTTGCAGGGGGCACTCCATGTCATCATTATTTGAAAAAGCCAGATTTGAATCTTCTAGTCTATAAGCTGCATCTCCAGCGGAGTCATCTGCTGGTCCTTCCAGGTACAAGGGATGAGGTACCTGATCTTGCTGTTCTTTCGCTTCCCTTGGCAATATCTGCAATGGAGGCTTTCTGTACTGAGGATAATATCCTCTGTTTGGAGCATTATAATAGTTCTTGGGAGCTGCATTCTTAGCTTCCAGTTCTAGCTTGACCATCTTCTTTATCATCTTGCTTATCTCATCCATTTTATCTGAATCCTTTTCTTGATTAGAGGTAGAAACCTCTTCTTTGCCTTTTCTTCTAGTTTCCTGTTCAATTTTTCCTTTTAACTTCCCAGTGGCAGCAAAATTTGCCTCCAACTCTAGAGCATCTGTCTGAGCATCATCTAGGGTGACAGGCATTCTTTCTCGCAGAGAGAAACCGAAATCAGAGTCAAAAGATGCTATGAAAACAACTTTGGCAGCAGCTTGGTGAGGTTTCATATCAGCAGGAAGGTTCAGATATAATTTATTAAACCTTTTGATAAATTCTGCCACCCCCTCGTTATGTTTCTTCTTTAGCGTATTGAACTCAACGAGGCACTGCCCGTGATCTTTCTTTTCTCCCCACTTCCTGAGAAAAGCATTCTTCATCTGGTCCCAGGTGGTGATTGAATGGTTTGCCAATGTCTTGAACCATTTTCTGGCTTCACCTTCCAAGGATTGCACAAATAACCTCGGGACCACATCCAGATGTTCAACATTTAAGTTCTCTGCAAAAGAGCAGAAGGTCTCGAGGTGCTTCTGAGCATCAACTTCATTCTCACCATTAAATCTTGGAAAAATCTTCAAGTAATCCTGTGGCATATCATTTAGCACTTGGGGCAAGGCCAGAGGAGCATATTTATTTAATAGAAAAGCAGGAACATTGGCCATTGGGGGAGGCGGGGGTTGCACAAAAATTTGAGATACAGATGAAGGGAGAGGAGTAGGAGGAAGTGGAGTATGAATAACAATGGGAATATATTGCACAGAAGCCTGAGGTGTAGATGGGAATAACTCACGGTTAACAGCAGCTACTTCTGTGACCTCTTTAATTTCTTCAGCCTCGAAAGCAGGATGAGATTCTCCTTCAATCCAGGTATTTCCTCTACGTGGAGTTTCTGAGTAAAACTCGAGTTTTTCTGTTCTAACTTCTTGAGAAGAAGAGGGCGGATGATCTTCAACGGAATATTCCGAGTTTTCAGAACGAACTGACTTCTTCTCTTTCCAAACTCTTTTATGAATGATCTTCTCCGGGTCAGACACGGGTGTTTTCGGCTGTGAGGTATCTGACGTCAAATGGGGCTTCCGGGAAGCCAGGACTTCCAATAAAATTTATCAAATGAAGACCAGTGGAGTCGCCAAGGTGAGAGATATGCAACTCTTCAACTCTCTGTGCTCACCTGATTAGAGAGTGAAAACAACTTGTCGAGACCCAGGGAAACTGATATTCTTGAATTCGTATCCCCGGCAACGGCGCCAGAAAGATGTTGTGGATGATTTTGTCACCCTCCTAGAGACAGCCTAGAGTTGCCATAGACCAGTGCCTAGGACATCTTAATATAGCAAGGATCCCTTTATAGTTTGGGTTGTCATTCCAAGAGCTCACCTACTATCTCTTGTTTGAACAAGGAAATTAGTTTTGAATGGGACCAATCTCTCTCAGAAGCTGACACAAAGATAAGAATAATGTAGGAACATCATGTAAAACTTCAGCATGAAAGCATCAGACAGTTAAGAGACCGCTTACTGTAAAGAGGGCCGATTCCAATAATATATCACAGAAATTAGATATCAGGAAGTGAGTGCAGTGAGGAAACATGAGAAGATATTAGCTGGCATGAGACTGATACCCAGATACACAACAGAACCATATAAGGGCGCACCAATTTACGAATCCTTATATGAAAATGGCGTTTTAAAAGCACCCTCCTCAAGCAACTAATATAGCAGAAAATATGGAAAGAGTGAACATGGAACAATATACCATGACTAGGCCTATTTAAAGCGCTTGACTAATTCCAGAAAGGGCACCACTTAAGATGAATCCTTACTGCAAACTAGTGAGCCACTCGCATTCTAGAACATGATACAAGAAGACAATTTGCATGAAATAAGATAATGTATTAACACATGAGAGAAATTACATACTGTGAGATACCAAAGACCAGAATCCTCATTACAGTTATAACCCCTCCTCACTGAGACCCTACAGGCTCTGAAACTTCATACAGAAATGTTACAAAATGTATACAGAAGCCTTCTCGCTGCATAGTTTGCTGACAGAAATCTGGAACCTTTACAATGTCTTCTTTTTTTGGTCTTTATAGGAGTGATGGAGAATTCTAGAGGAGGAGGTAGCTGAAACACAATTAATGACTCAATTTGAATAAAATGGCGGAAAACATTCGCGCCCACTCTATGAATGACTAACTGTAAATGACTGTACTAGACAACCTGTCTATGGAAATAAATGCTGGGAGATAAAAATCTCCTTATATACAAGATAGAAATAATAAAATATATACAATATGTTGCCCGCGGCTGAGGGAAAATCTGTTGCCGTAAGAGATTTGAAATAATCTGCATTTCTGTACTGTACTCTCGGCCCTTGGCTTTGGATTTGAATCCTGGATCTTTAATGCGGGGCGAATTTATCTGGAGGGTTCTGAGAATCCATATATGTGTCTTCTTTAATGGCGGTCACCTCTCCCACCTACCCTCGGCTTCTTCCTTTAATTTCGCCAGCAGAATATGTCCTTTGGTATGCTCCTGATCTTTGCAATGGAGGCGGCAAGTTAAAGCGCCTACTAAGTCATTTTAAAACCTGCAAAACCCGCAAAACATTAGAGAAAATTGACTCGGAGACAGGGAGTGTGGATATGACAGCGGCCATGGAAGCGGTGATACGGACTAGGAGAAATGTTGAGACGATGCAGGGTGACAGGAAACGCATAAAAATAATGGAGAAATGGAGGGTGACAATGCAGAATACAATGGAGCGACAACGAATGAGCGGGGCAAAGGTTCATAACATAAACATTGAGATATGACACATAACCGGAACATATGAATGGTGGAGGAGGAACACGATGCACACTTGGAAATTATGATGACACGATCGCAGGAGGTGGGACCCAAATCAGAAATTGCAATCGCAAAGCAGAGCGGGAAGACCGGGGTGGCACATTTCGGAAGTTTCGATTGCGATTGAGGGCAGGACTGTGATTGACTCAGAACCGCTCGATCTCAAAACAAGATCAACGGCTAAACTTGCATCGGAGGGCAATGAAACGGTGGGCCATGAAATACCGCCGGTCTGCTATGCACGGGGCCCTCCATATAAGTTAATTGCCGCGCCGTTGATTTGAGCCAGATCGGACGGCCAGCATTGCACCCGAATATTAAAACAATAAGCCCCTTTTGTTTTTAGCTTGCGGTCTCCAGCCTCAAGTCATGTGATGACGACGGGGGGGAGTGGCTAAGGCCTTGGGGCTTTGGTCCAATATAATTTAAATAACGGGGTTTTAACATTTGCATGTTGTATTTCGGAGCGGAAAAGGTTGTGATGAGGCATGGAGATTTTGATCGTGAAGGATGTTTGCGTAATTTGTAATGGGACCGATGGTCAAAATTTAAATGAAGGGTACAACAGCATCAAGCCTATGACCCAACCAATTTGTTGATTTCTTTGCAATAAGTCATTTTGACAGATTTATATGAGGTCATATATACTTACTTGAATAGGTTGACTTCATCCTTATAGAAGCTTCCTTGATGATGATGAAGTTAGGAACTCCCTCTTAGATTGATTTCTCCAATTAAGGTGACCTTGGTGACCTTGGATGATAAAGGATGTCTTCAGAATGATGATGTCTTCAAATGTGTTGGATAATGTTGAATGATACTTGATGATGTATCTTCCAAAAATGTCTTCAATATAAATATTTGATGGCAAATATTATCTTCTTGATGAGTGAATCCTTTGAAATAGATTGAAGGTATTCTTGAAATAGCTTGAGAATATTCCTTGCAAATTGAATTGACCTTTCAATGTAGACTTTGATTCTCGCTTCTTTGAATGTCTCTTTGTCAAGTAGCCCTCGTCTTCAACACCTTAGATCTGATACCATGTTGAGAATTAGGTAGGGCTAGGTTTAATTCAAATTATCTTCTTGATGATTACTTGTGATCTTAATTCTTAGCTTATTATGCCTTTCATCAAGTCAATTACCAAAATACAAGAGACACAAATTTAGGCTCTTCAAGCCAGGGCCAAAACCTCTCCCTCTTGGAGAGGAAAAACCACAAGAAATTCTTCTTATAGACTTTCAGATGACAAGTACCATGACCATGACACAGACCCTTGACCCTTGTATGCCTCCAAGACTTTGTCACTACTTCTTCATTAACTCTTTGAGTTGATCCTTCTTTTCTGAATTGTCCCGCACCTTACTGCACCAAACCAGAGAGATTGATCTCTCACTGAATTTTCCTTATTTGACTATATGTGAACCTTTTTGAGATATTGGCACCTTTTTGTGAACAAGCATGTGCGCACCTTGCACATTTATTCAACCTTGCTGGTTGATCTTCAAATTACACCCAAGTCTTCTTTTGATGAACAATCATTTCAATACTATAATGATACCCTCTCTTTGCTGAGCATACTTGATGCACTTCGTACTTTAAACACATTTTTGTCACCACAGGTTTGTCCTCGCACTTGACACTATCAACACAATTTTCTCACCGCAGGCTTGTCCTTGCACTTGACACAATCATATTTCTGCACTGTAACACAGTCCCTTTTTGGCACTTGTACGCAGCCCCTTCTTCGCACTTTGATCTTGAACGCATCTTCTTACTTCACACTCATTTCAAACATGAATAAAGATAATCATCTCATACTTTAATATCACACTTCTTCCTCTGATTTTTCAGAATTTATAGTATCAAATGAACCGCAGACCGTCCTTATATATATATAGAACAGATCCTCCTTTTGAGCTGACATGAAAGCCTACTTCTGAGCTGACTTGTGTCGGGGTATGGAGGCCGACTATTTCACTGTACATAGGCCGACTTGAGATTTTAATTCAACGCTGATCTTAAGCCATTTATTGGGCCATGACTTCAAGAATTATGTGACACGGTATCGAGGCATACAAGTGTGACTTAAATCATTGTAAACATGACTCTTAATTAGTACATTTATGAAAAGATGAAAAATCACTAAAAGACATCAAGAAGAATTATTTTGACCTATAATAAAACCTTACTCATGAAACCCACGAAGCAAGCATACCAAAAATATATATTTTATTATCTTTGTCTTCTTAATTACATAAATACACAATTACATAGTCAATATGAAGACCAATCCTAGTTACACTTTCCAACATCCTTCCCTCTAGGCCCCCTAGCCCCTATGCCATGAGGACATAAAGCCCATTCTCATTCCCTAATGCTAGATTATAGATCTTAGTAAACCATGCTCAAACCTTTCACTTCCACCCATCCATCGTATCCTTATGTCCCCTTGCCCCATTCAACACACCAAAAGATCCCCCTCCTCCAAAGTTCATGAGAATTTAACATTTTGAGGTGTTCATTCAACAACCACCTCTAAAATTTTAATTCTAATGAATTTTGGGGGGGTAAGGTGGTTGTCCAAAACTGCCTCCAAAATTTACATTGTCATGACTTTTAAGGGGGGTTGTTAAACAAACCTCATTAAAAGTCATAATAATTGAACTTTTGGAGGTGGTTTTGGACACCCCCCCCCCCCCTCAAAATTCATGAGAAATTAACTTTTAGAGATAGTTGTTAAATGACCACCTCCAAATGTTCAATTATCGCGATTATTTTTAGGGGAAATAATTTTAAAACCCCCTCCAAAGGTCATTAGAAAACACTTTTGGAGGTGGTTATTAGAACCCTCGTGAAAAGGTTCAAATTTTCATAACTTTTGAGGGGGTTTTCAAAAGCTGCCCCTAAATCCCTAAAACCACTTTTAGAGGAGGTTTTTACAAGACTGTCGTAAGACAAACCACCCCTAAAGGAATTTTGCAGTAGTGTAGGTGCCAATACGTGCCAAGTGTCAACTGTTAGTGCATTCTAAGTGCCAAATATTCCTCTATTACTTCTCTCCTTTCCAATAATTGATCTCAAACAACTTTAATATTAAACCATGCCAACGCTTGTCAAAGCTTACCAAAACATTTTCAACGCTTGCCAAGCATGCTAAGAATTTTCAAGTGCCAACACGTGCTAAGTTCCAATGTGTGTCAGGAGTGTTACACATGTTATGGAGTGGCAGGGCACATTGAAGAGTGTTAAGGTATGCCAGAGTGCCAATGCATATTGAGGAGTGTTAGAGAGTATTAGGGAAACATAAGGGAACACTAGGTCAAAATGGATGGAAATGACTGAATATGAGGGTGTGTCAGGGAGTGTCAACAAATGCTAGGCATGCCAAGGAGGGAGTGACAAGGTATGCTAGGTAGTGGTAAGGCATGCTAGGGAATACTAGGGCATGCCAAGAAGTGCCAATGTGTTATAGAGTTCCAGGGTATGCTAACATGTGCCAAATAGTTCCAAGGCGTGCCAAGACATGCTAGGTGCTAAGGCATGCCAGGATGTGCAAGGTTCCAGGGTGTGCCAACATGTGTCAAGGAGTGACAAGGCAAAAAAAGGGAGAACCAGGCTAAAATGCAAGGAAATGAACACATAAGAGGGTTAATAAGTTGGTACTTCATCTTTTTCAAAAGGGGCATGCTAGGCACACTAACAATAGGTTTCAGTACATGCCAAGTTCTAATGCATGCTAAGTACTAATGTATATCAATGCATGCCAAGGTGTTCCAGGGCATGCCAACAGATGCTAGAGTAGTGCTATATTATGCTAGGGAATTTCAATATGTGCGTGGGTGTCCTATTCATGGCAAGATGTTCTAGACATGTGAGGTTCCAAGGAATCTTAGTGTTTTCCAAAGCATTTCAAGGGGTTGCAGGAGCCTGAGGAGTGTTAGGTATCTATCATTAATATAATTGACCGAGCTTGATTATGGTTCCTATGCACACTAGCGGAACTTCATCTAAAGGGAATTTTTTAGATAATAAACCTAACAGAGATGAATCATGTGTTGACTCATAAGAAAATTATATTCTCATTACTTGAGGGAAATGATAAACACTAATTACTTCTTAACAAATTGGTTGACTCTAACCACTATGTCCTCGGACACATAATGAAAAATACTCCATAAAAATGACCTTAAATCATTAACTTTTGAAAAAAAATATAGCAACAATCACATAGCGTCATCAAAACTCATTGGAATGAGCAAAGATGACAAACATTTTTTGACTATCACTAAAAGTAACCAAAAAGAGCATTGGTGAGGGCCAATAAAAGATCATCACTAGAAGTGTCACCAAAGAGAGAATTAGTGACGGGCCTTTAACAACCCTCACCAAAAGTGTCACTAAAATTGGCTTTGGTGACAAACCTTAAAGGATCGTCACTATATGCACTTACGCCAATGTTATTTTAAGGACCATCACTAGATGCAACAACTTTGATGAACCTTAAAGGTCTGTCATAGGCATGAGCCTCACCAATGACCTTTTTTTTGTAGTGTATGGAAGTTGTTATTCAATACAAAAGGAATATCTCACTATTAATCAAGTGGAACATTAAACAAATTGAAAACAAAATTCAATAACGTAAATAAGGGATGCATGAATTCTATATTGATGATGAGACTTTAGCATGAGTCATAGATGAAGTATTCAAATACACGACACATTTTAAAGTTATTTTATAACATAAATAACTATTTAAAATTTTATTTCGTTGGTTTAATTTTTTATTTTTTAATGCAAAATATATATGTAAAAAATCAATATTATTGATTTTTTATGATAAACATCACAACACAATTTGCATATTATTTTATAATTTCAAGTTTAATATAAGAGAATTTGTAGGATAAAAAGTTATATTCAATTTTTAATCATTAAATATTTTAATAAAATTATTATTGTAATTAACATAATAAAATTTTATTTTTTTCTACTTTGGAAAAATATAATAATTTTTTTTATAATCCTTATCATGTTAATTTGTTTAAAAAAATTATAATAACATTTACATATTATTCAATAACTTGAAATTAAGCAAAATTTGTAAGATCAATTTATTGAAAAAAACCATAAATCATGCACAACTAATATACCTTTTTTACTTTAATTTTAATATCTTTGTATTGCTATTAATATTATAGTAATATTATTCATAGATTTGATTTATCCTAAAATTACAAAGTTTTCTTTCTTTTTTTTTTTAATTTCATATGTATAATATATATGTATAGATATTAATAATTAATTTGTAATTGTAATATTAAATAAAATGGGATGAATAAGTAATTTTAAAATAAATATATAAAAATATACAATTATAATATTTATTGAAAAATGTGTAAAGACGTGAAAATTTTATAAGGATATGCATTGTCTCTTTCAAAAAATATGAAAAGACAATAATAATATTTTATTCAAAAAGTGTGAAAGCACTTTTATTATGTGTACTGTACTTTATGATTTTAAAAGTACTTAGAGCACTACCATGGTTAACCATGAGTTTTTATCCACCATTGAGAATGTGACAAATAAGTATCTTTAATTCAAACAATACACCCCAACCATTGGAGATGATGTCATTCCCTAAAATGTGATTGGTTCTCATAAAGTGAATTTTGATTGTAAATTTTCCTTCGGATGCCCATTTTAGACCTCAAAATTCCCCTATTGTCGTGTGCTTAAGAGGATGCACTAAACGTAGGGATTGGGTACAACAACTCGGTAATAATCTATTTAATTTATATGTACATTTGAAACTTAATAATGCACCTTTCAAATCTAATTACATCTATATTTCATATTTTAATTGTTGGGTTATTATAAGACACACGACACTATAATTTTTTAACGTTTTTATAGGTGCATTTGTTCCCATCTATGTGGGTATGTGGACACCATTTTCGCACATAAAATACCGATGATGGACACATGACACAAGGTTGTGGAGTGGAAGTCGAGTTCGATCAATCTAGTCGATCTAGCCACCGTGATCAAACCTAGTACAAGGGACATTAGGTTACGTCGGAAAGATACAAGAGATCATTGAAGTGGATTTCTCTTCTTTCCAATGTGTTATTTTTAGGTGCAAGTGGTGGGACACCTTTGATCGAAATAATGTAAAGGAAGATCATGATAGTAAGTTGATATGTATCAACTCTAGAAAGATGTGGGATGAAGCTAAGGAGCCCTATGTTTTCCCCAAACACTGCAATCAGGTTTTTTATTACCCATGTGTTGGATAGGGATTGGTGATTCGTATTGAGACATGACCCTAGATCAAAACATATTTTTGAGAACAATAGTGTTATCATGCTATACAAGCTGGAAGATAATGAGGGTGATCATGAGAACCAAGAGTGATATGGTACATGTGTTATTTCATCAATATTTATACTTTTTATGATGGGTTTTTATAAAGAGGAGGACTTAACTACCTTATAACTTATAAGCTGACTTTTTTTTCTTCGAAACTTTATAATATGTATTTTCAATTAATTGGTAATTTGCACTGTGTTAATGTTAAAATCAGTATTTCGCTTGATAATTTGCAATTATGTTGATCTCAAAAACAATGGCGTACTGTATAAAGTTCCTTTTTTTTTGGTATGTAATATCATAATAAAATAATGATAATTCTAAAGTAAATGAATTTATTTGGATTAATTTCTAAACTTTATTATGTTACAAAAATTCATATTATTCTAGATTTATTATTTTACAATTATTTACAATTTTACAAATTTACAAATTTTAATAAAATCATTTCACATTAATATAATTAAAATTTTACAAATATTTTACATACAATTAAAATTAAAATTACAATTAGAATTAGAATTAATATTTTAAAATTTTACATAAAATTACAATTTTAGAATTTTAGAATTTTTTCTTTTAATTGAAACGGTTATGGATTCTTATTTAATTGAGGAATCGGGTTGGTTTGAGGCCAGAACAACCATCTGTACAAGACTACAAACTTTGACTCTATTACAAGTTGGATTTCTACTCACGGAATGCAAAATTGTGCAAGAGTTCCATCATTTATGTTGAGGTCTCCTTCTAGGAGGAGGCAGCCATTGTTGGCATAGTTGTCAGCTTCTTTGTTTGATTCTCTGAGGATGTGAAAGCATTTGAAAGAAGTAAATTCGAGAAGAATGTATCTCAGCCTATGTAAGCTCTTGTTTAGGACAACATCATTAAACTGATCTTTCGAATGTATCTTTTTGATCAAAATTTTGAAGTCTCTGAATGCTTGCAGCTCTCTAAATCCTCTTTTTCTAGCGATTTGGTAAGCTTTTAAGAAGCTCAAGATTTATTCTTGGTTATTATTTCATTGTCATAAGCCCCATATAAAGGCTTCTCTTAACATGCCATCTGGAGAATAAATGAGGCCTCCAGCACCCACTACCTAGGGTTTCCTTTGGAGGCTCCATCGAAGAAGACCGTTGTCGTACCCTGCTTCCTCCACCAACTTTGAAATATTTCGTCCTTGTCTCTTAACCTCCACTCAGGATTGAGAGGGGGTTTGATAGCACTTTGGTTTCTTTGTCGGAAGACAAAGGTCCCGAACCATCTCTTTTCCTCAGGGAATAACTTAGTTTTAGGTTTGAGGGCTTGGGTACTAAGAGTTTCAAAAATGAGAGCTTTGGCTTTAGAAAATACAGTGGAGGGGGTCCAATATATATTATTGAAGATCTGTTTGTTCCTGGATAGCCGTATTTTCCAACAAACGAACTTAGAGATGGTGATCCAAACTCGAGCACAAAGGAACTTGTTGGGGATGGACCGAGGGTATTGATCCTTCCATGAGGAGAATAGGTCCACTACTGAGATTTGGGAGGGGGCAACAGTGTTGAGGCCATGAAGGGTGAGGGTCCAAACTTTTTTGGCAAAAGGGAAGTCAATGAAGAGGTGATCAGTGGATTCAAGAGCTTGTTTACAGAGGGCACATCTGTGCAGACCAGCAATGCTTCTTTTCAAGAGATTTTCACCTTTTAAAAAAAAATTATGCATTAGCGTCGAGAAGAAGAAGTTTATTTTGGGAAGGCCCATTGGATCCCATACTTGTGACCAGAAGCTGGCAAGAAGAGATATTTCACGTTGGGGCTGCGAAAGTGAATATCCCTTGGCAAAAGAGTAATAGCCAGAGGGTCCCCAACCCCAAGAATCTTCTGCAAGCATGTGCACTGGGGCAACGTATCTGAGCTCTGTTTTAAGAATATCCACCTGTTGTATCAAATGCTCCGAAATATTATTGAATCTCCAGGATGTCCATCTGCCAGAATCATCCCATTCAGAAATGTCATAAATTGTTTTAATTCCTGTCTCCTTCAGCAATTCTCAAATTTTGGTGAGGCCTGCAATGTTTGCAAGAGGCGAATGGCCCATGATACTATCTACCCAAAGCTTTGTTTTTTTTCCCATTTCTAGGGATTCGATACAGATGCAGTTAAAAAAATTTCGTGCCTTTTTTACATAAACTCCAGAGCTGCGTTCTTTTTTTGTTTCTTGCATCCTGAAGTTGTCTTAACACTGCCCCATGGATGTACTTTTTTCTGAGCACACGACTTGCTGGGTGGTTGGAGTCTACATGCAATTTCCATAGTATCTTTCAGCCTAGAGAGATATTAGCATGATCCGGATCCCTTATCTTGAGGCCGAAATCACACAAGGTGTGTTTAGATGTTTCCCATTTAATCAAGTGCATCTTACATTAGTCCCCTTTGCCACCGTGCCAAAAAAAATTGCGCAGGAGCTTGTTAATCTACCCATAAATTGATTTGGGTGCCATTAGAAAAGAAGCTTGATAAATCAGGAGGGAAGAGAGCACAGATTTAATCAAGATGAGTTTTCCTCCATGCATGAGCCACTATCCTCCCCGAGAATTGATTTTGGTTTTGATCTTGTTTATCACACCCTCCCATAAAGAACTCCTATTGATTCCTAGCATTAAAGGCAGCCCAAGGTAATTTATTTTGTCCCACCTAGCATATCCAGTGAACCCCAAAATGAGAGAAACTCTCTGAATGTTATTCTCTTCCACGTTCCAGCTGTAGAGAGTGTTTTTCCTTTCATTTATCAAAGCGTTGGAAACTCTACAGTAACCTTGGAGGGTGGCTTTGAATGTTGAGGCTATTCTGCAGGCGGTACCTCCCAACATCAAGGAATCATCAGCAAATAGAGCATGGTTAATTGGTTCCAGCTCCTTCATAATTCGCAGGCCAGGATGAAACCCAACAATCTTGTCCATCTCCAGCTTTCTACTAAGTGTGTCCGCCAAGAGGATGTATAGAAAGGGAGAGAGAGGACATCCTTTCTTCAGTCCCCTCAAAGCTTGGAAGTAGTTGGTTGGCCTCCCATTTATCAGTGGAGCTATCCAAGGCCTACTGGTGCAAGCTTTAATCAAATTAACAAAATCTTGTGAAAATCCAAAGGAGAGGAGGACTTAGTAAAGAAAGGTCAAGTTTACTCTGTCAAAGGCATTGGCCATATCCAGCTTGACCAGCATGCCCCTTAGATTGTTGGAGTGCATGGTTTCCTGAACTTGAATGAATTTGTTCAGTGTATGTCTTACTTTGACAAAACCTCCTTGCGAGGTGAAGATGAGGCTGCCAAGTAGCATCTTAATTCCTCTAGCGAGGAGCTTTGTAATGATCTTGTATGAGGTGTTGTAGAGAGAGATGGGCCTGAACCTTTCGAAGGTGTCAGGGTTTGATTCTTTTGGGATTAATGCAAGAAATTTTGAATTGGTGCTTCCCCCCATCATTGCTTTTTGCAGGAATCCTTTAATCATTCTAACCAGGTCAACTTTTATTATGTCCCAGTAGATCCTGTATAAATGAATTGAAAACCCATCGGGCCCGGGTGTTTTATCAGGTTCCATGGACCAAATGACATTGTTGATGTCTTCCTCAATGATCTACTTCAAAAGGGTTGTATTTTCATCTTTGGTTACCAATGAAGGAATGTTGTTGAGGAATTTTGTGTTCTCCTCTTCACTTCCCTCTTTCCCTTTGTTGTATAGATTTTGGAAATGGGAGACAACAGAAATTTTAATTTGATCTATGCCTTTGCAGATAATCCCTTCAGAGGTTGTGATCTTTGAGATATGGTTAGGGAGAGACGAGATCTGAATTTTCGGTGGAAATAAGAGGTGTTCCTGTCTCCGGATTCCAACCAAAGGCTGCATGACTTTAGTCTCCAATAGTCTTCTTCATTCCGAAAGGATCGGTAGGAATTTCATTGGGCATTTTTCTCTTTAGCTAGTTCATTTGTTGTGATGTATTTGGTGTCCATTTCCATCTGAATATCTTCCAACTGCTGCACTTCTTCCTTTCTTTGGCTGTTGGGTGTGGTTATAGGCTTTTTCCTCCATTCCTTGAGGGATTTTTTTGTGAATTTTAGCCTCTGTTCCCACACATAGCTGGGGGAGCCACTGATAGTGGTGGACCAAGCCATTCAGACTGTATCAAAGAATCCATTTTTTCCACTCCAAAGAGGACTAAATCTAAATGGAATTGGACCCAAATTTTCTTCCTCTTCCACCAAGATAATAATGGGTTTATGGTCCGAGGTAAGCTTAGGGATAATGGTTGAGGAGATGAGCCTCCTTTCCATCAGCAAGGTGCTTTGTACTAGAAATCTATCCAATCTGGCCGAGATGTGATCTCCCCTTGTCCTGTTGTTGGTCCAAGTGTATAGACCTTTCTTTGGCTTGAAGTCTATTAAATCCCATTGGAGAATTATGTCCTCAACCACATGTATCATTTGATCCCTACTAAAGTTGCCTCCTCTCTCTTTTTTAAATTCATTACTATGTTAAGATCCCCAGGGATTATGATGTTGTTTGGAGAGTGAAGTTCCCGAAATTCATTTAAGGATTTCTAGCATTCTTTCTTCTCTGCATACATTACTGGAACATATAAATTGAAAATTGAAAAAGTTAACTTACTTGCTATGTGCCTCAGCTAAGTGAAAGTCCAATGCTGGGTCTCAGAGGAGTTGACAAGCTTGAATTGGTCCTCCTTCCACAAGGTGGAAATTCCTCCTGAGGAGCCCCTTGAACTTACTACTTTCCCTGCATTCTTCTACCATTTCTTTTTATTTATCTCTAGAATGGCTTCCCCTTCAATTTTTGTCTCTTAGAGCAAGAGGATATATGTTGGTTCCATTTTCATGAGGTCCTTGACAGCTTTGACTTTTGACGGATTCCCCAAACCTCTGTAATTCCAAGAGACGATTCGCATTACTTGTTGTTGGGGGTGGTAGGAGCTCCTCCCTTTGGAGGCCTTGTTCTGGTACTCCTTCCGATTGACATCTCAATTGTGGGTTGGTTTCCTTGAGTTTTTTTTCTTTCTGCCTCTTCCTCCCTTGCTTCTCTACAGGACTTTCTTCCTGCTCTTTTTGCAGGCCTTTCGAGGATATCGTCCTTCGAGGAGATGGGGGAGTCTATTGTCTTCTTTCTAGCTATGTCTATGTATGTGGGATAAGGGGAGATTTCAGGGGTTACTACTGGTTGCCCTTCTTCCTCGCTACCTTTTCCAATGGGGGAAAGCTTCGATTGGTCACTACTATCATTATTTATTTATGATGCTTTATTGGGCTCTACGTTTTGAGTTCCTGCTATCAATGAGGGGATGGAGCTCCAGGTCAAAGATAGCTAATATAAATGTCAAATATCAGCTGGTGGACATCATCAATAGTAGTAATAGTCGAGGCCTGCTCAGTCAATGGTGCAGCCTCGACAAGCTCAGATAGATGTCGATCATCACATGCCTGCTAATCTGGTGGTGCCTCATGCTGATCAGGATCAACTGTCGGCTACTCATGATCATGAGTACTGTTGGATGCTGCAGGTTGCTGAATCAACATTGATGGTCCAGCCTACTCTCCATCATGACTGATAGTCGATGCTGGAGGCAGCTCATCTGCGGCGCAAGGTGAAGGATGATCACTCCCCTAATCGTGATCATCATATGATGCATCGATGCTCGCGGACTATCGACATACTGCGTCTCGACCACATCTACGTCGAAGGGCCCTCCTCAACCACATAACTAAGCTCGTAGCCCCTATGACATGATGCATCAGGGTGAACATGTCACGCAGCATGCCTTTCCACATATGTACCAGCCTAGCATTGGCATGTATCTCTGTCATAGTGGTGGGCCTGACTCCTGTTGGTGTCCCGTGTTTTGATAGTTTGGAAAATCAAAAGACAAGGCAACATCAGAACTAATCTTTAGAGTCCCAGGATCTAGTCCTCCTGTTCTCAGAGAGGGATCTCTCGAATTTTTGTTTGCAAAGGTTTATCTTGTGTGCTTAGAATATGGATTTTATACTATTTATTAAGTGCAGGTGTTTGTTTGTTTGTTTGGGTGGGTTGACATAGCAGAAAATGAGAAATCTAGGAAAGATATACAGAATGGAGAAACATCTGGTTCATTGGGAAATGGATTCAAAAAGAGGTCATAACATACTCATCAATGGATATGGGATATCAGAGGGCAAATCTAACTTGGCCATAGGATCCTTTGGTTTTTGGAATGAGATGGACATCAATGATTTGGAAAGAGAAATTTAATTCTCAACAAAGGGAATTGGGAAACACAATTTGAACAATAAAGAGCTTTCTGATAGATAGGGCTAACCATGAATTCTACAAATCACACCTTTAAGCAAACAATGATTCCAAAAAAATTTTTAAAGAGAAATCTCAGATTCAGGGAACACCCTATTTCCTCAAAGATTTTATTTCAAATGACTTAGAAAACATAAAAGATTTCTTTGAAAATTGCGATCATAGAAGAAGGGAACACCTAACACATCTATGATTACAACTATAAAGACCTTTGAGACAAACATTAAAGCAAGGACAAAGGGCAAGATCGAAACAGAGACCTCCTTGATTCACTTTGTAAAGCAAGAAACTTCAAAAGAAGCGACTTCAATAACGAGTTTTAAGTGGTAGCAAACAAAGCGAGGGGAAAACCATAAATCAAGTAGAAACCAACTATTCGAAATATTAGAAATAAAAACGAGCATGAAGAATAAATAGAGATATTAAAGACTCTAAAATACTTCGGCGAAGAAAACACAAAACAATGAAGGATGAACGGGTCTAAGGTGCTTCCGAAGTCATTTGTAACTAAAACTTTCAACCTACTATAGCAAGAAGTTATGGAACTTAATGAAAACAAGGGAAAAACATTAAAGAGTTCAGAATACTTCACCAACGACGAAGCTCATGGATCCAGTGATAGAGCCTTCTCGGTCACAAGCATGCAAAAATATCATCGGGGCTTACCGAGACTTCAATTTCTTCTTCAAATTCAGCAGGACTATGTATTATTTCGGAAGGTTTCAATATTACGGCTAGTGATTAACCAACAACCAACCCCTATCTCATCTTCTTGAGGAAGTATTTATAGAAGAAATGAGGAGGTGGAATGGGATAAAATATCTTATAGTTCAATTAATACAATTTACGGTCTCTCGGCCTTTGAGGGTTTAATGGAGAACATTCGATATTTTTTCTGTATTAATTAGTTTTATATTAACTATCAAGCTTCTGGAAAAAATTTGTTGACTTTAAGGCTCATCGTTATCCTCATAATAACCACCAACTGTCGATTTACAATAAGTTCCTTTGGTTAGATTAAGCACATTCGGCCGCATTGATGCAAATTCTCAGTGCCGAGGTCATAACTCGGCCTCTTTTTTATTACTTTGAGGTATGGGTGGCTACTGTGGTAGTGGGGGATTCAATTTTCCCACGATGTGGCAGCATAGGCTCTTTAGTGATAGATATTAGTATATTAACCTAAAAACACCTTTAATATACTTGAATTCTGTTGTTTTGCGGAAACACTTGAGCTAATCTTTGTCTTAAATTCTTCAAACTTTCTTTGATCGTGAATCGAGGTCTTTGATTTAGTCGAATAAATGGCCTAATCCCTCCAAAATGTGTTAACGATCTTCAAATATTTTCACTTTGATTCCATGCTGTCGGTCGATACTCTTTGATTATATTAATCTTCAACATGTCTTGTTGATGTACGGGTCGTGCGGGGCTCTTGTGGCATCAACTTTGCCTCATGAAGAAATGACGAGACATGGAGTAGAGCCCCGCGAGTGGTTTCCTTTGATAAATCAAAAGCACGGAAAAAGTATTTCCGGCCCTCGGCTTTCTTCGCTACATAATGGAAAAAACCATTGGAAACACACTTAAAATAAACAAAAAATTATGAAATCCACTGCATTTTTAGGTTTAACTACTTCGAGCGTCGGAAAGTGTGGTCGTTGGATGGCAACATCCAATAGTGGAGATACGCGTAGAAGAGGTTAAAAAGGAGCGAGGAAGGATATATGAGTCGGATCGAGTCGTCTGTAGAGATCGACGGTTAGGAGTGATCGGAACGCAAAATGGAAAAATAGCAAAAATAGAAGAAGAAAACGGTTAAAAACCTTAGGCGGAGGGAAGAATGAATTAGAGATCAAATGGGTTTCGGAAAAAACATGAGCCATCGGATGTGACTAGACTCACGAGAGATCGACGGCGGATGTTAAATTGGGAGATCGACGATCGGGTCGAACAAACAAATACGCCCAATGAAAAATTGCGATGGGGCGCCATGGCGGCGGATCGTTGATCTAAGGACGATCAATGGTGGAGAATGAATCGGGGGGCCAGCCGGTGGAGGAACAAACATATGCGGCGATTGAGGATTGCAATGCAATTTTGCGCGAATCGTTGGATCGAAGGATTAGATCAACGGTCGGGGATTATTTCAACTTTCGCAGGCATAAACCCTTTAAAACATAGGAAAATCCTTGTTTTAATAAAAACAAAGGTTTTTATGGTATGGGCGGGATGTATATATATATGATAGCTAGGCGCCGTTTACGGGGGCCTTTTGATGTATGAAACACAAATAGGCCTAGAGTACGTATGTATATGAGGGCCAATCGCATCGGAGTTTTCGGAGCCGATCTTTCAATCGGCCCATTTGTGAATTTCTCCCGATGCGATTGCGCGGCGGGTATTTTCAATCTAACCATTTTTATGTTAGCACGTGACTTTAGTATGTTAGATAAAAACTTTGGAAAAAGGGTTTTAGTATTTTCAAAGGAAAAAATGGATCGAGCATGATTTATTCAATGGTTTTATGCAGGTAAGCGAGCCCACGGGTTATATGGCACCGATAATGCGATCGGGGTTTATAAACCGGGGCTTAATCGCATCGAGTTTTATGTGTGAGACTTGTGCACTTGGAAATTTTGTAACGTGCGATTAAGTGCCTTGTGGGCCTAGTGCCTGGTTTTCGGGGGTGTGGGCATGTGGGGGAAGTGGTTTAAAGACTTAGCACGGAAGCAAGTCATGGTAGTAAAGCCTTGTTTTTTATGAATTTTTTCATGGTTTTCAAAGGAAACGGGGGTTTCGAAATAGTTTTAAAATGAGTCTTAAATTAAGGAAAAATGTTTTTCATGAATGGAAGAAGGAGAAATCATGAAAAATAGAGGAATTATATGGAGGAGAAAAAAGGGGAGCAAATGAAGGGATTAGTTTTGAGTCGGGGAAGGGGAAAAAATGATGGTTTTGCAACGGTATTTCTCTTGGAAGTTTTTAGCGGATTCCCGAGTATTGAAAGCAGGGGACGTGTGGTGGAATTTGGACGGAGATCATGAAGCCTTCAAAAGTCTTCAAGAGCCAACACTTTTTTGCAATAAAATTTGTTCCTTGAAGGCTCAAAAATGATTTAGCCACCTTTTGGTATAACAAATTTATAGGTGGCTAACAATGGCTCCACTTGGGGATGGTGTCTTCCACGAAGGCATCAAGAAATTCAGACTTTGCATTCTGCGGGAAATTTGACACATTACTTTGATCCATTGAGCTACCCTTCTTCTTTGAGGGTGATCTTTCTCTAAAAACATATTATCAACCATAAAAACAATGGTTCTTTCATCGACAAGCTTTCTACCTACCAATCCTACGTTAACATTTTTTCTTCTTAGAGTGCACTTGGATTGGCAAACTCTCTTACAACATTTTATTCTTTTTTAAAGCAAAAAATCTAATCTAGTTCTACTTCTTATTTCTCCATGGACTCGGATTAAGCATTTGATCCCATATGCTTCTCTACCTAATCTACTAATACGTTAGGATTAAGCAGGTCTAACATATTTTTTATTCTCTAATTGCTAAAGTAAGAAATTAAAAAGCATACAAGTCGAAGTTGAATTGTCTAGCTTGATGATCTATGGCATAAAAACAAGCTACACATAGATTATTATTTGCAGAAAATTAAATCAAAATGATGAAGGATTAAGATCTGAAAATTCAAAGCACTTCCTTTATCTTTTACGGCTACGGTTGACCCTTATTTGGCTTCTTCTTCCTTACTCTACGGTTTGATTTTTCGGCTTTTTTAGAACGATTTTTAACATCCTTTGACTCGGAAATTTGAAACGATTTGAGTCATTATCCTTTGAAATTTTGAGTTCGGTTTTTAAAGCATGTTCGAACCTTTAATTTTTTATCCTAATCTATCTGCGATAAGCCAGATTAAGGTTTAGCGGGATCAAATTCACTATCCTATCGTGAGAAAATTTAAAACTAATTAGTCAAGATTTAAGCAAGTTTGACTAACTAGAAGTGTGTTTAGCGGGAGTGGCATTTGAGCTTGCACACACTTTCGAAATTTGTTTCTCTTTTTTGGTACAGGGCCATACCTTTATTGTTTTTTACAATCTTCCTCTTTTCTCTCTTTATTGTTCTAAAAGCTGCTTATAATATACTTGAATTAAGTGTTTAGGCTTAACGAAACCTAATCTTTGTCTTCTGGTCTTCAAACTTTCTTTGATCGTGAATCGGTCTTTGATTTAGTCGAATAAATGGCCTAATCCCTCCAAAATGTGTTAACGAGTCTTCAAATATTTTCCACTTTGATTCCATCTTTGTCGGTACGATACTCTTTGATTATATTAATCTTCTTGTGTCTTGTTGATGTACGGTATGCGGGGGCTCTTATGGCATCAGCACTCATGAAGAAATGACGAGACTGTGGGTGAAACCTCGCGAGTGGTTTCCTTTGATAAATCAACGGCATGGGAAAAAGTCTTTCCCGGCCCTCGGCTTTCTTCCTTTATAATGGAAAAAACCATTTAATTTTGCCAAAATAAACAAAAAATTATGAAATCCCGCATTTTTGAGTTTGACGACACAACGAGAGGGCGTCGGGAGAGAGTGTGGTCGTTGGATGGCAACATCCAACGGTGGAGATGCGTAGAAGAGGTTAAAAAGGAGAGCGGAAGGATATATGAGTCGGATCCGTCGATGCGGAGATCGATGGTTAGGGTGATCGGGACGCAAAATGGAAAAATAGCAAAAAATAGAAAGGAGAATAGGTTAAAAACCAAGGCGGAGGGAAGAATGAATTAGAGATCAAATGGGTTTCGGAAAAAACATGAGCGTCGGATGTGACTAGACTCACAAAGATCGACGGTGGATATTAAATTGGGAGATCGACGTCAGAGCGAACAAACAAATACGCCCATTGAAAAAGTACGATGCAATGTAGCGCGGATCGTTGATCTAAGGACGAGATCAATGTGGTGGAGAATGAATCGGGGAGCGAGCGATTGGAGGGAACAAACATATGCAGCGATTGAAAGTTGCGATGTGATTTTGCGCGGATCGTTGGATCGAAGGATTAGATCAACGGTCGGGATTGTTTCAACTTTTACCTTGCCGGCGGAAACTCTTTAAAACATGGGAAAATCCAACATTTTAATAAAAACAAAGGTTTTTATGGTATGGGGCGGGATGTATATATATATATGATATCTAGGCGCCCGTTTGCGGGGCCTTTTGATGTATGAAAGAACGCAAATAGGCCTAGGGTTGTGTATGTGGGGGCCAATCGCATCGATTTTTTCGGGCCGGAGTCTTTCAATCGCCCATTTGTGAATTTCTTTGATGCGATTGCACGGTAGGGTATTTTTCAATCTAACCATTTTTATATTAGCATGTGACTTTAGTATGTTAGATAAAAACTTTGGAAAAAGGGTTTTAGTATTTTCAAGGAAAAAATGGATCGAGCATGATTTATTCAATGGTTTTAGCACCGTGGCGGGCCCACGGGTTATATGAAACGATAATGCGATCGGGGTTTATAAACCCGGAGCTTAATCGCATCGGAGTTTTGCTGTGTATGGAACTTGTGGACTTGGAAATTTTTAGATGCGATTAAGTGCCTTATGGGCCTAGTGCACACGGTTTCGGGGTGTGGGCATGTGGGGAAGTGGTTTAAAGACTTAGCCCGGCGGGCTTAAGTCCTTAGTGATAAAACCTTGTTTTTTATGAATTTTTTTCATGGTTTTCAAAGGAAACGGGGGTTTCGAAATAGTTTTAAAATGAGTCTTAAATTAGGGAAAAATGTTTTTCATGAATGGAAGAAGGAGAAATCATGAAAAATAGAGGAATTATATGGAGAAAAAAGAGCAAATGAAGGTTAGTTTTGAGTCGGGGGAAGGGGAAAAATGATGGTTTTGCGAGCGAGTCTTTTTCTTGGAATTTTTTAACGAGGATTTACGAGTATTGAAGTGGACGGTAGTGGAGATTTGGACGAAGTCATGAAGCCTTCAAGAGTCTTCAAGAGCCAACACTTTTTGCAATAAAATCTACTCCTTGAAGGCTCCAAAAATGATTTGGCCACCTTTTGGTATAACAAATTTATGGGTGGCTATGATATGGCTCCACTTGGGGATGGTGTCTTCTGAAGGCATCCAAAGTCGAGACTTGCATTCTACGGGAAGGTGACTGTGCACGATCCATTGAGCTACCCTTCCTTTTCTTGAGGTGATCTTGCTGCGAAAACATATTATTAGCCATAAAAACAATGGTTCTTTCCTTGACAAACTTACCACCTACCCAATCCCTGCGATCCTAACATTTTTTTCTTCTTAGGTACTTGGATTGGCAAACTCTCTTACAACATTTTATTCTTTTTAAAGCAAAAAATCTAATCTAGTTCTACTTCTTTATTTCTCCATGGACTCAATTAAGCATTTGATCCCATATGCTTCTCTACTAATCTATAATGCGGTAGGATTAAACGATCTAACATATTTTTTATTCTCTAATTGCTAAAGTAGAAATTAAAAAGCATACAAGTCGAGTTGAATAGTCTAGCTTGATGTTGATCTATGGCATAAAAACAAGCTGCACATAGATTATTGTTGCGAGAAAATTAAATCAAAATGATGAGATTAAGATGCGAAAAATTCAAAGCACTTCCTTTATCCTTTTCTTGACTCGGTTGACCCTTATTTAGGCTTCTTCTTCCTTATAAAGTTTGATTTTTCGAAGCTTTTTTAGAGCAGTTTTAACATCCTTTGACCTAGAATTTGAAGCAGTTGTGAGTCATTATCACTTCTGAAATTTTAGGTTAGGTTTTTAAAGCATGTTCGAACCTTTAATTTTTATCTAATCTATCTGCTTGATGACGAGATTAAGCAGTTTGGCAAGATCAAATTCACTATCTATCAGAAGATTTAAAACTAATTAGTCAAGATTTAAACGGTTTGACTAACTAGAAGTGTGTTTGGCGGGAGTGGCATTTGAGCTTGCACACTTTCAAAATTTGTTTCTCTTTTTTGATGCGGGGCCATACCTTTATTATTTTTACAATCTTCCCTCTTTTCTCTCTTTATTGTTCTAAAAACACCTTTAATATACTTAAATTCGTTTGTGTTTGGCTTAACAGCCTAATCTTTGTCTTCTGGTCTTCAAACTTTCTTTGATGGTAGATAGGAGTCTTTGATTTAGTCGAATAAATGGCCTAATCCCTCCAAAATGTGTTAACGGTCTTGAAAATTTTCACTTTGATTCCATGTTGTCGGTCGATACTCTTTGATTATATTAATCTTCTTGTGTCTTGTTGATGTGCGAGGTCGTGTAGGGCTCTTATGGCATCAGCGCCTCATGAAGAAATGACAGAGCTGGAAGTAGAACGCGAAGTGGTTTCCTTTGATAAATCAAAGGCACGGAAAAATTCTTTCCCGGCCCTCGGCTTTCTTCCTTTTATAATGGAAAAAACCATTGAAACCTGCAAAATAAACAAAAAAGTATGAAATCTTTGCGTTTTTGGTTTAACTACTTGAGAGGGGGCGTCGGGAGAGAGTGGTCGTTGGATGGCAGCATCCAACGGTGAGTTTGCGTAGAAGAGGTTAAAGGAGAGCGGAAGGATATGAGTCGGATCGGGATCGATGCGAGAGATCGACGATTAGGAGTAGTCGGGACGCAAAATGGAAAAATAGCAAAAATAGAAAGGAAAACGGAGTTAAAAACCTTAGGCGGAGGGAAGAATGAATTAGAGATCAAATGGGTTTCGGAAAAAACATGAGCGTCGAGATGTGACTAGACTCACGGAGATCGACGGTGGATATTAAGTGGGAGATCGGCGTCGGGGCGGGCAAGCAAATGCGCCCGATGAAAAATTGCGATGCAATGTAGCGCGGATACGTTGATCTAAGGGCGAGATCAATGGTGGAGAATGAATCGGGGGATTGGCCGATTGGAAGACAAACATATGCAGCGATTGAAAGTTGCAATGCGATTTTGCGCGGATAGAATTTGGATCGAAGGATTAGATCGACGGTCGGATTGTTCAGCTTTCTTGGCGAAACCCTTTAAAACATAGGAAAATCCAACATTTTAATAAAAACCGAGTTTTTGTGGTATGGGCGGGATGTATATATATATATGATAGCTAGGCGCCCGTTTGCGGGGCCTTTTGATGTATGAGCGCAAAATAGGCCTGAAATTTTGTGTGTATATGGGGGCCAATCGCCGGGTTTTTCGGACGGTCTTTCAATCAACCCATTTGTGAATTTCTCGATGCAATTGCGCGATCGGGTATTTTCAATCCTAACCATTTTTATATTAGCACGTGACTTTAGTATGTTAGATAAAAACTTTGGAAAAAGGGTTTTAGTATTTTCAAAGGAAAAAAATGGATCGAGCATGATTTATTCGATGGTTTTAGCACCCGATGGCGGGCCCATGGGTTATATGAAATGATAATGCGATCGGGGTTTATAAACCGGGCTTAATACGCATCGGAGTTTTTGTAATAACTAAAATTTTGCGATGCGTTAAGTGCCTTGTGGGCCTAGCGCACAGTTTCGAAGTGTGGGCATGTGGGGGAAGTGGTTTAAAGACTTAGCCCAAGCGGGCTTAAGTCCTTAGTGATAAAACCTTGTTTTTATGAATTTTTTTCATGGTTTTCAAAGGAAGCAGAGTTTTGAAATAGTTTTAAAATGAGCCTTAAATTAAGGAAAAATGTTTTTCATGAATGGAAGGAGAAATCATGAAAAATAGAGGAATTATATGGAGAAAAAAGGAAAATGAAGGTTAGTTTTGAGTCGGGGGAAGGAAAAAATGATGGTTTCGGCAGGTCTTTCTCTTGGAATTTTTAGCGAGATTCAGTATTGAAATGGGGACGATGTGAAGTGGAGATTTGGACGAGTCATGAAGCCTTCAAGTCTTCAAGAGCCAACACTTTTTTTGCGATAAAATGTTTGTTCCTTGAAGGCTCCAAAAATGATTTAGCCACCTTTTGGTATAACAAATCTATAGGTGGCTATGACTAATCCACTTGGGGATGGTGTCTTCTGAAGGCATCGAAATTCGGACTTTGCATTCTACGGGAGGCTAACTTTTGTGCACGATCCATTGAGCTACCCTTCCTTTCTTGAGGTGATCTTATACAGAAACATATTATCAGCCATAAAAACAATGGTTCTTTTTCATCGACAAGCTTTCTACCTGCAATCCCTCTTGATCTAACATTTTTTCTTCTTAGAGTGCACTTGGATTAGCGAAACTCTCTTACAACATTTTTATTCTTTTTTTAAAGCAAAAAATCTAATCTAGTTCTACTTCTTATTTCTCCATGGACTCGGATTAAGCATTTGATCTCATATGCTTCTCTACCTAATCTACTAATGTTAGGATTAAACGATCTAACATATTTTTTATTCTCTAGTTGCTAAAGTAGAAATTAAAAAGCATACAAGTCGGGATTGAATAGTCTAGCTTGATGTTGATCTATGGCATAAATATTTTGCACATAGATTATTATTTGCAGAAAATTAAATCAAAATGATGAAGGATTAAGATCTGAAAATTCAAAGACACTTCCTTTGCTCCTTTTACGGCTACGATTTGACCACCTTATTTGTTGCTTATTGTACTCTGCGGTTCGGATTTTTCAGCTTTTTTGAGACAGTTTTAACGTCTTTGACTCGAAATTTGAAACGATTTGAGTCATTATCCCTTGAAATTTTAGGTTCAATTTTTAAAGCATGTTCGAACCTTTGAGAATTTTTTTATCCTAATCTATCTGCGAGTAAGCCAAGATTAAACGAGTTTGGCGAGATCAAATTCACTATCCCTATCGGCAAAAAATTTAAACTAATTAGTCAAAGATTTAAACGGTTTATTAACTAGAAGTGTGTTTGGCGGGAGTGGCATTTGAGCTTGCACACTTTCAGAATTTGTTTCTCTTTTTTGATGCAGGCCATACCTTTATTGTTTTTACAATCTTCCCTCTTTTCTCTCTTTCATTGTTTTTATATTTTTTTATTTTTCTAGCCTTTGAATGCAATGGTTAGTATGATATTTACCAAAAAACAAAAAAAAGCTTTAAAACTCAATATTGCTTGGCGAAGTAATGTTTGAGCATCTGCCATTAGCCAGGACCTCCATATAGATCTTCTCCATTCAATTCTTTCGGGAAAAATGCATTGTGACCCCTCTCGGCATGAATAATACTTGGGCCTTCCACAAGTTCTCAAACTTTCCATGTTTTCCCTTCTCTTCTCTTCTTGAATCCCATTTGGAAACGACATTCCCAAATTGGAAATTGTTTTCCTTAGTCCGCTTATCAAATATTTTTCTTCGTATTTTCTTAACATGGACTAAGTTGTTTTCTCTCATAAACTTCTTCTATAAGTGCTGTTGTAAATGGATTGTTTGGTTGATCCTTCTACGCATATCATTCTCTTCAATCTGCTTCTTGAAGGAGTTTCATAGTGAACTCCCAATGAGGTAGGAAAAGCTGCATCCATGCCATAAACTAGCCCGATAGGGGGACATATTTATTGATTTCTTTGCTTAGTTAACCTATCAGCCCACAAGGCATGAACCGACTTAACATGCCATGATTTACGATTTTGTTCCATGATTTTTTAATGATATTGATGAGGCTCTTGTTGGAAGATTCGGCTAATCCATTTCCTTGGGGATAATAAACGGTGGAATGGCCCAAGGTTATGTGCTATTTATATGAGAAATAAACCATCTTCTTAGATTTAAAAGCGACGGCATTATGCTGTTATGATTTTTAAGGACAACTTAGTCTTGGATAGGATATTTGTTTCAAGGAACTTGATAATGTGAGACACATTAGCGTTTACCGGGAGGTATAGCTTCTATCCACTTGGTAAGGAAGTCGGTGGCTATGAGATCTCATATGTTGGTGAAGAGGATGAGTTATTTCCCCAATGAAGTCTAAACCCCATTGTTGAAAAGGTGCCTCAACTACGATGGGATGTAAGGGTAAGGGAAGGAGTTTTCTTTTGCCATCAAAGATTTGACACTTATGGCAAGACATGACCAACTTTTGAGTGTTTGGGAAAAGGGTAGGCCAATAGTAACCGGATCTCGGAATTTTGTTTGCTGTGGCCTTCCGATGAGTGTCCTCCACATTCTCCCGGTCATGCAACTCATGCATGATTTTTCTGCATCATCTTCAAGTAAAAATTTAATCAAAATTCCAATATAATACTCCATCTAATATGCAAAAACTCAAAGCTTTTCTTCAAAAATCTGGCTTTAGTTTTTAAACGGAAGGAGGGGCATTTAAATATAAAAAGCACATAAACGATGTACGACGCCACCAAGGAGAATTTAGAAAATTTTTCTTGATAAAAGGAGCGATGGATTCTTCTGTTATTTAACACATCTACCATATTTATGTCAGAAGTGCTTGGAAGTTAAGACTCAACCATAAGTTTTGCTAATCCTTGCCCCTTTGACTAGTTTAGTGGGCCTAATTTCTAAGTCATATTCGAGAATAGTTGCAATCCATTTTCCCCTTTTACCATCGGGGTCTTGACTTAGAATGTCCTTGACAACGGTATGTGGAACAAAAGCAATTATGTGAGTGTAAAATATAGACCCTAAAGTCATTTTTAAAGCTTTCACTAATGCAAAGGCTTGTTTCTCCATGATGTTATATTTGAAGAGGAGCATCTCTTAAGGCCTTACTAAAGAAAGATATTGGTTGTTCTTGCCCAAAGTCATTCTTTTGGAGTAAAGCGCAGCTATTGTATGCTCGGATGCAAAAGAAAATATGTAAAAGTCTTTGGTAAAATGCTGGACTAATCGGAAATTTGGTGTTTGAGGTAAGAGCTTGTTTAACTAGTTCGAATGATTGTTTAAATTTGGTAAAGTCCATTTTACTGACATCTTTCTTAAGCATGTTTGTAATGTTTTTTAATAGCTCGGCGAGGTTAGGGATGAACCTTCTCGGAAAATTAATCTTTCCAATGAAAGATTGTAATTCTTCTGAGGCTTCTTGGATCGTACGTCACCAATATGCCATCTATCCTTGTAGGGTCAATTTTGATTCCCTCTTAAGTCTCTGGCCAAAATTTTACCTTCTTGGAGACGAAAAGGGAAGTTTCTTCTTGGGATTCAATGACAAGCCAAATTTCCTACTTCTCAAAAACTTTTTCTTAGGTGAATCGGATGTTTCTTCATCGGTTTTTTAAGCAGTTATGTCATCAAGGTAAATGATTATGGAAATAGCCAATATCTTCGGATAAGGATATGTCCATGGCCCTTTGGAAAGTGGCCCCTGCATTCATTAATCCGAAAGGCATTTTGACATATAAGGTGCCCCAAGGTGTGGTAAAACGAGTTTTGATTTGATCACTTGGGAGCACTAACACCTGGTTATAACACGAGAACCCATCTAAGAGGGAAATCCTTCTAGACCCAACTACCCTTTGAAGTGTATGGTCCATCTTGGGCAAGGGTAGTTGTCCTTTAAGAAGGCTACAGCTAAATTTACGGAAGTCAATACGAACCTAATTTCCCATGTTTTCTTTCTAATAGAAACTAAGTTTGATATCCACTCTAAAAAATGTAATGGGTACAATGATTCTGACATCATGCATTTTTTAATTTACGCATAAATAAAGGGATTAAAAGGGGTTTATTCTCCTCGGTTTTGTTTAAAAAGCTTTTGATTCTCCTTGAAAGGAATTTTTATGTTGGATGATGCTAGTATCGTATGATTTTGGGTCTTTGTATCCCCACGCAAAAACATCTTTGAACTCTTTGAGAGCAGCTCTATGTCTCGCGGTTTATGTGAAATTTGGGAGAGTATTTGGGCAGCTTGATCATCTTGGGTTATAGCTGGTGTTTGCCTATGTTATGTACATGTTTGTTTCCACGAGGCTCTATTCTCGGTTCTTTGGCTACATCGTTAAAATCAAAAAGGCGTTCTAAAGGTGCTAGACCTCTTGGAATTTTATCATTTTTGCATTGTAAAACCTCCAAAGTCTTCTTGGTTTGTGTTGTACGACTATCTCTTGCTTCAAAAGGATTTTCATAATGATTTATATGTTGATATATGTCATTTCAACTTCGGGATTTGTTCGATACAAGCAGTTTTCTTTATGGATGGTTTACGATAACGGTATCTTTACAAAGAGTGCTTTAAACTGAAAATCATCTATGTGTTTGTCGAATCAAACACTTGCCGGTGATCTTCATTATCGGGCACGGCGAGGCAAGTGTTTTTGCTCCTGGCAGGTTGTTCATTTATTTAAGGTATTTGGCAATTGCGGCATTGAAAGCGAGTTCATTTGCTAGATGATTCGGTTCGCTTGGAATGAAAATAAATTCATACTTCATAAAGGTTTTTAATAGATCAAGGGCGAGCGTTTCGATATTCCCTAAGTCTTGGGTTTTTAGGCGAGTATTCTCCTTTGATTTGTCTTGAAGTAAGTTAAGAATCTCCTAAGATTGATATCCTTTGGGCTTCTAGCTTGTTTAAGCGATTTGTAAGCCTAGGAGAAGTGCTTCATACACGGCAATATTGTTAGTGCATGGGAAATCAATTTGTATGAAAAAATCGGTTTTGTATTTTGAATCCACACACTGTATCTGCACTTGTTTTATTACAAGATCCATCCCAAAATTTATTCTCCAAAGTATGTCATTCCTTTTTTCATTTTCTTGTTGTTGTTGATTGGTAATGTTTGAATTTTATTTAAGGGAAGATTTGATTGTTCTAGTGGGCAAGGCGGGTCCATGTTTTCCTCATACGTTTGAGTGATTTCATTTTTCGTTACATAAGATAAAGAAATATAAACTTGATTGAATAGAATATATTGGAGATTTGTTTGGTTTTTCTATGTTGCTCACCATGT
Organism: Pinus albicaulis; assembly: GCA_034641835.2. NCBI lineage: Eukaryota > Viridiplantae > Streptophyta > Pinopsida > Pinales > Pinaceae > Pinus > Pinus albicaulis. The sequence goes on along the minus strand of CM076582.1, from coordinate 576,283,870 downwards.
GTACTTCATGTGGGTTATTTTGTATAGTCTTATGTTTTGGTTAAAAACGGGGATGGTGGCATAAGACATGTCCATTTGACTCCACGAAGTTTGGCTTCCCAAGGAATGCAGATAAGAGCATGCCATACTTAGGGGAGATATCGGCCTTCTGACTATGTCCATGACTAAAATCTTAAGGGATTTGGGCTAAGTTAACACGCATATCTTTGATTAAACCCAAACACTTGACTCTTCTTGAGTCAAAGGAATACAAGTCTTTGTGTAGGCTTAGTAATTTCTAAGCCTAAGCTTTCCATCACTACTTTGGGCATTAGATTATGTAGGCTCAGTCGACATATCATTGTGTAAAATTTTCTCATGTATGTTCAAGCTAACATAGAAGGAGGGACGGGCACCTTCTTAGTATTTTCCTTCAACCACCGGACCAAACAACAACTCGAGGTTTGTCATCTGTCCAAGTTTAAAGTGTCTGTATCACTTCCTAAGTTCAAAGCTTTCAAAACCTGGTTTATACACCTCTTGGGTTACTAGCTCAGCTAGGGGATGGTAATTTTATCTTAGCAATCTCTCCCTCAAGGCTGAAAGGAATAATTGACTTGTTTTGTATTTACATTTGTTTTCTCAATTGAATTCTTTTCGGCAACTTTGATTGTTGAACCTTGTTTAGATTGGTAATTGGGATAGTTTTATTAGGACCACTAGTGAAGTGCTAGGGGTACTGCATTCAACATTTGAAATTTTGAAAACCTTTATCTTTGTTTAAATCTGGTTTCTTGGTCAAAAATGTTGGTTTTTTTGTTGTCTTTTTGGGCTAAGTTTCGTGTTTTTCTTATGTCAGAGTGTTAGTGTTTTTATCTTTTGAATTATCTATACTTCCCTTGCTCCTAAGATCATATTGTTTGTGTACCTCCATGATTGCATTTTCAAAACCCGATATATAGTCATCGGAATCTTCATAGGTGTTTGTATTTTTGATCACTTAAGAGAGAAGAAATCTTGTTCTTCCTCGGTGAGGAAAACATCATCCCCATTGTCTTGATCCAATCAAGTTTACATGAGATTCTTCAACCTTTCCAACTCCTATCTTCCTCATATTGATCTACATAGTTCTATTGAAAGGGAGGTCTAATGCATTTGGTCACTTTATTTTTTTCTTATCTTGATTGTTGTCTCTTCTATAATTCGATTTATATTTATTTGTTTTGATTTTTTGAGGTTTTGTTCTCTCAAGCATGCTCTACATCCTTTTCATGATCTCTTCCAACATACGCATTACTTGTTTTTGAGCTAGATGGAGGGTTGTAGTGTCATCTTTATAAGTTACTCTCTTCTCTGATCTCAACTTTATTATTTCTTTTCTCAATTGTGTTTGCTTCTACGCTCACAACTCCTTCCTGCATGTCTTCTAAGGTTGAGTAATCCCTCTCTTCGCTTGATACATCATGTCTACATCAAGGCACCAGGGATATCTTGCTAAGGCCATGCCTTGAGAAGCTTCATGTGAGGTGGAAGAGCATTTAAATGCTATTCAACTTTAGTGGAGTAGTCAGGGAATACTCTCTCCTTGATTTCTCTTGAGGCTGCTATATTCTTGCTAGTATTTGGAAAGGATTTTTTTTTGAGTTCCCATTTGTTGATAAATGTTTGATGCAAAGCGAGAGATAATTTATGCTATTAGGAGGGTAAGTTTTTGAACCATTTCTTTACATCTCCTCCTAAACTACGGCGAATATCCTTATCTTCACGGTTTCTTCTTCTATCTCCATGTAATCAAATGCATCTTCCATCCTATCTGTGATGTTGGGTACAGCTTGAACTCTTTTCTAGTGAAGTGAGGGATTTTTAGATTGTTAATCATTTGGTAAGGGAAGTAGAGTTTGTGGTAACACTAATGGGGCATACTGTGTTGCCATGGCTGGAAATAGGGGTGGATTTACATTAGTGAAAGTGGGTTTAACGAGGTGTTTTGCATAGTAGTATGAATTGGAGTGGAAGAAATGTGGGCAGCCAGGCGATTTTGAAGCGGACTTGTTATGGAAAATATTAAAGTGATAGAAGAAGGCGGGAATCGAGCGGGGAGTGGAAGGTGAGGCTTCTCTACTAAGGAGCTTCTCTACAAGCGTAATATAAATGTCAAATATCAGCTGGTAGTACATCATCAATAGTAGTACTAGTCGAAGACTGCTCGGTCAATGGTGCGGTATCGACAAGCTCGAATAGATTTCGATCATCACGTGCCTATTTGATGCGAGACGGTGCCTCATCTTGATCGGGATCAGCTTCAATAAATACTCATGATCCGCAAGATGCGGTGTTGGATGTGCAGGTTGATGAATCAACATGGATGGTCCGACCTACTCTCCATCATGAGCGATGGTCGATCTTTGGAGAAGTGCTCATGCGCAGCGCGAGTGAAGAATGATCACTCCCCCCGATCGTGATCATCATATGATGCATGTTGCTTGCGGTGTATACATACGTGTCTCGACCACATCTCGTCGAGCCCTCCTCGGAAACGCATAACTAAGCTCGCCGGCTCTACGACATGATGCATCGGTGAACATGTCACGCGGCATGCCTTTCCACATACGTACCAACCTAGCATTGGCATGTATCTCTCATAGTGGTGGGCACGACTCACATTGGTGTCTTGTGTTTGATAGTTTGGAAAATCAAAATACAAGGCAACATCGAGAACCGAATCTTTAGAGGTCTCGGGGATCTAGTCCTCCTATTCTCGAGAGAGGATCTCTCGAATTTTTGTTTCCAAAGGTTTATCTTGTGCATAGAATATGGATTTTAGACTAGTTATTAAGTGCGGTGTGTGTTTGGTTTGGTTGACATAGCGAGAAAATGAGAAATCTAGGAAAGATATACGGAGATGGACAAACATGCGGTTCATTGGGGAAATGGAGTCAAAAAGAGGTCATAACATACTCATCAATGGATATGGGATATCGGAAGAGAAAATCTAACTTGGCCATAGGATCCTTTGGTTTTTGAATGAGATGGACATCAATGATTTGGAAAAGAGAAATTTAATTCTCAACAAAGAGAATTGGGAAACACAATTTGAAAAAATAAAGAGCTTTTACGATAGATAGGGCTAACCATGAATTCTCTGAAATCACACCTTTAAGCAAACAATGATTCCAAAACAACTTTTAAAATGAAATCTAAGATTTGGGGAACACCCCCTATTTCCTCAAGATTTTATTTCAAATGACTTAGAAAACATAAAAGATTCAGCGATAATTGCGGTCATAGAAGAGGGAACACCTAACACATCTATGATTACAACTATAAAGACCTTTGAGACAAGCATTAAAGCAAGGTCAAAGGGAAAGATCAAACGAGACCTCCTTGATTCACGTAAACAAGAAACTTCAAAGGAGACTTCAATAACGAGTTTTAAGTGACGTGATTAAGCGAGGAAAACCATAAATCATGCGAAAACAACTATTCGAACTATTAAGGAAATAAACAACATGAATACTAAAGAGATATTAAAGACTCTAAAATAATTCGGTAGAAGAAAACACAAAACGATTGAGATGAACGAGGTCTAAGGTGCTTCCGAGTCATTTCTTGGCCTAAAACTTTCAACCTATTTGTAGCAAGAAGTTATGGAACATAATGAAAACAAGGGAAAAACATTAAACGAGTTCAAAATACCTCACCAACAACCGAAGCTCATGGATCCAATGATAGAGCCTTCTCGATCACAAGCATGCAACAATATCATCGAGACACGAGACTTCAATTTCTTCTTCAACTTCAACGAGACTATGTATTATTTGATTTCAATATTGTGATTAACCAACAGCCAACCCTGTCTCATCTTCTTCGGAGAAGCATTTATAGAAGAAATGAGGAGGTGGAATGGGATAAAATATCTTCTAAGTTCCATTAATACGATTTACGGTCTCTACCGACGCTGAGGGGCTTAATGGAGAACATTCGATATTTTTCACCGCTTGTATTAATTGAAAAGGTTTATATTAACTATCGAAGCTTGGTGGAAAGAATTTGTTGACTTTAAGGCTCTTCGTTATCCTCATAATAAGTGCATTTGTCGGTTTACAATAATTTCCTTTGGTTGAATTAAGCGGTCGCGCATTGATGCAAATTCTCTGGAATCTAGTCATAACTCGGCCTATTTTTTATTACTTTGAAATTTTGTAGGTGGCTCTGCGGTAGGCCCAGAAGTTCAATTTTTCCCCGATGTGTGACGTAGGCTCTTTGAGCTTGATAGATATTAGTATTTTAACTAAAAACACCTTTAATATGCTTGAATTATGTGTTTAGGCTTAACGAAAACCTAATCTTTGTCTTCTGGTCTTCAAACTTTCGTCGTGAATCGGGTCTTTGATTTAGTCGAATAAATGGCTAATCCCTCGAAAATGTGTCACTTGATCTTCCAATATTTTCCACTTTGATTCCATCTTGTCGGTCTAATACTCTTTGATTATATTAATCTTCTTTGTGTCTTGTTGATGTGCAAGCCGCGCGAGCTCTAATGGCATCGCGCCTCATGAGCAATGACGAGGCATGGAGTAGAGCCCTCGCGAGTGGTTTCCCTTCGATAAATCAAAGGCACGAAAAAAATTCTTTCCCGGCCCTCGGCTTTCTTCCTTTATAATGGAAAAAACCATTGAAACACTGCAAAATAAACAAAACATTATGAAATCTTGTCTTTTTAGGATTTTAAGCGCGAGCGTCGGGGGAGAGAGCGTGGCCATTGGATGGCAACATTCAACGGTGGAGATATACATAGAAAGAGGTTAAAGGAGAAGCGGAAGGATATGAGTTGGATCGAGTCGTCTGCCGGAGATCGACGGTTCGCTTTAATCCCGGGATACCCAAAATGGAAAAATAGCGAAAATACAAAGGAAAATAGGTTAAAAACCTTAGGCGAGGAGGGAAGAATGAATTAGAGATCAAATGGGTTTCGTAAAAAACATGAGCGTCGGATGCGACTGAACTCACGAAGTTGACGGCGGATATTCGTCGGGATATCGGCGATCGAGGCGAACAAACAAATACGCTAGGTGAAAAATTGCGATCGTGTAGCGCGGATCGTTGATATAAGGGCCAGAGATCAACGGTGGAGAATGAATCGGGGGACTAGCCAATTGGAGGGAACAAACATATGCGGCGATTGAAAGTTGCGATGCGATTTTGCGCGGACGGTTGGATCGAAGGATTAGATCAACGGTCGGGATTGTTCAAATTTCGCATTGGTGACACTTTAAAACATAGGAAAAATCTAACATTTTAATAAAAACAAATGTTTTTATGATATGGGCGGGATGTATATATGATATCTAGGCGCCGTTTAAGGAGCCTTTGGATGTATGAAACGCAAATAGGCCCAAGGAAATTTGTGTATATATATGGGGCCAATCGCATCGGAGTTTTGGGCACGGTCTTTCAATCACACCATTTGTGAATTTCTTCGATGCGATTGCGGCAGTAATTATTTTCGGTCTAACCATTTTTATATTAGCACGTGACTTTAGTATGTTAGATCAAAACTTTGGAAAAAGGGTTTTTAGTATTTTTCAAAGGAAAAAAATGGATCGGGCATGATTTATTCAATGGTTTTAGCACCCGATGGCGGGCCCACGGGTTATATGAACGATAATGCGATCGGGGTTTATAAACCGGGAGCTTAATCGCATCGGAGTTTTTGTAGCAATGGCTTAATAGACTTGTGCACTTGGAAATTTTGCGATGCAATTAAGTGCCTTGTGGGCCTAAGCGCTGGTTTTCGGGGGTGTGGGCATGTGTGGGGAAGTGGTTTAAAGACTTAGCCCAAAGCTGGGCATAAGTCATGGTAATCGCTTTTTTTTATGAATTTTTTCTGTGGTTTTTCAAATGAAACGGGGGTTTCGGAATAGTTTAAAAATGAGGTCTTAAACTATGGAAAAATGTTTTTCATGAATGGAAGAAGGAGAAAATCATGAAAAATGAGAGAATTATATGGAGAAAAAGGGAGCAAATGAAGGTTAGTTTTGAGTGGGGAAGGGAAAAAAATGATGGTTTTGCGGCGGTCTTTCTCTTGGAATTTTTAACGGGGGATTTTTGAGTATTGAAATGGGAGATAGGTAGTGGAGATTTGGATAGAGGCATGAAGCCTTCAGAGTCTTCAGAGCCAACATGTTTTTCAATAAAATATATTCATGAAGGCTCCAAAAAAGGTATTACAACCACCTTTTGGTATAACAAATTTATAAATTTGGATAAACGCTCCCTTCACAAATAGTGCACGGGGTTGGTAGCCCAACTCCATCCTCAATCTAATATCGAGGAGCCTACCTCTAGCAAAAGGCGATACGCATTTCGCAAGGGACCAGATGCATCTACACACCGCCTTATCCACCTCGGCATATGCCGTATCCACGATCGTCATCGGGATCACACTGAATCATTTGGTGGCGGTGGCATCTTGTATTATCAGGCCAATGTACGAAAATATATATATAAGTACACAACAATAATTAGACAATTTAATAAAAACAAGTTAAAGAACATGTTAGAATAAATTTAAATAAAACGGTAATATTACCTCTATCATCCGGTCGCTCATCATACGGCAGAGGATATTAGCACAACCCGCCAATCCAAAACGACATACGGATGGGGATTAGAACGAAGGGATGCTCATCGACAATAGCTAACAACTCTGGTGCATCAAGTGATGTCCTCGCGAGAAAACTGCGACTACTTCCCCTCTTGGGCATCATACGCCCCCACATTTGCATCCGTACCGCCAAAGCATCGGCCTACTAGGGTACATCGAACAAAAGTAGGCCTCGTCTGCGGAAACTATCAAAAAATAAACAAAATAGCTGCGAAGCAAAAGGAAGTTCACCCTCCCCTTGTGCACCGAGCGGGACATCTATCTAAATACGTACGACTGTACATATGGCATACCACCTCACAGGAGTCTCTCATGTAATAAAGAATCAACATAAACTAGAAGTGGGCAACTAATGCGTGTCCATCAACAGTATGGTGTGAAATGGTCCGAAATCGGTAGTGAGAGGCACTCCCTCACTCTCCACCAAATGAAGTAATACATAAGCGACCTCACGGAGACACGAAAATTTGAGGAGACAATATATTTGCTCTAAGATATCTCTAGGGGTACACCCGGCCCGACTCCACTACATAGCCCGCGGAGACCTCTCGGAACAATGGAAAATCCACCCCTCTCCCTCGATGAGCCGGCAATGAAATATATGTCCCCTTCTCGGTCGATGCGTACCATTGGCTAGGACCAACCGGGCTTTGTGGTGGGCATTCCACACACGGATAAAATGTCGCAAAAACACACCATGGCCCTTTGGGGATGTGGCCTCCTCACGGAGAACTTGAGGGGCCTATATGTATAGAACACAGGTGGTTATTTGTGTCTGACAGTGCGTATCTCTCTCCCTCTCTCGTACACTCCCACAAGTGAACCATGTTATATTGGTACGCATGTTGTTGTTGTTTCACTCTCTTCTCTCCTTTCACGGCTTATTTGAAAGATTGGCATATTAAATACAACTTTTTTTATTAAATGAGACATGTATTTAGGAATATACATATATAATGTTTTTGATAGTCGGTGCGACACAAAAAAATAGGCATGCACGAGTAATAATGCGTATTTTTTTGTATACACGAATGCGGTGCATAGAAAATTTTCAGCGCGGTGGAGGCGATGCATCTGCAAATTTTTAACACACGCCCTCTTGGCATTGTTACAAGGTCAACGGTGTCATGGTATAACTAAACCGCACCGTTGACTATGTACAGGTGTCGGGAGGGCGGTTACTATAACTAAACTATACGCCCCTGGGCGTATAGTTTAGGAAACGCACGTCATCGACATACTACATAGTCAACGGTGTGGTCGTTTACATGACCGCACCGTTGACTATTCAAGTTAGGGGTGGCGGTGCGCTAAAAAATTACGGGCGGATATTTTCTTCAACGCATTGCATTCCCGCAATTCAACATCGTCAATGGTGCGGCCGGGTAACCATTGCTTTTTTAGTTTTAAAAAATCACGGTGCGTCATTTCGGTACGCCGGAAACGGTGTGGATACCATTAGCATTGGTCGTGGTGCGGCTGTAAATTTATAAGCACGCGGAGCAATCTTGGTGAACATCTTGAGCGCACGGCGTGGGAAAAAAATTTAAAGACGGGTGAATTTTAAGATATTTTAAAAACTAATCCGCTAAAAGGTTTAATTATCAAAAAACAAGGAAAATACATGTAATTTGATCGTCGAGAGAGCATATTGGTGTAAATTTGCAAAACTAAATTTTCCCCTTTGTTTTGTAAAATTCAAAAATGGAGATGGTGGGTAATGGAAAGCGGTAGTGTGTGCAATGTGAGCAACGATGGCGGGCGCCTCTTACAAGGTAAAGTTTCACGGTGTAGAGAGCTACGGAGCACTAAAAAGTGAAAAATGCAAATTTTTGGTAGTAATCTTTAACCGTATTACCGGTACGCGAGTTTATGGGCGCACTAGTGTCAATTTCTTAAAACATACCGAGTTGTTTCAGTTTTGGCACGGGGTTTAAGACGCATCGGTGCACAATATTCATAAAGCATTGATGCGCTACGGTAATGAGACGCACGGTAAGTTGTGTGACGCACGGTGTCTCGGTGTGCCAATTTTTTGTGTGCACCGATGCTTTCTCCTGTTGGGCCTTTTAATGCGGTTGGGATGATAAATGCAGGAAGAAAAACATTCACAAAAACCTCCCTGTCAACCTCCTCTAGTAACCTCCACTACAAATGGATGTCTAGGCTATTTTTATAAGGGGTTCCTCAAAACATCCACTAGAGGGTCTTTCCCTTGTAGTGCCATGTTTCTTTGTCAAAATTACAGAAAATGCTGAAAATTTTTTTGTAGACTTGTATTCTATGACACCTAAGTTGGTGTTCAAAATTTTAATTGATAAGAAAAAAGGAACTAGTACCAAAGAAACCTTTGCCTTCCCTCTATGTGTGTTGCGGCTTGACCAATTTATACAAGTCGGTTTGTTGTCGACGGCCAGTAATCTGAATTTAGTTGCTCCAGTGAATTACTCTTGATAGTCTCTTTTCCTCCTTAGAACCACTTTGTGTTTTTCTTCTCTTTGAGTTCTGCGAGTGATATTACGGAAGGGGTTGTGTTCTTTCTTTTCTTCATGGATTTTTTCTATTTTTTGAACCTTGATTTACCTTCAATATCGATAACCTTTGTCATTGAGCCAGATTATGTAGAGAGCTTGGACTTAGGTCTAAACTTAATGTTGTCTCTTGTATGCCTCTTTTTGCTGCTAGCAATAGGTTTAGCTTCTTATTTCTTCTTCTTGATGGTGATCTCATATCTGACATCGTTGTGAAGTTCTTCATCGATGGTGTAGGCGATGTATTTAACGACTTTGGAATATGTGCTCACAAGAATTTTCGGTAGCACCTATGCTGATTTATACGTTGTTTCGGACCTTCCTCTTTTGTCTCTAGTAACATTAGGAAATGGAGGAAACATGGGGTACTATTTTCATGGGAATTGGGTTTTGATTTTTTAGGTGATCTTCTCCTTTTCCACTTTCTTCAACTTTGATTGCATAAACATTCTTCTTTTTCTTAGCCTTCTTTATCAATGGCTATTTTTTTTCTCTATTTTTTCTTTCTCTCAGGCCTAAGGTTTCATTGCCTAGAACCGGGAAGTGTAGGTATAGGTTGGCCTGCCTTGCAGAATAAAAATTGATCCCAAGTCCGGCTTCTCTTTCCCAACTTCTTTCAACTATAACTTTAGATCAAAGCTTGATGGTACAAGCTATACTTTGAAACATCAAAGATATTCAAATCATATATTACGTATTTTCAACAAGAAAATGTAAAATTAAATGCTCATCCCCATTATGAAAATATCCCCGCATTATGAAAATAAACCTCATGTGATAGAGGAATACCATTGTATACTCTTTGCTATGGAGTTATATCTTGATGTTTATATTCTTCTCACTATTCTAAGGTAGTTTTCTGGGATGTTCTTTCAATTTGGATCTTCGATCATATTTGAGGAAGTTGTTGAGATCACCTCCTCGTAATAACTTGTCTTGAAATACCTTTCTCCTTCGGGGAAGGTTAAAGGCTTTAGCAACGGGAGTCTTCGTAAAATCAAGGTGAGGCCATAACTTAGCTTCATGTCCTTAGAGTGAAAACTCTTGCTGCTCCCCGAGTGAGAGCTCCCACCCGGTACAAAGAGGATACCACCTTGACCGTTGCAACAAAATTCTTACCTCGAATTGGCATCAACCAAATCTACGCCTGTCATGGTGGTTCATTCGACGATTCTTACCACATGTTTTAGTCATCTTCGTAAAAACAATTTGTCTTGCGGTAACCGATAGTGCAGAGAAGGAGGAGCGCACTTACAAAGTGTTTAGATTAATTTCTCTGAATTCCTATTCAAACCCGTACCCTCCTCAAAGTATGACTTCGAAATTCTTTAAACTTGAAACAAATTAAAATTTGAATAAAATTCTCTGATTTTTAGGTGGTTTTAAAACCAAAAATTTGGTTCATCACCTCTATGCAAATCATCTTCATCTTGAAAATATTTCACTATGATATGCAACGTGATAATCCATCATCACCTTCAACAAGTTAAGCTGAAGGAGAGCTCCGCATGGTCGGTGACAAGTGGGTTTATGACTAGCAACACACTTCCGTTGTACTTCCTTTTGTTGTTGATTGTCGGAATTTCCGCAAAGACCGTTGTGCAGCCACCAACCACAGAATGTAGCAATAACCACAATCTCTTTGATTCATAAAACATACCTAAACATGCATAAAATGACTGGAGCTGATATGCATGACGGACACCCGTTCATTTCATAATTGTGGATGACACACATGTGTTCAACGTATATAACGACTCTGACTTAAGCTAACTAACTATAATATGACACCTATCATGTGATCTAACAATCTTTTAAAATATTTGAGACGTGTTTACACTATGGCACATGGTTTAACTAAAGCATGAATTTTTTTCATTTTATTTTTTAGCCGCAGTATGCTTCAAATTCCTAAGACAACAAAAGTAAAAAGACAACAAAAAAATAAAATATTGTCCGAAAGTGTTAAAACTAGTGGTTTGGAAATTTCGTAGCGTAATTCAAAAAAAAATGAAAGTTTTGAATTTTTTGGCTTTAATCCTAAAAATAAAACTATGAAATGAACTCACAAATTTACAAAGAACTATTCTAATATTTTCTCCATATGGGAGAGAATTCTGCCTGCGAGGCTCTGTAATAGCCAGAAATGAATGTGCCTGCCGCCCAAGCATATTCCACAGAAAACACACCAATATTTATAGTGAACCTAGCTACAACGACCTTAGTAAACACTCTTGAGAAAGTCATTTAATGGGCCTTCAAATAGTCTGCCCAATAATATAAGTGTAACAAAAAGGTTATTCGTAATGTTTTAAAAAGAGATTCTGGGAAAAAGTACGGTTACAAAGCATAAAATTTTGGGAATGTTTACCTGATTCTCGAGGTTATGCATCCTTGCTTCAATACTGTATCTCATATTCAAAATATTTTTTTGTCTTTATCAAAAAAACTTTCTTTATAGCTCGTTATATTTTCACCAAATCATGTATTGTTGTTCTTAATGCCCATTTCATGATTTGAGCAACACTTCATTGCCATATACTGCTCTCATGGATTCAAAATAAAAATTTAGGTTATAGGTTACCAATTTAACTGAAAACAACATCGCCCATAAACTAATTATGGTGATATTAATGATTTTTTTATTGTCACTTTGTCTTCCCACAAAGAAAATCTCAATTTTAATCAGAAGCTGTTTTGTCTGTTAAAATAAAAGATGATTCTTACTAAATTTGTTTTTGATGATTCAAATGAAGTTCATCTTTGAGGACAGTAAGTTAGGAGTGAGTGAGTTGAATGCCATAATCTTCATGAAATTTACTAATGGAGTGATTTAAAATCACTAAAATGGTCTCCAAGCATTAACCTTGATGGACATCCAAATCTAGTTATGACTCTTCCATGTAAATTAATGATAACTTGTTGAGTAGCATTTGTGGTAGGTAATAAGCTCAATCCATTTGTGAAGTTATCACTATACAATGAATCAATCAAGGTTTTCCACTTGAAGGTGATGACCTCTCTTCAATGAAATTCAGTTCTATTGCTCAAATGGTGCAGAAACAAATTGTGTGCCTAGAGGTAAAGGATTTAAAATGTTTCTTACCAAGTTTAAAATTTTATCTTTCATTTTTTTCATATGCTCTCACCTTAGCACATACATCAGAAAATAAACTAAGCTAAAAAATATCCATCTCTCAATATTTTGTATGCAGATGTTCTCCAATAGTGTTGTCTCATATACACTATTATGCATATAAAAAGATAACTTTCTTGGACTCATCCCGTCAATGCAATTCCAACAAAAATCTTGTAGGATCATTCCAATATAAACAATTATCTTTAATGCAAGAATTTAACATTTTTCAGCTTCAAAGACTAGCATTCTGCTTATCATAATTTGGAGGAGGTTTAAAATGTGCTTCTGTAAAAATAAATGATGTCCTTACACTCGCCAGACCTTGGTAAAGATTTACATCCACTCAGCTACGTTGTTTATAGGTTCAGAAATATGCCCTTCAAATTTGTCATCAATGAAATTCAAGCCCAAAATCTCATAATTTTCTTCTTACCTAGTAGTTTAAGAATCCTTGATTCGATTAGTTTAGTAGGTTTTATCTCTCTAAATCAAACTCAAGAACTTTAGTAACCCACTGTTTATTTTTTCTCATCAATATCAAAGTTGAATTAATATCTTCAATACATGTTAAAATATACAATAACTTGAGTAATAATAATATAACCTAAAAGATTTTAATTTAATAATGTATATAGGCATGTTTTTCCAACATTTCATACTTCCACTGTGATCTCTAAGTGCTCTACTAAAAATGTTATGGGAGCTTTATTTTCTTAAATCTTTGGTAACAAATGCAGAAAGAATGTATTCTAGGGAGAAAATGAGAATATCAAGAAAGTTTTTGAGTATTCATAAAGCTACAACTCTAAAAGCTCAATAATGATTTTTTATCATCTAAATTAATTTTTGATTCAATATCCATTTGGATTTCTTTGTTTTCTTCAATATTAAAAGTAACAAGTCAATTACCATCAAAATTTAGAAATGAACTTTCTACAGTAATTGATCTTACTAAGTGAAAGATTGAACTTTCTTTGATCTGGCAAGTTTTCAATTTAATTGAATGATTTTCTAGACTTAATTTTCACTCATCTTAGAAATCAGGACCAACATCTATTCTCTTTGAGAGAAAATAGATTTTACTGGATTAAATGATATACTCAAGGTTTTCTTCTATTTACAAATATTTGTCTTCAAGTGTTAGTATAAAATTTTGATTCAAGTTAAAGAAATAGTGCATAATGTCAATGCAAATAGATGACTAATTTTTCATTTTATCCAAAGAATGAAATTCAATAAGATGCTAGTATAGCTTTAAATAATTATAAGCCTAAATAGTATCTTTGTTTTATATGAAGTTCCTCATATATAATGATGTCTTCTTCCATTTTCCTGCCAACTCCAACTTGATCAATTGAGAACATCAATATATAAATTATGTCCTAATCATATTTTTTAAGAATATGTCTACTCTTATGTTGATAATTATCTTCTATGGTTTGTTAATATTTTTGAATTGCATATGACATTCATTTCACCACTCTTTCCTACTCTAACTGTATTTAGCAACCCAATATGAATATCTTAATGGAATGATGATTTTAGAACCCAAAAAGTTTCTTAACTTCCTTCTCCATCACCTGTAACAATAGTGGATTGATTTTCCTTAACTTCGCCTCAATGGCTTAGTGTACCATCTTTCAATGGTATTTCCATGTCAAATGATAGTTTTATCATATGTCTTAAGATTCTCATATTTAGAAAATACATCAACAATTTCACAAAACATCTTGTGGTATTCAATCTTTATTTTCTAATAAAGGTTTTGGACAACTTCACATACCTTGTTTCTTTTTTTTGTGCCTAAACCGAAATCTTCCAATTTTTCTTTTGTTTCCAAAATTTCAACTATGGTTTGACTCGAGACATCATTATGATCAAAGAGTTTCTCCAATTGGATTAACCCCTTTGGAATGTGATTGTAGGCAGAGGAATGGTTATGTTGATCAGTAATCGTTTTTGCAAATTTTTGGTGTCTTTATAAATTCAAACATCATCTCAGTGAAATCTTCATCCTGATTGCTTAGAAAAAACTCTTCACAGCCTTAAACGAATCTTCTAATCTCCCCCGATCATCTTCAAATACTTTCCAATTTCATTATCAATAATGTTAGTTTTGAACCTAATCGTACTCATTTTGTGGCCTTCATAGGTATTTGAATCTTGAATGAGCTTCGAAGAAATAGAAAGTGAGTCAACCAAAGATACTTTCTTTGGAACAAAATAAATGTTAAAATCCATGAATGAGTCTTCGGCACAATTCATACTACACCAAAATTTCGAGTCCGGGATGCTAGCGTGATAAACATTTCCTCGATTTTCCGAATGATAAGTTCGCTAACATGTCCAAAAATAGAAATTTTTGGAAATGTTCATGTCTCTTATTGTTTTTTAAACCAACTGTATGAGTCACCAACCACATTGTTAGTTGCTTCAAAGTCAAGTTTGAAAGAAAAAGTGGAACTCTCTTTCAAAGGGGAAATGAGAATTATTCATGCACTAGCTCCCTTTAAACATGAGCCAAAGCACATTTTCCAAAGCTTCTAGAACCCTACGCATCGATCTATTTTTCAAGCAAGTTTCAAAATTTGAAAAATTTTTCTGGTATAGACAACATTATCCATGTGTAAAAATGCTGAACCAACACTTGTTCTATAAGTAATTGATGATTAGTGGAGTCTTTGTTGTTGCACAATGATATATTCCACGTGAGCTCTTCACAGAATTTTGTTTGTTTCCTCTCCAAAATAGGAAAGTAGCCTAAGTGAGATCCATTTGCAATGTTCCTCCCAACCTTCTAATCCATGGATCTAGAAAGTAACATGCCAAACCTAGGAGGGAGCTGTCAAATAAGTAACAATATCCATCACCATTCCTCCTTTCGGTGTAATCGAAAAAGGCTGACAGAAATGACAGATAACACAGTATTAATCATGAGAATCAAAGAGCAGAAATCTTCGTACTCTCTATTACCTCAAGACCTAGTTCATCCATGACTACCTTGGCATTGCACTATGTGAGGGCTCTAGAGTCCATTATGAAATTATGCAAGATATTTTCATGAATATTCAGAGATAGATAAAAGGAGGGGCAGAGTCATCTATATCTTCTACCAATGGACCTAAAATAACAAAGGCTTGTCATCTAATACTAACAAAATCATAAGCTACTTCAAAGAGGTGGGGTTGAAAAGCTTTCCTTTCATAAACGTATTTTTGAAATCATCATTTTCATGAGCTTCCACAAGAGAACAGAATCTTTTATTCTTTTGTATTTCATTCTCAAATTTAGAAATTAGGGGAATTTTGTGAGCAATTTTTAACTCAAGTGAAGGAGTATTAACTCATAGGAATTTCTCTGTTACTACAGATTAACTGTTTTTTTGCCTAATTTCGACTGTATCTATTCTTCTTGGGATGTGCAATGTCGTGAATTATCATCAATCTTCTTTGGATCCGATATTATGTCTGCCAGATGATCGTATAATCATGGAATGATCAAGAACAACTTCAAGATCCGAGACATATATTGGAGTCTCACAGCCTGCTGTAAGATGAACGCCCTTATTACCCCCCCCCCTCATAAAATTGATATCATTGGCCTTCTCCAACCTTTCATCTTCCTCTTCGTCTTGCAACACAGCATTCCTCGCAGGCCGGACTTTTTTTATTATCAACAATATCTCTCTCCTTTCTCGCCGTAAAATTTCAGGAATATTAGTCTTCACTAACATGCTTATTAGGTTGATCAAATGAAACATTTATAGTAGCTAGTATTGCTTCCATCTTGAGCTTTGACATATCTTCAAATATGTCAATGAACAGACCATCTTCGGGCTGCTCATTCAACTGAGATCAATGTTTGAAGTTCCTGTTGAAACTAGATTTTCGTTTTTTCTTCAATTCCTCCTCTAGCTACCGCCTGCTAACACATTAGATTCTACCTCCGTTGGCATTGTCCCGCATTTGTGTTAGTGTTGTAAATATTCTTTATTCAAATAATAAATAAAATTAGGATCAAATGCACCAACATAAGGATTTATCAAGCTTCAATAGGTATTTTTAATATACATCTTATTGAATTCTTTATAAAATCAAATTGATTCTCCTTATTTTATTTTTATTGCACCAAATTTAGTGATATAATACAGAAAAGCTTTCTTATTAGCCCATTTCCTAAAAAATGTATCGTCTAGGGTTTCAATTCCAGTTATGCTACCAATTTTCAAGGATCTAAACCATTTCCTTACATCACCCTCAAGACTCTAAACAAAAACTCCCATCCAGACATCTTCATGCTCAATATTTAGATTATCAGCATAGGCATAAAAATCAGCAAGGTGTTTTTCAAATGTTACCTGTACCTTGCCACTAAACTTAGGTATGTACTTGAGATAATATCCTACAAGTAATGCATTCATAGGCTAACGTAAAACCAAAGGGGCATACCTTGCGAAAGAACAATTACATCTAACGGCGTAGGGGGGTGGGTTTGGACCTTACCATGGTGTGAGAGTTGTTAATTAGAATAACAATAGGTAGATTGTGAATAATAGATCATGAAGCACCAAATTGTGATGTAGGTGACTGCTTTTTGTTATAAAACAAGGGAGGGCACAAGTTTTTCCAAAAATAGGGAATAAATTTGTAGGACTTCTTTAGGAATAGCCTTGAGAAAACAATAAGATAGAAACAAACTTTCGTTTACTCTTTCTCGATTAATAGGTTAGAAATTGCGATTCTCAAAGGAGAATATGGGTAAGCCCTGTCTGCCCCTAGGAGCGAAATTTCATGGAGTCGCTAAGCGTAAAGAAGTCTAAAAAATACAGTTGGAATTATACACCTCAAAACCAGACTTATAACTTTGTCATTCACCCAGGGATAAACTTCAATTCGCCTCCCTAGCAACGGTGCCAAATATGTTAGTGCAAGGAATCACTCCTTAACTACATAAGGAGTAAGCCTTACACATCATAGTTCATTTCAAATTTTAAAGGGGTTATTTGCATAAACCAGATTATCCATAGTATCATAAAACAATTGTCGACGTTTCGAATCCCAATGGGGATCCATCTTCAGGACGAGAAATGAATGAAGAATGCGGTATACCAAGAGCTCAAGGTGTAAATAGTGAAGGCTAATGATGATGAGGAGAGCTGGCAATAATTATGCTAATTAATTTTAAAATATATATATATATATATTATTAAAAAAAATTATTAAATTTTTTTTTCCTTTTAAGCTTTTTATTATAATGTAATTTAAATAATAAATATTTAAAAAATATTTAAATTTTTTTTATTTTGAAACATCTATATTAATTGAATTAATTCTAATCTAAAATAATAACCCTAGAATAAATTTTAATTTATTATAAATTTATTATTTAATATCTAAAATTAATTTAATTTAAATTTTTATTTAACTTTCAGAGTAACTAAAATTGCTAAATTATAACATAAAATAGTAAATTAAATTATTAATGTAAGAGAATATATTAAATAATAATTAATATATATGTTTTTTAATAAAATAATATACCTAAATATATATTAATAATGAATTTTAATCAATTTTCCTTAATTAAACCCCAATGAATTTTAAATTTTAAATTTCATATTAATTAATTCCTAATAAATTTTAATTCTAAAACTTTTTAAATAAGTCATATTAAAATTTTTTAATTATTTACGTACCATAATAAATATTAATTAATTAATTTATTAATAGAATAAAAAAAATTAATTAATGAAAATAATTATTACGAGTGAGTGGAATAATAAGAGTTTTAAATTAATAATACCTAAATTGTGTTTACTAAAAAGGAAGAGAAGAAAACCTGCAAAATTATACCTTGGATGAGGACAAACCTAAGGAGAAAATTTGTCTAAGAGGTCGCCAACTATCACTAATTCTGACCTCCGTCCCCTCACAGGATACAGGTGTTTTATAATCTCCGCCGCTTCTCCAACTTACGTTCCCCCGATAGTGTTCTTCTCGTAAACATCTTGTATCCTCAAGACGTAAGTGATGTTTTGTTTTCGAGGAGTGATCAACAGACAAGTGTTCGTGACTACTACAGCTTAATATCGCACCATGCTCTTTCGTACACTTTGTTAGGTCTCGTATTACTAGTATAGTCCCTTATTGTCGTTAGTGTAACCCCCCTTTATTGTTATTGTACCCTTGTAACCCCCATTTTGTTATTATTGTGCCCTTAAATTATTATTAGTTTGCGCAGATTACATCAGGGTCTACCTAGGATTACATTATGGCCCCATGGACTTACATATAAGGAGGTTTTGTAAATTGTAGCATCCAAGAATTGTTCATTTATGTATCACTGGAGGTTGCCCCCCGATGTGGCTTATTTATAAGGCGTTGATATCTTTTTCTTTTTCTTCTATTTTTGGAGCTCGTTTATGTTACTCATCGCAGCTTGGGATCAGGGAGCCACCAAGCCCAAACAGTCATCAGGAATGCCATAATAACTTTTTTTCATGTGTTTTGTTGAAATTTTGCAGTGGCTGAAATTTTTATGAAAGTGGTTGAAACTGAGAAGATTGTCTAAAAATTTCGCAGCTTGCCCGCAATATTTTCGAGATATCATCTCGTGGAAGTTAGGTCTTTTTTCAAGCTCCTAAACAGTCACTGAATTTTTGCTATAAATTTTTTTTTCTACGAAGGATCGAATCTGAAATTCGTATGGTACTGTTGAAATCCTCGAGGAACGTCCTGCACTTCTTAGATTTGGTTCGCAATAGTTTTGGAGATATGATCTCAGGAAGGTAGTGCTTTTTCGTGCCCCCCGAATTTCATCTCAAAGATGTGATCGTAAAAGTTCAATAACTCTCTTCTCCTCGCGTTGGATTTGAGTGCCATAAAAGGTCACAATCGTACCTGATCGTAGTTTCTTGGCCACGACTTAAGAGACAAAGGACAAAAATGTTGACACGTGGCAAGTCCTACAAGTTTGCTCTACACCAACTCGGGCCTAGAATTAGGTCATTGGGGAGATTGACACAACTTTGCCTCTGGGAATCCAAATTAGATCAGACCTATGGCATTTGGAAAGAAGCTTCAAAGGGCTACTACAAGTTGAATTTCGTATATTAAATATTTTCAATTACAAAGATATCCACTGCCACATCAAGCTCTCAAATACAAAGGTGTATTCTTTTTCCGGATTGCATGTCTTACTTGAAGAATCAAGTTGAATTGATTCAAAAGGCATATTGTATAATAGGTATCAATATTGGATTTCAAAAATGCGCCAGTATTAACTCAACACCCATTAAGCTTTCTATACCCTATCATGACTCATGAAGATGAAGAATTGCAACATGATCTATCAAAATTACAGAGCAAGTGCAGCAATTTCATCAAAGAGCAGCCAAAAATGAAATGGAAGTTTTGAAGAGAAGGTGGAAGTGAAGAGACAAATGAAGAAAGGTGGAAGCTAAGAGTGGATGAAGGCGGGGAAGTGAAGATGGACGGTTTGAAGAAAGGCATGGAAGCAAGATGGATGGCGTGCAAGCTAAGATGGAGCGACATGGAAGCGAAGATGGATGGCATCGAGGCTGGCATGGAATTCGAAGATATACGATGGAAGCTAAGATGGATGAGAAAATGGAAATATAAGAATTTTCTAAAATCGAGACAATTTTAGATGTCATATAAGAAAGGTTTCCCAATGGTGAAAAGATAGTAGAAGAACCTCATGATGAGAAATAAAATAAATGTTAATTAGATTGCAGTGAATTCTAATACATGAGAAGAACCACTTGCCATTCTAAACAGGGAGAGAGGAAGTTTGATGGAAAGGATCTTGTAACATAGATACGCATGGAGCAATATTTCGATTCCATAACGTTAAAAAACACACAAAAGGTACGATTGCAACTTTACATTAGAAGCAAAATACATTTGTATGGTATCAAGGCTTTTCTCCCCGTAAAAATTGTCACTTGGTCAATTTTTACGAGGAAAATGATAGCACATTATGAGGATACAAAGAGCAATACCTCTTTAGCCAATTGGATAAATCTCTAAACAAAAGGGTTTAGTGGGGCAACACATTGAGGACTTCAAAATCAACATAAGGGTAACTCATATTCCGTATAATATTGTGATCGAATTTCTTCATAGGTACCAAAGGATATCCAACATGAATTTTGTGTTTTGGAATCCTATTCATTGGAGAAGGTATTCAAAGTTAAGTGGAAAAGTTGAATGTAAAATTATGGCGACAAGGAAGCCTACCACTTCAATTCTATAAAAGAAGGAAGTGTTGCTACGCCTAGACTTCACAACCTACAAGGTTGACACCACAACACCGGAAGAAAAAATAGCAAAAGGCTGCGACAATTGTGATAGCAAATACACTAAAGGTCATAAGTGTGCCGAAAAGAAATTATTTTACATAGATTGTGAAGAAGAAGAAGAATGAAAAAGAAGATATACAATCAGAAACTAAATGTATAAAATAGGATGTTAACCATTGCATATCATGTAATGCATCAAGGTGAATTACCACTCCTCAAACTCTCAAGATATTGGGATGTATCAATAAGAAAAGGGTAATAGTGTCGATTGATTCGGTAGCACCCATAATTTTATCTACTGTAAGAAGAGGCTAAGACACTAATCACTATACCAACACTGTGAATGTCAAGTGATGGTTGCAAATGGAGGAACTATAACTTGCTCGGAAAATGCCATAATATCAAGCCATCCATGGGAGAATATGTGTTGACGGGTCCAATGCTTTCCATTCCTATGGAGGCCATGTTGTACTAGGAGCACAATGGTTACAACTTGGGGATTTAGTTTTTAATTTTCAAGAACTTTTCTTGAAATTTTTTCAGATGAAAGGTTTAATTACGGGGTATTTAAGGAAGCCAAGAAGGATAATAAGCTCTAATGTCATGAAAAAAGCTTCTAAAGAAAGAACAACGACAGACTTCACAATTCATGCCTACTAGACGTTCCGACATCAAAATCATCTATTTCTATGTATCTCCAACAAGTCTGACAATCATTCCAAGGTGTTTGAAACTCCCAAAGGACTCTCACCTATTTGTGATCATGATCATGCTATTCATTTGATTCCAGAAGTGTTCCTCCAAACATCGTGCCTTATAGATATCCTTACTTCCAAAAGAGCGAAATTGAACGTATGATTGCGAAATGCTAGAGGCGGGTATAATTCAACCTAGCTAAAGTTCTTTCTCTCGCTTCCTATTAAAGCAAGAAGGATGGATCATGGCGAGCAAACTGATTATAGGGAGCTCATAAGCTCACCATTAAAGACAAATTTCCCATTCCCGTGATTGATGAATTATTGGATGAATTACATGGAGCAATTTATTTTACCAAGTTGGATCTTCGTTCGTGATATCATCAAATTAGAATGAAGACCTAAGATATTCCAAAACAACATTTAGAACTCATGAGGGTCATTATGAATTTTTGGTCATGCATTTTGCTCTTACCAATGCACCTTCTACATTTCAAGGGTCGATGAATTCCATTTTCAAACCTTTCCTAGAAAATTGTGCTATATTTTTTGACATATACTAATCTACAAACAGGGCCTGAAGGACTATGTCAACATGTTGATGTGGTGCTCAAACTATCAGTAGAGGAAATAATGAGGAAACATCCAAATGTTTTTGGAGTACAAGAGGTGGAATATCTGGATCACATATATCTCAACAGTGTTAAAGTAGACCCTAACAAAATTAAAGCCATTAAGGGAATGGAAAGTCCCCAAGACAATAAAGGGGCTTGCGAGGATTTCAAAAGAACAGCTAAGCATCGCAAGTCCGTTAATAATTATGTAGAGAATAGCAGCACTTAACAACACGTATTGAAGAAAGATGCATTTTCATGGACTCAAGCAACTAAGGCTCTTGAAACATCTAAATATAAGAAACAAGCCTAGCACTGTCTTTTTTTAGCTACCATTCACAAACACTTATTAGAATGTATTTCTAGTAAAATGTAATTATGCTTTAATGCAGAAGGATTCATGGAGTTGAAAGCTATCCAAATCAAAGGAAAGTATTTACGAAAACCTATTTATGAGAAGGAAATGTTAGCAATATCACATGCACTAAAGAAATGGTGAATCACTAATGGAAGACACTTCAATAAAAAAATTGACTATGATAGTCTTAAACACTTTTTTGGAGACAAAGATTGCTTCTAAGAGCAAAATGGGTCACAAAGATGTTGGGTTATGACTTTGAAATAATCTACAAAAAGTGAAAGCTTAATGTCATGTAAATGCACTCCCCAAGAAAGAATGAAGAGGTGGGTATGATTGCCAGGCTATTTCTATTGATTCATGTCTGCATTGGATAACCGAAGCAAGAATAGGATGAATGGAAGAAGGACAAGATGTGGTGACACTTCATTCAAAGTTGGCAGCAATAAGATCCTAGTACATCCGATACATTTAGTTGGAAAATGATTCCTTATGGTACAAAGATCACTTATATCTTGTAAGAATTCCCAAATGAAACAAAAGATTCTTCCGGGAATTGCACACTTCTCCTTTAGGAGGACACTTCAGATTTTTAAAAACTTACCACAGTGGTGAAGAAAGATTTTTTTTGGGATGGCCTTAAATCCTTATATTCAAAGTTTGTATGTATTATTTAGTCGTTTTGCCAAGAATAAAGTGGAGACAAATGCAATTAAGACCTTGGACTTCTGCAACCTTTATCCATTCAAGTCTTCAACGTTGGGGAGGAGATTTCAATGGATTTTATCACAGTTACCTGTCCGAAGGCAAGAATGTCATCATGGTGGTAGTTGATAGACTTACCAAGTATGCACACTTTGTGCATTATCTCATTCATTTAAAGCAAGTACAATTGCTACTACATTTGTGATTTAATCTAAAAGCAGGACAGAAGTTTCCTTAAGGGTTATCGTGAGTTTAAGAGATCTCATTTTTGTGGGAAATTTTGGACTGAGTTATTTTCTGTTTGGGTACTCAATTAGCTCTAGCTCATCTTATCATCCTAATCCGATGGTCAAACAGAGATAGTAAATAAATGTCAAAGGATATCTTCGTTGTTTTGTGTCCGATAAAACAAACATAATGGTCAAGTGGTTACCTCTCAAATGGTATAACACTTCCTTCCATACTAAAGAAAATGACCCATTTATGCACTTTATGGATATCATCCACCATTGATCACATTCTTATGGCAATTCAAGGTTCAAGCAAGGAAGATCGACGAGTACTGTAAGAGAAGTCAACTCTTTAAAGGATAACCCGACCTAAAATGGTAACCCGAATGAAACAACAAAGTGCATCAACATCGTTAGCCGAGAGAACAATATATATTTTATGGCTACAACCATATAAACAAATGTCCTTCAAGAAAAGCTAAGGAAGCATACACAAGTAACAATTATCGTGGCCGCTAAAGTACTGGTGGTCCTTATGTTGTTAAAATATTGGTACGAGAAAGGTAACAGCTCGCTTTCTGCGAGTACATCCGCCCATGTTTCGTGCTTAAAGAAGGTTATAGTGAAAATCTCTTCAGCTCAACAATATCGCTTAACTCGATGAGGAAGGAAAAATCATATTAAACCGAAGCGTCATTAATACGGGAAACAATAGAACTTAAGGCAACGCTAATCGACTGACTCTCGCAGTATCTCATCAAGTGGAAGAACTTACCCACCGAAGATTCTACATGGAGGATGAGAATTCTTGAAGGCTAAAAGTACCCGCAGCTACTCAAGCACGAGGACAACACTCTTTTTCAAGGAGAGGGGCATGAGTCTCTATATTATTAGTATAGTCTTTTATTGTTGTTAGTGTAACCTCTTATTGTTATTATTGTACCCTTGTAACTCCCATTTTGTTATTATTGTGCCCTTAAATTATTATTGTTAGGCTCTGGCTTAGGATTACATCGTGGCCCACTAGGATTACATTATGTCTTTCAAGACTCTACATTAGAAAGGAGATTTTGTAAATTGTAGCATCCAAGAATTGTTCATTTATGTAATGTATTGGAGGTTGCCCCCTCGAAGTGGCTTATTTCTAAAGCGTTGATATCTTTTTCTTCTATTTTTGGAGCTGGTTACACGACACGCTTCTAAAGAGAGCATCTAGTTTCGCCAATATAACTCTTCCCACAAGAGCAGTCAATCTTGTAAACACCTTTAAGCTGCCCCTCACTACGACACTTTAACTGAGCACATATTTTTTCTAATGGTTCCTGCCGCCGAGAATCGTGCAAAATGTTACTCCTCCCCAAAAACCCCTGGAAATCTTATCCGTCATACCTTTAATGTGGTGCGCAAAACCCTTACACCACTCTCTATGGTCCCGGCGTCTCTTGGATACAATAGCGCTTTTCGCTCCGTTTTTATGGCTTCGATTTCCCTTTTCCTTATACCCTATACCCAAGAAAACAAATGTTAGGTGAGAGATTTCTTCTTCCGTGTGCCCTCATCCGATATTCTCGTGGCTCTCCACAAAGAAGAGTGTTGCTAAGGACACCAAATTTTTTAAATAGAACGGTGATGAAGACTCCGCCGTGAAGATAGCCGTCAAGATGGATTTCTTCCTAAAAACTTGATGCCCTAATGTTCCATCTTCTTTTCTCTGCACCCGCATATCCAAGAAACGAATGCTCCTTTTTTCTTCCATATCTCGGTAAACTTAATTTCTGAGGAAATTGAGAGATCGAAGAATTTCTCAAGCTCTCCCTACCATGCGACCATTTTATGTCGTTGTTGTTTACAAATCTTTTCCACCAAGTCGACTGCGGGGAAAGGAAGCAAGGGCTTTCTTTTCTAAGTTTAAATAAGTTGGCCATAATAGGGTGAGAGTGACGATCCCATTGCGACACTAGATATTCGTCGGGCTGAATCTTCCTAGGAAGTTAAGAAGGGGGATTTAAAACAACACGCGTTTGGTTGTTTCGGTGGATATGTGACCTCATTACTAACTGTAATTGCCTACCCAGAAGGGATTTTGGTAGCATGGCTGAAACCACATCAAAGCATTGTGATGTCGCTCAATCTTCTCTTTTTCTAAATAAGTTTAACAAGTCACTTGAGCCCCGATAAAGGAATCAAGTTACCAACAAGATGTCGGAGAATTTTTGCAACATATTTCGCTGGCTTGTGGTGGGAGATCCAATGGTATTGGACAATTGTTCTAAGAGGAACCCCATCTTTATGAATCTTAGGAAGCCCATAAATTCCTTTGAGGACTTAGAGGTGTCAATTTATTTTCAATTCATCGAGATGAGAGTTCGAGATTTGCTTCTTAACTTCTCTTAATATCTTTGGCAAGGGGTTGTATCAACTTCTTTATAGCCGCCGCAATCAAGATGCTCATTCATTTTCCTAACAGAACCTCTCTTATTTTCCAAAACGCGCATCCCCCTCCCCCTTGTCCCCCCCCCTTAAGGACCACAATTTCGTCATTATTGCAAAGGGTTCTAAGAGTGCCCATTCTCCTCCTTGCTAAGGTTACTTTTAGGGCTGACCTCTTCTTAGAATCAGGAGAATTCTTTGCCCAAGAGCTTCTTTTTCATCCAAAGGTAAACTCTAATGCCCTCTCAATGCTACGAAAATGCTTCCCATTCGGAATACTTTTTAGAGCAACAGCAAATCCTAAACCTTTGCCGAGAATCCTACAAGTATCATGACTTAACTTGTTCATATACAATAGTCAGCCTACCTTCACATTGAGTCTTACCATCACCCTCGCTTCAAAATTTGGTGTCTTTAACACTCTTGTTGTAAGAGCTCGAGAATATCGATGATATACCCAGAAGAAATCTCTCACCTAACATATGTTTTCTTGGGTATAGGGTATAAGGAAAGGGAAATCGGGAAATCCATAAACAAAGCGAAAAGCATTGTCGTATCCAAGAGACGCCAAGATCCTCAAGAGAGCAGTGGAATGGTTTTTCTGCCATACATTAAAGGTGTGAAAAATAAGATTTCTAGGGTTTTGGGGAGGAGTAACATTTTTGCACAATTCTCAGCAGTAGGAACCATTAGACAAAATATGCGCTCAATTAAAGATAAAGATGAAGAGGCGCTTAAAGGTGTTTACAAGGTTGACCGCTTCTTTGTAAGAGTTATATTGGTGACACCGGGTGCTCTCTTCGTTGCGTCCGAAAGAGTATGGTGCCGATATTAAACACAGTAGCGATCACTTCTAACTCCGCCCGCCGATCACTCCTCAAAAACAAAACATCACTTACGTCTCGAGGATGCTAGAATCATTGCGAGGAGGAACACTATCGAGACGTAAGATTAGAGAAGCGCTCGAGATTATAAAACACCCGCACAACATCAACAGGATGAGGATACGATATTAGTGACAATAAGGTAAACCTCTAGGCCATAAATTGCTCCTTAGGTTCATCCTCATTCAAGGTATAATTTTGGTGTTTGCTTTCTTCCTTTTAGTAAAATCTAGTTGAAATGTGGTCAAGACAAACTCTTATTATTCCACTCACTCGTAATAATTATTTTCATTAATTAATTTTTATTGTTTTAATAAAAATTAATTAATTAATATTTATTATGAGTAAATGGAAGCTAATTAAAAATTCAAATATAACTTATTTAGAAAGGTTTTAGAATTAAAATTTATTAGGAATTAATTAATATGAAATTTAAAATTTAAAAATTCATTAGGGTTTAATTAATGAAAATTGTTTAAAATTCATTTATTAACATATATTTAGGTATATTATTTAAGATTAAAAAATATACTTTACATAGTGTTATTTAATATATTCTACATTAATAATTTAATTACACTATTTTAGGTTATAATTTAGCAATTTTAGTTACTCTAGTTACATTGGGAATTTAGAATATTAAAAATAATTTTAGTCATTAAATAATAAATTTATAATAAATTAGAATTTATTTTAGGGTTATTATTTTAGATTAGAATTAATTCAATTAATACAGATGATTGCATTGCAAAAATGGAATATTTACTAAAATTTTAAGTATTTATTAAAATCTTTAAATATTTATTATTTAAATTACATGATAATAAAAAGCTTAAAAGGAAAAAAAAAAAAAAATTTAATAAAATAAAATTTATTTTAAATTAATTAGTATAATTTATCGCCATTTCTCCCTCTCATCACTAGCCTTCACTATTTACATTCCCGACTCCTCTTGGCAAGACTCTCTTGCATTCTTCATTCATTTCTGCCTTGGTATAATCTCATTGGGATTAAATTTAAAATTATTTTTACATACTATATTAATTGCCTCTTAAATAACAAAATCACGAAGTTTAAATGGTTTTGTTTGAGTGGTGGGATGGTTTTCTCAAATATTTTGAAATGATTTTTAGGTTCTTTAAGACTTTCATGCATTTGGCAAGCTACGGCAAGTATAAATTGTGTGGATAAAGGTAGCATAGGGAGTAGAGTGTACAAGTGGAAAAATATGAATCGCTGGTACCTATTTCAGGAAATATTCCTATCCTAAATCAGCCACATGGTTATGATGATGGCTCTTTACATAAAATCAGTTTATGCAAAGCAAACAACATTCAGAAAATAGATTGCATGTATAAATTATTCCACAAACCATTTATGAAATCTTCACTAACATGTTCTATAACACACATATAACTTGCAGAAAAATGAAAGCAGAACAACTTATCACTCACACCTTACTAGTTGCTAGAATTCATATTTAGAATCAATTAACAAAGAGAAGATACACACCACACATTAGATGTTCATTGAGTCACAAAATCCTCTAGCATGAAGCAAAAAGGATTTTCATTATATTCAGTCTTCAGGTAGACCAACATCCAAACTGTAAATAGTATTTACAAGTGGTATATATATCAAGAGATGAACCAAATCCATTAATTCTAACATAACATATGTGTCAAAAGACATTACAACCTTATCTCATTGAAATCTAATAGAAATGATAGATGGAGAAGAAATAATAGCAGAATTCTGGGCTAGAATGCTGAGTGTGTTGCCATGCCGCCCCTTTTTCTGTTGATTTATCTCCTTGTGTCTTGGGTCTTTAATAATCATGTATCTTCATTATTAATACCTCCAACAACCTCATAACCACCTCTCACCATCACTTGTATTATCCATTTGGTTATGGGTTCCTATCCATCCTTAATTGGCTTGAAAAAACTTGCTAACAGGTGTCAAAATTCAGTTAAAATAGGTGCTGCCGGAAATTCCAGTAAAAACCTGTAACTACGCAAAATCTGCAATGCTACCGGAAATTCCGGTAGCGCCCTATTTATTTTTCAAAAATACACAGAAAATGCTAAAAATTCTATGTAGACTTGTATTCTATGACACCTAAGTTGTTGTTCAAAATTGTAACTGATCAGAAAAAGGGAACTAGTACCAAATACCTTTTTACTTTCCCTTTATGTGTACTGTAGCATTAGCGAGTTTATCTAAGTTAGTTTTGTTGTCAACAGTTGATGATCTGGATTTGGTTTCTCTTGTAGTTGCCTCCTTGACAATGTATTTTTCCTCCTTAGAGACCCTTTTTGTTTTTCTTCTCTTTGAGGGCTCTAAGTGTTGTACTGAAGGGGTTGTGTTCTTGTTTTTCTTCATGGATTTTTATATTTTTGAACCTTCAGATTTACCTTCAATGTTAATAACCTCTGTCATAAGGCTTGGATTATGTAGAGCCTTGGACTTAAGTCTAAACTTATTGTTGTCTCTTGTATGCCTCTTTCTGGTGCTAGCAATAGGTTTAGCTTCTTCTTTCTTCTTATTGCTGATGATGTCATATCCAGCATCCTTAAGAAATTCTTCATCTGATGGTGTAAGCTGATATTCTTTCTGCAAATTTTACTGAATATGTGCTTCCAGAATTTCCGGTAGCACCTACGCTTTTGATTTATCTGTTTTTGTATACGTTGTTGTATACCTTCCTCTTCTGGTTCTAGTGTAAACATTAGGAAATGGAGGAACAAGTGGTACTATTTTCATGGACTTGGGTTTGCTTGTTGAGGATCTCTCTCCTTTTTCCACCTTTCTTTCAACTTTGAATGTAGAAACATTATCTTTTTTTCTCTTGGTCTTCTTATGAATGTTTTCTTTTTAGGCCTTTCTCTTTGCTCTTCTCCTTCCAGGTTGAAGGTTTGGTTGTGGAACTGGAGGTGTAGGTACAGGTTGGCCTGCTCTGTAGAATAAAAAGTGATCCCAAGTCCGGTTTCTCTTTCCCAACTCTTCTTCAACTAGAACTTTGATCAAATCTTGATGGTACAAGTTATACTCTGAAACATCAGCATGAGTCTGAACCCTGACTGAAATCTTGGTCAGGATTTTCAACAAGAAAAATGGCATATTCAATGTCTTCATCCCTTCAATATGAAAAAGATAACTTATGTGATAGAGGAATACCATTATATACCTCCTTTCACAAGTGAGGTATATCTTGATAAGATTGATAGTTTATGCCCAGTCATTCTTAAGGTAGCTGCTTGGGAAGAATTTTTCCCAATTTGGATCTCTGTGAGCATCTTTGAGGAAGCTTTCGAGATCACCTCCTATAATAACTTGTCCTTTGAACCACCTTTGTCCTTCTTGGGGAAGGTTAAGGCTTCAACAATGGAGTCTTCAGAAACCTGCAAGGTGAGGCTATAAATTGTAGCTTCTTGTCCATTAAAAGAGTTAGAAAACTCTTGAGCTACTCCTGAGTGAGAGATCCCTAATCTGGTACAAAGAAGATACCACCCTGACTGCATAAAAAAAATTCTTACCCTCAAATTTGTATCAACTAAATCTACACCATGTGGTTCTATTCGATTTATCTTACCACCTGTTTTAGTCATTTGCAGAAAAATAAATGCTTATGTATCCTGTAACTGATAGGTGCCAGAGTAGGAAGAGTTTTACCTTACAGGTGTGGCCTATATTCACCTCTCGAATCTTGTCTGAAATCCAGACTCCTTCTCAAAGTATCATTCTCAGCAATTCTAATCCCAACAACTAAAAATTCGAATGACATTCTCCTGATTTTTAGGTGGTTTTGAAATCATCTTTCATTATTGAAAATATTCTTTACCATGATATGCACCATGTGATAATCCATCATCACCTTCAATTGGTTGTGTTTTCCGTATGAGATCTCCAAATGGCTTGTGACAAGTGGGTTTATGACTAGCAGTCACCTCCGCAGTCTTTGTTGTTGATTGGCCTAAATTTCCGGCAGCACTGTTGTGCAGCCAGCCAAACGGTTCTGGCATATAGTGTAATAACCATGATCTCTTTGATTCATAAAAACACGTACCTAAACATGCGTAAACTAACTTGGATTTTGCCAGCAGGATGGGTTAACGGTTTAGTTCATAACTACGGATAACACATGTGTTCAACGTATATAACAGCTTGAATTACGCTAACTGACTGTAATACGACACCTATTATGGGATCTAAAAAGATTTAAAAAATATTTGAGGTGTGTTTACACTATGACACGTGGTTTAACTAAAGCAGATGCACTTTTTCGTTTTATTTTTTTTAAA
The DNA here is from genome assembly GCA_034641835.2 of Pinus albicaulis. Classification (NCBI taxonomy): domain Eukaryota; kingdom Viridiplantae; phylum Streptophyta; class Pinopsida; order Pinales; family Pinaceae; genus Pinus; species Pinus albicaulis. The sequence goes on along the minus strand of CM076582.1, from coordinate 576,253,011 downwards.
ACAGAGTATGCTTCCAGAAATTCTGACAGCATCGGAATAAAAATAAAAAAGACAGTTATAGGAAAATAGTAGACTGTCTGAAAGGGTTAAAACTACTGCTTCCAGAAATTCCGGTAGAGACCAAAAAAAAATTTAGAAATTTTTAGTTTTTTGAATTTTAATCCTAAAAATAAAACTATGGAATGAACTCATGACTTAGCAAAGAACTGTGCTAACAACCACCAAATACAATTTATTTGGGGAGCAACTCATTTTTTTACTAGAGATGATGATAGCACTATTTTATGCATAGTTGAAAGCTAGAAACCTATTTCCTTTAAATAAAAAAATGTTCTAGAAGGAAATTGAAAATGAGCAATGTTTTAGAAATATTATCTACTATAACATCCGTCATTACAGAGCACCTGTTAGAAAATCAGAAAGGCAAAAATATTTTCTTATATTGATAATTACTTGTGAGATATTTGAGTTGTTATTCACTTTCTTATGTTCTTTTATCTTTGTTTCATCAAGCAGTCATCAAAACGAAATATGAAGATATGTGACACCAAATGTAGGGACTTAGCCAGGGCTAAAACCCATCTATAGGGGAAAACCTAGTCAAACTCTTACACTAGAAAATTAAATTTGAGATAGACCAAGACCCTAGACCAAAATACCTTCCTCCTCCACCAAGTCAACCTTCCAATATGATTCATCGACCTTCAATAATCTCTTCTTGTCCAACAGATACAACCCATAATTTTGGCCCCCAACAACTAAGAATTTCGGCCCAACTTCAAAACTGCAATTTTCGGCCCTTCCAACAACTCAGTAGCTTCACACATGATAAGAGAGATATAATTTCTACTTCTTGTGCTTGATAAAGGTCTCCTCCTTTGCTATCCCTGTCCTCTTTCTCCCTTAAATTTCGGACTTTTTCTTGTCCCAAAAATTTCAAATCTAACTTGATGAGTGAGTGCTCTAAACGAGGTCGATTTGTTGCCTTTATATAGGAGATTATGCCCTTTAATTAAGCTGACTTTTCCATTTGAGGCTGACTTCTTGGAGGAGACCTAGAATACCTCATTTACATCAAAATAATTTTTTTCCTTGATTGATAATGCCCAAGAAGGGTCTATTACATTATCACATGGACAAGGACACTTGACATAAACCCTAGAAGCCTACAATGGAGGCTTTGACCTAAAAAAAATGACCCAAGCATGAAACCCATGCTTTAATAAGTCAATTTCTTTTATAATAAAATTCATTTTTCTTTCTTTTGGCAAATACATTAAATCATGACTCAAACACAATTATGAAGACCGACATTGTAGAAATTATACCAATGGATTCAATCTAATCTTGTAATGTACTAGTGACAAAATACTCAAATCACTTATACAAATTTGTGGAAACCAAATTCAATCGCATAATCACAAACAAGCAAGAGAAAGAAATTAATTGATTGCAAAACACAAGATGTTTCTAGGGAAAGCAGCTGCTTAAAACCTCGTTATCTGTATATTGCATAAATTCAAGAACATGAAACAATACAATGTTATTTCTCTTCCTGAGAAACCTCTTCACTATGTTGACTATCTCACTCTGATCTCTGGCTTGATCAAAGCAAGTTTCATCCAATATTTAACATTTTGCTTGCCTAGGCCTAGCCTACCTTCCTTACATGGCTAATTGAGCCGCTACTAATTAGGAAAATCCCAAATAATGATTGCGCAATTCATTTAAGGCTTCCCGATGACCTCGTGCATGACCTGTAAAATTTTCTAACTATACCACTGATAGTTATCTTCCCTTTAACCTCAAACTCAATTGGGCCTTCCTTAGAATTGACATGAAACAACTATTTACAGTGAATTATCAGTTAATTGATTAATCATTACTTGTGAATTAAATCAAATTTAATTCACTGGACCTATCACTAGCTCATCTCTCAATTAGAACTAGGTAAACTGATTTTAACTCAAACAATTGAGTTAAATAATTACAACTCACAAATAATTGTAACTGGGCCCCCTAAAATCATGGGAGAATCTACATGCCTCCTCTATGACCCTAAACTTGAATTTCCTAATCTAACTCAGTCTTTCTGACCTAGTTAACTAATACAATCTATCATGAGAAGAAATTACAACTTCTATTCCAATTTAATTAAGGGAAAAATAAATCATAATCCCCCTATGGTGCCATTTCTGGATGTCATTTTCAATGTTTCTTGTTTCCAATTTCAACACTCCCTCTCAACAAGAAAGGAATTCAACTCTATCCCAATCGGGTACCTTTGGACTATTATGCATGCAACACTTATCTAGTGTTGTTTTCTCTTGCAACTCTTGAAATTGAATAGCCTCCAAAACTGAATCAGTATGATGCATCTGACATTAGGTCTCTGAATACTACTAGTTACTGCATTGTCTACTAAAAACTTTGCGTTGTTATTGACTCTGCATCTGTGCTCTCTACACTGCTACCAAATTTGATATGTGCTCTAGTATCTAACATTTGTCACTCTTATTTCTGTCTTTCTGACATCTAACAACATCAATCGTTGTCAATCCTTCCTGCTACTATCTATTTTGGGCTCCCCATAGCTAGGTCTGATCCATGAGACAAGTCATCTCAATGGATCCTGCCCAAATTTATTCTCGTGGGATTATGTCTTCACATAGCCCCACCTCTCACCTGGAGGCATGTGCTCCCTCTGCCCATCTGACTCAAAATTTCCCCCTTGTAGAGGTCTCTGCTTGAGTGGATGCCTCCACTCGGTCTTCTCTCTGCTTCTGCAATTGTGGTTGCTCCACAACCTTCTGAGATTGCTTCTGAGGCAGCAAGTTGAGAGGTAATTTATGCTCCCTCTCAACCACCAAGTCACTAACCTTTGCTTTTCTCCTCAAAGCTTTGCATGCATATTCGACCTCGAGAGAATACAAGTTCTTGAATCTTACACCGATTTGTTTCACCTGTCTCGTGGTGATGTTTCTAAGGAATACCTTTCCTTTTATAAATATCACATCATAACCATAATCTTCTAATACCACTACAAAAACAAGATTATTCTTTAGTCCTGTAACAAACAAAACATATTTGAGTCTGAGAGGGGAGCCATTCTCCCACTGAAAGGTAACTGTACCTATGCCGGTCGTGTTATACCTCCCGTCATATCCAAACTATATGTTATGTTGGAGGTCCTTCTCCTCCAAGTCACTGAAGAGACCTCTATTCCCCGTCATATGGAACGAGGCACCACTCTCGATATACCACATGCATATCATTACAGCGTTGGCCATGCATTCAGTGAGAGTAAAATCAAGCTTGAACTATGAAGCTAGCGCTTCACTCGCTGCTGCAACTGTAGGCTCCTTCTTGCTTGACTTATGTGGACACTTCGAGGCATAGTACCTATGCTCGTGACAGTGAAAACACTTTTCCTTGGGACTTCTTTCCCCTAAATTTCTTTCCTCTTCTGACTAATGCAAAATCTTCTTCTTTGTCTATGGAAGGGGTTTCAACTCTGGTGCTATGCCTTATCTCTTCTTGTACCAAGTTGGACCATAATAGCTCCCAGTCTGGTAACTTTTCCCTCCCATTCATAGAGTCCTGGTAGCTATGCCAGCTCTTAGGAAGGCCTAGAAGTTCTAGGCTCACCAAATCATCATCTGCTACTACCACACCAACACTTTCAAGCTCACCTCAACATTGAGTGAACTTTGTCAAGTATTTTGGATCATGTCGCCCTCCTCCAACTTGATCTTTTTGAGCTTGACTTTCAGCGCAAACTTCCTGTGGTCGTTGCTATTCTAAAACATATCTTTCAAGGTCTTCCACATATAATATGGAGTCGCATTTCCATGGATATTTGAGACAATATGATCTCGAACTCCTTCTAACAATATTCTTCTCGCCTTTGCTACATTCTTCTTCCATGCATCAAGATTTTGAGCATTTGTTGTTGTGGGATTGGTAATATCAGTATCTAAGAATTCCTTCAACTCATTTTCCTCCAACACTGCCTCCATCATATCCTTCCATGCTATGTAATTTGATTTTCCTTCAAGAGCATATTCGTGTCTCAAGCCATTGAAAGACATCTTGATCTCTAGCTTGGTCCTGAAGAATAAATCTGCAAATTATATGCACCTGTTCAAGAAAAACTCTGGTTCTTCTCTTCTTTTGTGATTCCTAGCGCTCTGATACCATGTAGAAATTATAACAATGGATTCAATCTAATATTATAATATACTAAAACAAAATACTGAATCACTTCTACAAATTTGCAGAAACCAAATTCAATTGCATAAGCACAAACAAGCAAAGAGATCAATCGATCACACAACACAAGATGAATTTGGGGAAAGCAACTGTTTAAAACCCTGCTATCTGTATACTACATGAATTCAATACCTAAAACAATACAATGCTATTTCCCTTCCTAAGAAACCTTTGCACTCTGTTGATTGTCTCACTCTAGTCTTTGGCTTGATCTAAGCAAGTTTGGTCCAATATTTAACCTTTTGCTTTCCTAGTCCTGGCTTGCTTTCCTTTTGCATTCCTAGGCTAATTGAGCCTCTATTAATTAGAAAAATTCCAAATAATGATTGTGCAATTCATCTAAGGCTTCCTAATGACCTCATGCATGACCTGTACAATTTTCTAATTATACAACTGATAGTTATCTTCCTTTAACCCCAAACTCAACTGGGCCTTCCTTAAAACTTACATGAAACAACTATTTATAGTGAATTATCAGTTCGTTGATTGATCACTACTTGTGAATCAATCAAATTTAATTCATTGGACCTATCACTAGTTCATCTTTCAATTAAACTAGTTAAATTGATTTTAACTCAAACAATTGAGTTAACTAATTACAACTCACAAATAATTGTAACTAAGCCCCCTAAAATCATGGGATAACTCTACATGCCTCCTCTCTAACCCTCAACTCGAATTTCCTAATATGACTCGGTCTTTCTGACTTAGTTAACTAATACAAGTTTTCATGAGATGAAATTAAAATTTCTCTTCCAATTTAATTAAGGGAAAATTAAATCAGAAGCACCCTATGGTGCCATTTCTAAGTGCCATTTTCTGGGTGTCATTTTCAATGTTTTTTGTTTCCAATTTCAACAGACACTAGTTACATTCTTAAACACTCCCTCTTAACTAGCTAGGTATTCATAATTGCATATATACAAAGGTACATGGAAGATCTCAAAATGATATGCTCTATGAAGAGTTACAGCACACACAGTGCTACAGATTAGATACATGACTAGGTTACTCTAATCAGGTGGGACTAAGGTGAACTCAAGCTTTAGCCACTACAGGTACCATCAGGATTTTAAGCTCTACCACCAACCCGAGGATATAAGTGTGTATCCAAGATTGGAGCTCCATGACCAACACCACCCTCCCTACTTCGAGATCTATACATATCAACGCATAGGCCAGCCAGATATCCTCCAAATCATCTTTCCATAAGATGCTTCATCTCTCCTAATCAACTAAATCACACACACACACACATATATATCCACCAATCCAAACATGCTTCAAATGCTCAACCTTTTATGGAGAGATCATGCACAATCACAACCCCAATCAGTGATAAACCTTCAAATATAAGTAAACACAAATCTTTAGAGTCCTTAATCATTCTAATGTTTCTTATATCGTCATCAAATTCATATTATCAGAATATTCCTCTTTCATGTCTTCAACAACACCAAATACATCCCAAGTTCTTCTCAAGTATTTTACAACTTTATGAATCACTAACATTTATTTGTAGTAATTTCATTCATTCTTTCTTCAAGGTATTCATCATAATATGTCCTCCCTCTCAACTAGGGATATGTATCCTTTCTTCTAACCATGCTCCCTCTCAACTCAGGGATATCAATAGCTTCATAATAGCAGAGAAACTTCATCCTTTTAAGGCTTCATTTCCTTCTTATGGAATCAAGGTCATCTTGATCGTCATCATTCTTATAGCTTCCTTCATTAAGAACATCTTCAATTGAAGATCATGTACTTGCAAAACCTTAATAGCAAGTACAACCAAATACAAATTGAAGCATTTAACTATATCAATTTATGGCAATATAATGGAAGTATCAAATCATTCATACTTTAGACACCAAATATCTAAACCTAGTTAGTTTTATAATCAACAAGGGTCATATATTTTTACATACTAGACTTTAACTTCTTATTAGGGTTTTGTCATACGCCCTAGACTCCATCTTCGAGACACAAAGCCTAAGATATTAACAATTCAATCAAATCATATCTAAAGTTTCAACAATATGCTTTTACAAGTCAGAGTCTACTAGGGTTTCTTGCAAACCCTAGATTTTATCATCAAAATTAAATCATATCGAAAACAATATCATCATATCCTATAATATCAATCTCTTACTAGGGTTTTGTTACAAACCATATATTTTACAAACTTTGACCATAAACAATTAAGTTAGCATACTTGCATATACATATCTAAGATGTGTTTCACATCAATATCTACTAGGTAAACCCAAGACACAAACATCAAAAATTTTGATCATGCTAGGGTTTTGATCATACAGATGAATATACACCTAGGGTTTCTTCCTAAGATCTTACTATAAAGTTTTTTTCATGAACCTTAAATCACCAAAACCTTATGGTTGCATTAACAGTAAACCCTAACTTATCAAAACCTTAAAGATCTATGTTTTCAGTTTGGACAATAACAAAAAATCCCTGAAAGACTAGGATTTTTTCTAAAAACAATACCAAAACCGTAAACATCAAAAGGATAGAGTTTTCATCATAGTTTATAGCTTTTATAAACAACCCTAAGAGGACTAGGGTTTCAACATTATTATTAACACAACCGGAGCACCAAAAGGTTAGGGTTTTACAGTGAACCCTAAAGATTAGGGTTTCACAAGAATGATCAAAATGATAGTATAATGAGGGTAGTTTAAATCCAATGATTAATCACCCTAAGAAGAATATTTAAGATTCAAAATCCCAAACATAGTGATGGCAGTAATGTGAATAAAATTTCAAAATTGAATGAACATACATTTTCAATAAATAGAACCTGGTAACCAAAATTGTAGTTTAAAACATAACTTGAATTTTTCTTTAACAAACCTTGTAGGACATCAATTCTTGAAGGGATTCCTTTGCAACATAACATCTTCCACGCTTCAAGTCTATCCTTTGAAGTTTGTTTCATGAGCTTTGTGTATTCTGCAATCTTTCCTATGAAGGAAAATATAAAGAAAAGTTTATTAACATATAATACAAACAAATCTTGATATGAGAATGAAACCAAACATAAAAGAGGAAATAAGGAACAAGATACTTACCTTTTGGTGAAATGGTGGAGGCTCCCTTTTAATTCAATCTTTCGAAGGGATACCTACAGCTTATCAAAATAATGCAAAAATGTTTTAACATGACATGTTAGGCCTACAAACTCTAGAAATCAAAACATGAAGGAAAAAAATACAAGACTAAGAAGGATATGTAAGAGAGGACAGAGTAGTATAAGTCCTTGACTTCCAATTCTTCAGCCTTGTTCTTCTTACGTGAAGCTTCATCAATAACATTCGCATGTTCTCTCTAATTTTTTATTCCTTGTATTTTTAGGACATTGGCTTTTGTAATGTTCCATATTATGACAGTTGTAGCATTCTACCTTGGATAGGTCAACTTTCTTCTTTGGTTCTTTGAACTTCTTGAAGGTTCCCTTCTTTTTGTGATAAGCAAAATAAGCATTAGAGGTGTTTTATTATTCATCCTCCTCCTTTTTCTTTACTACATGCATTCCACATTTGTTTGAATGTTGGAGTATCCTTCCAAATGTTAATTCCTGATAAAAAATCACTCCAAGATTTTGGTAGTCCTAGAAGAGCATCAATTACGAGCTCATTTTATGGTACAACTTCATTTATTGCTCATCTATTGCTTGGAGTTCATATCTTATTCTAGATATCCTTACAAAGTATGATGATACAATATTGTATCTTGTCATCCTTATTGTCCTTAGTTCATTCTTGAGGCTTGTTATTTAACCAATGTTCTTGATGGTAAATAATTTGGAGAGAGCCTCATACATTTCTTGAGTGGAGTATATATTGGATATATATGGAATTAGGTAGTCCTTTACTCTATCTACTATTAGATTCATGGCCAACATTTTGGTTTCTCTGATCTTCTCTTTATTTGCTTCATCTATAGGCTTCTTGACCTTTCCTTGAACACAGTCCAAAACTTTGTGCTTAGCGAGGATAAAATATATCCTCTTTTTCCATGCCCTGTAGTTGGTGGTTCCTTTAGTTTGTTTTCTCCCTTCATTGAGTTTGCAATATTTCTATATTCTACTCCTTGTGACCTTCCTTGAAACCCTTTTCTTATATCTCTCCTTTTAATAGATCTTCAGTATGCCTTTTTCCTTCTTCTTCACCTCACCTCTAATACCATGTTAGGAAATCAGAAAGGCAAAAATATTTTCTTATGTTGATAATTACTTGTGATATCTTTGAGTTGTTATCAACTTTCTTATGTTCTTTTATCTTGGTTTCATCAATAAATCATGAAACAAAATACGAAGATCAATGAAACCAGATGTAGGCACTTAACCAGGGCTAAAACCCCTCTATAGGGGAAAATCCAATCAAATTCTTCCACTAGAAAATTCAAGTAACTAAGATAGATGAAGACCCTAGACCAAAATACCTTCCTCCTTCACCAAGTCAAATTTTCAATATGGTTCAGCAACCTTCAGTAATCTCTTCTTGTCCAGCAGCTACAACCTAGCAACAACCCAAAATTTCGGCCCCAACAACTTAGAATTTCTTCCCAACTTCAGGACTGCATTTTTCGGCCCTTCCAACAGTGCAGTAGCTTCACATGTGTGTGTATGTGAGAGAGAGAGAATTTTGACTTCTTGTGCTTGATAACGACCTCCTTCTCCTTCGCTAGCCCTTTCCTCTTTTTCCCTTCGCACTTTTTCTTGTCCCAGAAATTGTAGATCGAACGTGATGATTCAGTGTTCCAAATGAGGTCAAATTGTTGCCTTTATATAGGAGATTTTTCCCCTTAATTAGGTCGACTTGTCCAGTTTGACACCGACTTGGTGGAGGAGGCCTAGAAGACCTAATTTACATCAAAATAAATTTGTTTATTGATTGATGATACCCAAGAAGGGTATATTACATTATGACATGGACAAGGACACTTGACATAAACCCTAGAATCCTACAGTGGAGGCTTTGACCTAAAAATATTGACTCAAGCATGAAACCCATGCTTCAATAAGTCAATTTATTTAATAATAAAATTCATTTTTCTTTATTTTGACATACATTACATCATGACTCAAATACAATTATGAAGACCGACACTAGTTATATTCTTCAACAATACCTATAACTAAAAGCATATCCCCTCATATAGTCAACAAGATAGAACACTTAACACACAATAGTTTAGTATCTTTTTTTCTTTTCTTTTTTATCTCAAACTTTTGTGATCCATAATGATTGTTTAAAACTAACTTTTGGATTAATCATATAGAATTATTTGCTTAGTAGCTAGTTAAATCTATCAAGCACAACTTAGTTGTTAGCCGAGAGTAGTGGTTAACAAAAGGCAACAAAGTCTTTTAAATGCTATCAGTATAGATCCATCTTAAGCATAGATCTAACATGAGCTGAGGGTTCAAATTTCTTCAAAACTTCTTTTGGAGTGTGAAATACAATATGTAATTTTTCATTGTTTAAATTGTATTTTTTTTAAAACTATAAAATAATGAGACCACTTCAAATATTTTAGCCATAAAAACTCAAGGTTTTTCAGTGGCTTTATATATATAATTTTTTTTTTTAAATATATAACATATACACAGTTGACATTAAAATATTTTACATAACATGTACATCGAGACATTTTATCAACACATTAAAAATAGATTTTTTTTTAATTAATTTATTCTTAACTCGTAATTAAATATTTTATTGATAACCCACATTGAATATTTTATTATATACAATATTAAAAATATTTTCTTTGAACGTTTTTTTTCTATATATAGATATACATGGAGTTGATATCTACATAAATTAGTTAACATAGATCTTCAAATAGTTTATTCAAATCTTGTGTTGAAATATTTTGGAAAAGTACAAGGTTTTAACATCTTAACTTTTTTTACTTCTAATTGTTTTACATAAAATTATGACACATCATATGAACAACTAACTATATATGCATAGCATATTCATTTTTGTGATTTATTATTGCCGACATTTCTTTTCTATTTAGAGAATATTTTACTTTTTTAAAAGAGACGTACGTTGAACACGAACGAAATTACACATCACCCTCATAATAGGTTGTAGAATAAGTCACCAAATTACACATCACCCTCATAATAGGTTGTAGAATAAGTCTCTTTGCTCAATGAAACAATGTAGAATACAATCAGTTTCTCTCATCATGCACAATGAAAATTTGCACTTTTAATTACCAATTTAATAACCCTCATAATAGGTTGTAGAATAAGTCACGAAATTACACATCACCCTCATAATAGGTTGTAGAATAAGTTTCTTTGCTCAATGAAACAATGTAGAATACAATCAGTTTCTCTCATCATGCACAATGAAAATTTTCACTTTTAATTACCAATTTAATATATGAAATTCATGCCTCTGATTTCTTTTAAATTTACTAATAAAATCATTTCATTAATAAAGATGAGCTAATCAATTCAGGGCAACTTTATGAACTTGTTATCTTCTTAGATATTATCAATTCATAAATTGCGGAAATTGACATTTTCCCATTGTTTGTTAGACAATGGGAAATCAATGACTTGTTAGAGTGACCAGAGCTATGCTCGAGATCAAACCAACTAGCAACCACTATAAGGAAGTGCAACTAGGTTGGTCTTCATAATGACTAGTAATTATGAATTTATGTAATGAATAATACAAAGATAATAAAATGGATTTTGTAATGCTTGCCTCATGGGTTTCATGAGCAAAGAAATTTTTATCATAGGTCAAAGACTTCTTCTTGATATCTTTATGGGTTTGTCATATTGTCGTAAATATATATAATTAAATAGTCATGTATATGAAGAAGTGTTACACTTGTGAAGGACAATTATTGATGTAAATAATATGCTCCAAGACCTTACCTAAATGTTCCTTGTAAGTCAGCTCAAATATGGAAGATATAGTCCCTATATAAGAGTGGATTGCGGCCTCATTACAAAAACAAGTTTTCAGAAAAGGTATGCAACAAGAAGTGTGAGATAGGGTCTAAGTTTGATGCGAAGAAAGGTGGCAGTACAGCGAAGGAAGAAAGGATCTCGTGTATATATGTTTTGGGTCCAAGTCTGAAATAGAAGTTTGAATTGCAGTGTGAAGAAAAGAAGGAAGATACCGCAGAAGAAAAGGCTACTAGGATATGTGAAGAAGAGGTCAAGATCTCGGTCATATTAGTCTGCAGTCTAGTGCGTGACGGAGATCATAATCAATACAAAGGTAAGGTTGTACAAGCCTTGATCTTGGGCGTATCTCAAAAGTATATACAGCGTGAAGAAGGGTTGCAACAACAATGAAGTGATCATTGTCTTTAGGCATCTAGGGTGCAATAAGAGGACCAAGAAGGATTCTCTTAAAGGACAAGATCATATCAAAGGAAGAATGAAAGGACGAGATCATATCAAAGGAAGAATGAAAGGAAGCACATCGTTGAAGGTCTCCCGACCAGGGACAAAGTGTTAAATTTAGATAACAATGGTGTTTTATGCTTGATGCACTTTTAATTCAATCTTTCATAGGCCCAATACAAGATAGAAATCACATAAACTTGAAAGTAAAATGCTGATAGAACACAATAATAGATCAATAGAAGACAAGCCAAATATAGATCAGATTTACAATTCCTTTTGTCCAGCAAAGATATGAGATATTGTGGTGTTAGGGCGGTCAGCAGGATGCTTCAACCAGCAATTTTTTTCTCAATCAGCGAGCACTTTCATGTGTCACACCCATAGCCCTCAAAGAAAACTCATCACAAGTCAACGCAAGTCAAACCAAGGACAACACAGAAAATTCAACGCAACAAACTAGGGCTTCGATCAAACAGCCCGGAATTCCTCAATTTTAGTGCCCAGTTGTACAGCCTCCAAATTTCTGTAAAATATTGAGGTCAAACGACCAATGGTTGACCACAGTCAACGTTGGTCAATGCTGCAGCAGAAAAGCCCTAAACAGATCAGCGCATAAAACAAAAATCCCTAAAAAAATTAGCGCAAAAAACAGTAGCTTCGCTCCACATGTGTGAGGGGAAAAAGGCCTCTAAAGACTATCGAACCAATCAGATCACAAAGAGAGAATGTGTGATGAGATGATGATAAAATGACCTCCATTGAGTCTCTCCAATTTATATTCATCAATGAGGGTGTCTGATACATCTCTTAGGCATGTGGGATAAATCTGGGCGATCTTGCACATGTGGAAAATAAATTCAAAACCAATGTTCTTCTCATCCGATCAAGATAATATTTAGATAAATCTTGCACCTATCCGAAAGAGGAATCCATCAAAACTATGACCATTGTCATATGAGCAGTGGAACATGGATTTTGGACCTAGTTTCCCAAAACTAACACTCCCTCTCAACTAGGGAGAACTTCATCTGTCCACAAGTGCCATCCATCATGTACCAAACCAAACATCGTGTACTATCATCTAGCATCGTGTGTCATCCTGCCGTAACTTGCTTTGTTGGCTCTTCTTCTCAAATATAACAAAAGGTGAGCCACAAAGACATCACGCTCAGTTGACCTGATGTCAGCTTAGAGGTTAAAACCTCTTTTGGACTCAAAAGAGTCTCATACTAACCCAAAGTCAGTTTAGAGGATAAAAACTCAATAGACTCAAAAGGGTCACATACTAAACCAAAGTTAGTTTACTGACCCTAAGTCAGGTCAGTTTAGAAGTAAGAACCTCATCATGCTTGATCCCAGATCAAGGTGTTGGACACGTGCCATCCTAGACATAGAGAGTTACACGACAATCTTCGTTGCATCCATCGGTCTTGCTACTAGTCTCTATCCACATTTCCCACCTCATTTGCCAAATGAGAGGTACTTCCCATGAGTCTGAAACTCCATGGGTAGGATGTGTGTGGGCCATAGATCAAAGAGAGGTGAACCAACTCAATATCATAACAGTGGGGCAGGAGCACAACAAGGTTCGGCAAGCCTAGCCCCGTGTGGGCTTATAGCTCCAAGAAGCTATCCCCAAGCCCCCTAAAGCTCCCAGAGCTCATATTCCAACTCAAACAAGACCCTCGGAATAGGGTCTTTCCACGATTCCAAACTTCTCACAGAAGGTTAGTAACTTGACCTTCCCCAGGGGCTTCGTGAGAATATATGCGACCTACTCATTAGTACCTATATGATCGAGCTTTACGACGCCTCCCTATACCATATCTCGGATAAAATGGTACTTGATATCAATATGCTTGGATCGATCGTGGAACACGGGATTCTCAGAAAGACAAATCCCACTCTGGCTATCACAAAGGATAACTGTGGTATCTAGCACGTGCCCAAACATCTCACTGAAGAGCTTTCGCAACCAAACAATTTCACAACAAGCCATACTCGCTGCAATGTATTCGGCCTTAGCGGTGCTCACAGCCACCGACTTCTGCTTCTTGCTCATCCAAGATATCGAAGCAGAACCCAAGGCGAAGCAACATCCAAATGTGCTCTTGTGATCCACCACACTGCCAGCCCAATCGGCATCATGTATATCCATGGAGTCTCAAACTCTCGACAATGTAACTCAACCCATGGTTGATTGTGCCCCGAAGATATCTCAATAGATTCTTGGCACCAATCCAGTGAATGTGATGAGGATCAACCATATGTTGACTCAAAGTGTTCACGGAAAAACATACATCCGGACAAGAGTTCACTAGGAACATCAGGGCCCCCACAAGTTGTTCATACTCTGTAGGATTTTCCAGCACGGGCCCAGCAATGTTTCCACACAAGTTCTTAAAGTTGAGTTCCATCGGTGTCAATACATACTTACAGTCCACCATTCCAAATCTTTCTAGCAGCTTCACGACATATTTTCCTTGAGAAAGGAAAATCTTGACTGGCCTCTGCCAGACCTCCAAGCCTAGGAAGTAGTGCATCAGTCCTAGGTCTTTCATCTCAAACTCGGAAGCTAGCTCCCTCTTACACTGATGAATGAAAAGGTCAACACCTATTAGGAAGAGATCGTCCACATAGAGAACCAAAATGAGAGTCCTTTCTCTATCAACCTTAAAATAAAGGTTTGGAACAACATTACTTCGAGTGAAGCCCAGCTTCAACAAGTAGTTATCTATCCTCTCGTACCAAGCCTTGGGGGATTGCTTCAACCCATAGAGGGCTTTCTTCAACCTAAATACATGGGTGTCTCTATCTCGAACTTCGAACCCCAGAGGTTGCTCCACATACATCTCTTCCTTTATAGATCCATGCAGAAAAGTGGTCTTCACATCCATTTGATGTAGACTCCATGCTTGCGTAGCAGCAAGGGCAATAATAGATCGGATGGTGGTATAGCGGGCCATAGGTGCAACTATATTATCATAATCTATGCCTTCTTTTTGAAAGAAGCCTTGGGCAACGAATCTTGCCTTGTAATTGTCAGCACTACCATCAGATCTATGCTTGATCTTATAGAGCCATTCTGAGGTGACAATAGATTTGTCCTTCGGTATCGGGACCACTTCCTAGATATCATTCTTCATAATGGACTCATATTCTTCGTGCATAGCATCCTTCCAAACTTTATGCTTTACGACTTCTTCAAATGTTCCAGGCTCATATTGTACTATTGTACCCATGGCTGCTAGATACCCTTGGTATCTCTTTGGCTTCTTACTTTCACGGAATGTCCCCCTTGGGGAAATATGTCTCTCGGCATCTTCGAGAGTATCCCTAATCCATGAGGGTCTTCTCTTATTTGAAGGAGGTGGATCAATGGGATCCATAGGTCTTTCAACATCGGGCATCGGGTCATCCTTCAACTCGTCCAACTTCCCTACTTCTTCATCTTCTTTGTCTTCCTTGGAGCTAGGAAGATTTCTTACTTTCTTGAGGGCAGCATCTTCATCGAAGGTGACATCGTGGCATATCTCCACTTCTCTTTGACCAGGCACATAGATTCTATATGCCTTCATAGTTTCGTTGTAGCCCACAAACATTCCCTTCTTTCCAGAAGCATCCAGCTTGCTTCTCTTTTCTTTCGGCACATGAAAGTAAACAGGAGAACCAAAAACTCCAAAATTAGAAACATCAAATTTCTTACCAGAGAAGACTTCTTCAAGAGTTTTGGAATCCAAAGCGGAATGCGAGCATCTATTTTGAACATACACAGCAGTGTTCGCAGCTTCTCCCCATAGAAACTTCGGAAGACCTTGGTCACATAGCATGGCGTAGGCAGCTTCCATGATGGTCTTGTTGTTTCTTTCAACAACACCATTTTGTTCAAGAGTGTAATGCAGTTGTGGTCTCCCTCTTAATGTCAGCTTCTCTACAAAAGTCATTAAACTCATTTGACTCATACTCGGTCCCATTGCCGGTCCTCAAAACTTTGATTTTCTTCTCGGTTTGATTTTCCACCAAGGCCTTGAACGTACGAAACATTTGAATGCTTCATCCTTCTTCTTCAAAAAATATATCTAGGTCTTGCGGGAGAAGTCATCTGTAAAAGTCATGTAATGGGAACATCCTCCCATGGATGTCACAGGAGCATACCAGATAAGTCATAATGTATCAACTGCAAGATATCAGTTGTCTTTGTGACACTTGAGGGGAATGTTCCCCTTGTATGCTTCCCTTCGGCACAACCTTGACATATGCCTTCATGATCATCTCTAAATTCGAGCATCCCTTTCAACACCTTCCTTGCTTCGGGAAAGGATTTGTAATAAAGGTGTGCAAACCTTTGGTGCCATAACTCTATTTGAAGAGTTGTATCACATTTCATAGCCCCCAATGGGCTTCCTCCAACCTGGTAGAGTGTATCAACTCTAAAGCCAATAGAAAGAGCTTCCTTGAAGTTCTTCTTCCAGATAAGTACCTTGCTATCAACGAATGCCACCTTGAACCCTTTTTCTTCCATTTCCGAAATGTACACAAGGTTCTTCTTCAAATTAGGTACATACAACAAATCTTGTAATCGGATGACTTGACTTTGAGATAAATGGAGGGTCACAGTCCCTATCCCTTTCATGGGATAGGTGGCATTATCTCCAAGGATAATTTCCAGATTAGTATCCTTCTCAACCAAATCAAAAAGGACTTCTTTATAACCAGTGAGGTGCCTTGAAGCACCACTATCAATTAACCAGACATCTAGGGTGTCGGGAGGAGATGCAGCAGAGAGGAAAGATACAAGAATAAATTCATTTCTATTATTATCAACAACATTAGACTCATTGTACCTAGAATTTCTTGACCTCTTGAAAGGTTGCTCATTTCCACTACGATCAAAGGGAGCCTTCCTTTTTCCTTTGAACCTGTTGTTCCTACCATTCCTTCTTAAGTTGTTGTTGTCATCATCCCTGGGAGAGTCCCTTCTATTAGGGCACTCTCTTGCATAGTGACCAGTCTTGTTACAAGTGTAACATCTTCCATTCCTTCCTTTGTGCCCCGCTCTACCATGGTTTTGATTCCTCGGGCCAACATGGTTATTTTTCTTTGCATAAGCGGAAAAGGCAGTAGGGTCACCTCCATTTCCATTAGAGGGATGATCTCTCTCCATCATTCTTGTCTCCTCTTGAGTGCATCTCGCCAATATTTCATCAAAATCTGGAATCACATTATTATTAAGAAAGTGTTATTGAATACATACCAATCATGGGGGAGACCTCCAAGCGCAATGAAAACCATCTCTCGATCAAATATTGCTTCCCCAATAGCTAGGAGGCTATTCCTGATTTTAGTGAGCCTCATAAAATAGGATTGAATATATTAATCCTTACCCTTCTTGATATTCTTCAATTGATTCTTGAAGAAGAGGATTTGATTAGCATTGCTAGCCCTGAACATGCTCACCAACTTATCATACATTTCCTTAGATGTCTTCAGTTCAGAAATGTAAGCAACCAAGTGGTTATGAATAGAATCCCATATAATCATCTTTGCTTTGATTTCCCCTTTTCGATACATCGTCTTCGTGGCAGCAGCTGCATTTGATAGAGGCTCTTGAATATTCTCCTGTACATATTCCATAACATCTTGATCTTCTAGCGCCAAATCCAAGAACATCTTCCATGCATGATAATAAGACTTATCAGTGAATTTATCATCAGCCTTGAAACCCTTGTAGGTTGAGGAGGCCATTTGTCCTTGATGGGATTTCTTTCTTCGAATATAGATTCTAACACCAGCTTGGACTCTTGGACTTTGTCTTTACCTCAACTGCGATACCATGTTAAATTTAGATAACAATGGTGTTCTATGCTTGATGCACTTTTACTTCAATCTTTCATAGGCCCAATACAAGATAGCAATCACATAAACTTGAAAGTAAAATGTTGATAGAACACAATAATAGATCAATTAAAGACAAGCCAAATATAGATCAGATTTACAATTCCTTTTGTCCAACAAAGATATGAGATATTGTGGCGTTACGGCGTTCAGCAGGATGCTTCAACCAGCAAAGTCTTTCTCGGTCAGCCAGCACTTTCATATGTCACACCCACAGTGCTCAAAGACAACTCATCACAAGTCAACGCAAGTCAAAACAAGGATAGCACAGAAAATTCAACATAGGCAGCTTCAGAAAAGTCAACGCAACAAAATAGGGCTTCGGTCAAATAGGGCTTCGGTCAAATAGCCCATAATTTCTCGATTTTAGTGCCCAGCTGTACGACGACCTAAAATCGAAATTTCTGCAGAAGATTGAGGTCAAACGACTAAGGGTTGACCACGGTCAACGCTAGTCAACGCTGCAGAAGAAAAGCCCCAAATAGATTAGCGCAGAAAACAGCGGCTTTGCTCCACACGTGTGAGGGGGAAAAGGCCTCCAAAGGCTATCGAACCAATCAGATCACAAAGAGAGAATGTGTGATGAGATGATGACAAAATGACCTTCGAATCTCTCAAATTTATATTCATCAATGAGGGTGTGTGACACATCTCTTAGGCATGTGGGATAAATCTAGCCGACCTTGCACATGTGGAAATAAATTCAAAACCAATGTTCTGCTCATCCGATCAAAATGATCTTTAGATCAATCTTGCACCTCTCCAAAAGAGGAGTCCAACAAAAATATGGCCATCGTCATATGAGCAATGCAACATGGAGTTTGGACCTAGTTGCCGAAAATTAACACAGAGTCTCCCTAGTGTTGGTGCAATACAGTGCAGAAAAGGAAGATCATCTTAAGGAGCCTAGAAAGAGCAGTGATAAGATCTTGGAGACATACTGAGGTCAAGGGTTTGTGTCATGGTCATGGTACTTGTCAATTGAAGATTTAGAAGAATTATTACTTTCGAGTTTTCCTCTCCAAGAAGGAGAGGTTTTTGCCCCGGCTTGAAGAGCCAAAATTATGTGTCTCTTGTGTTTTGATAATTGACTTGATGAAAGACATATTAAGCTAATGAAGATAAGATCTAAGTAATAGAAGCATAACAAGTATAACACAACTAGTTATCAAGTAAGAGAATTGAATTAAACTCTACCCTACCAAATTCTCAACATGGTATCAACGCTAAGGTACTTTAAAGGGTTATTTAACAAGACACTCAAGTACCAAGAAGATCAAGGATCATTTTTTCTAGAAGGCTTCAAAGCAAAAGTCATGGATCTACAATGAAGAATCAATCTTCAGATCTAGGAAGATATTCTCTCATTCAAGGAGCAATTTGCAGAAATTGGAGAATCGCTCAAGCCATTTCAAAGGGATCAAAGACCTTACTCAAAGAAATCACACTAGAGGAAAAGCAAGATCAAGAAAGTGACATTTTCAAGGAATCTAAAGTTATCTTGTGATTGAAGCCAAATCATCATTTTGCTTAAGACATCATCAAGCCATCCTTGATCATCATCATCATCAAGGATTAAAGGTGATCTAGCTCATTTCACCTCTCTTAAAGAAGCCAATCTAAGAGGTAGCTCCTATTGCTATCTACATCATCATCAACAAGGAAGTTGGTAGAAGAGAAACATCTATTCAAGTATATTTAAGACTTCATTTGAATCTGTCAAAATGTCTTTTTGCAAAGAAAGCAACAAACTATTTGGGGTTTCAAACTTTCTTGCATGGAAGAAAATGACATATCTAAATCTTATTAAGAATGAAGTCATGCCAAATACATGAAGGAGACATAAGAGCCAGAGGATCCTTGTAGAATCCATAAAGGACTCTCTCATCTCCTATGTATCAAAACTAGAATCTTCAAAATAAATATATGACAAATTGGTGGAGCTATTCCCCGAATTGGGAGAAGTAATGTTTGATAGAGAAATGACTACAATGGTACTGAATGCTCTACCGAAGGAATGGAAAAATCTCACTTCAAATATCTATCGGAAGAAAGAAGTAACGCCATTCCAAGATCTATGGTCTCTATGCAAGATAAAAGAGACGAGGTTAAAAGCTAAAGTTGATATAAGATCAAATGAAGAGAATCAAGCCTATGCTTACAGGTCAAGAAGAAAGGGAAGATTTGGAAAGTTTGGTCCTCAGAAAGAAAGGAGAAACTTGGATAAGTTACGATGCTATGGATATAATGAACTTGGGCACTATATAAAGGATTGTCCCAAATCCAATAAGGACAAGAGGAAAAGGGAAGAAGCTCATGTCATCGAAGAAAGGAAAGAACCTAATGCAAAAGAAATCTAAGAAAGAAGTGAAAGATCTCTACTATGATTGAGATCATCTTCCTCTTTAAAAGGTTTTTGTCGATTATAAAATAGTATATTAGGAAGCATGGTATATTAGATAAATGCATCACTTTGTGATTAGCATCATGATGGAAGCATTGAAGGAGGAGCACTCATTGTAGGAGGATGTTTGTAACACATAGATGACATCTATACTATGAGTGGCTCCTGGGAACCTCACTGAAAACAACATTTATAGAAGGCATTCATCTAGATCAAATGTCATCATTCAATAATCAATAAGGAAACAAGTGGTGACATTTTATAATGGAATCCTCTTTGGATTCACTGGTTAGAAAGAAAGCAAAAGGTTTCTTCGAGAATTCTAACTTGCAGAATTATGGGACTAAGATATGATGGCATATTGATGAAGCAAGTCAAGGAATGAAACTCTTCATTCTAAGGAAACCTATTGTAAGATGACTCAAAAGGAAAAAGGATGAAGTACATATATATAGTGTGAAAATTTCTTAATCTAAGTAAACAAAAATAGAAATTTACACATACAGATCATTTACTTAATAGCACACTCATATGACAAAGTGACACAGATTTTTCGGACAAATGTCCCCAGAAAAACCTAATGCGGGAAAATCGGTTCAACTAGCTCTGGAGGGTTTTATAATTATGCAGAATCTGAATACAACAATTTCTGGGCACCAAACATGGTTGGCCCTACAGAGAAAATAATGGCAACAATACCTCTTTCACTCGGAGATAGAAAATATGGCAGATTCACACCCTCAAACGGGATTTATAGAACTCGAGCCTTTTCTGGCCCACCGGAAACCCCAGCGCTGCTCCTCAGCCCTCTTTGGGCTTACGTTGCCCCTGCATTGCCTGATTGGGCATGTGTCAGCCCTGTGTGGCTCCTGCCGCCTCTGCGCTACCCCTGACTGGGCTCTGGTTGGAATGCGTATCACTGGTTGCCCTTTGCGCTATTGGATATGCTGCCTCTATGTCGATGTTGTATTCTTGACCTTGGATTCAAGAATCCCTCACCAACACTGCCCCTCGTTGCACTGCAAACACTTCTTGAAATTTTTAGCAAACCACACTAGAATTTCAGCTTACCTTCAGTGCTCCGCCAATGTGTGTATTCTCCAACTGACCCCAAGCCCTTTTCTTATACTTTTCTCGTTGGCAAACCAAAGGTCGTGATCTAATCTCCAATCGACTGCTAAGATTAGAAGTTGTTTGATCCATGTCACTTAGAACATTCTCATCACATGTTTAAATTAATTCACTTTAAACTTTTAATTTTCCTAGGTTAGACTTAGGGTCCTTAATTAAAAAGATTAATTATTTGAATATCTCTTAAACCTGATAGAATTTCTCCAAATGCTTTCTGGGTCTTGAAGATCTCATGTACTCAACTCCTCCACAAAATTTCGGAGCTAAAGAACATCCAATGCTACCCCAAAATCTCAACACTCTCTCTTAGAGAGGAGTGTGCTCTAGCAATACAACCACATTGAAGTATTGCCCTAATCTCTAGCATCAGTATCCACATTGATGCTTGGCCTGCTTCCCTCCATCACTGCATTGTTGTTGCCCTGTTGCCCATGACTCTGCCACAGTCACTGCCACATTTGTACTGCAGCTCCCTCTCAAATTGTTGCGTCGTGCTACCAACTGCTACACTGCAACTTCGTTGCTGAGAAGTAAGCAATTGAAGGACCCCTACCCAAACACTGACAAACAAATCAGTCGGGCTACATCTCATCACTGGTGTTTATAGTCATTGGTCTCACCAGCATTGTAGCTCAAGATCGCGTGAAGAGATGGAGCAGTTAATCAAGGCATTGCTATGTGAAAATGTTGGATAATTTGTTGCTATAATAGATGAATTACCAATCTAATTATTTTTATGACATTCTTCTAATTGAGAGTGACCATGTACCATTATGAATACCTCCCTAGTTAAGAGAGAGTGTTGGAAAGTGTAACTAGGTTAGCTCTTCATAATGACTAGTAATTATGAATTTATGTAATGAAGAAGACAAAGATAATAAAATGTATTGTGTAATGCTTGCCTAATGGGTTTCATGAGCAAAAAAAAAATTATTATAATTCAAAGACTTCTTTTTGATGTCTTTAGGGGTTTGTCATCTTGTCATAAATATATATAATTAAAGAGCCATGTATATGTTTGAGACTTCTTCTTGATGTCTTTAGAGATTTGTCATCTTGTCATAAATATATATAATTAAAGAGTCACACTTGTGAAGGACAATTATTGATGTAGATAATATGCTCCAAGAACTTGTCTAAATGCTCCTTGTAAGTCGACTCAAATATGGAAGATACACCTCCTTGACAAGTCGGCCTTCCAGCAGAGATCATGTCAGCCTAGGATAGCAGAGACAGTCCCTATATAAGAGTGGACAGCGGCCTCATTACAAAAACAAGTTTTCGGATAAGGTCTGCAACAAGAACTGCAAGATAGGGTCTAAGTTTGCTGCGAAGAAAGGTGGCAGGACAGCGAAAGAAGAAAGGATCTCTTGTATATCTGTTTTGGGTCCAAGTCTGATATAGAAGTCCGAATTGAAATGTGAAGAAAAGAAGGAAGATACCATAGAAGAAAAGGCTACTAGGATATGCGAAGAAGAGGTCAAGATCTCGGTCGTATTAGTCTGCAATAGAGTGCGTGAAGGAGATCATAATCATACAAAGGTAATGTTGTACAAGCCTCGATCTTGGGCTTATCTCAGAAGTATATAAAGCGTGAAGAAGGGTTGCTACAACAAAGAAGTGATCATTGTCTTTAGGCATCTAGGGTGCAAGAAGAGGACCAAGAAGTATTCTCTTAAAGGCCGAGGTCAGATCAAAGGAAGAACGAAAGGAAGCACATCGTTGAACACTGCCCGACTAGGGACCGAGTCTCCCTAGTGCTGGTGCAATACAGTGCAGAAAAGGAAAATCATCTTAAGAAGCCTAGAAAAAGCAGTGACAAGGTCTTGGAGGCATATTGATGTCAAGGGTCTATGCCATGGCCATGGTACTTGTCAATTGAAGATCTAGAAGAAGAAACACTTTCGGGTTTTCCTCTCCAAGAGGGAGAGGTTTTGGCCCTGGCTTGAAGAGCCAAAATTCTGTCTCTTGTGTTTTGATAATTGCCTTGATGAAAGACATAATAAGCTAATGAAGATAAGATCCAAGTAATAGAAGCATAACAAGTATAACACAAGTGGTTATCAAGTAAGAGAATTGAATTAAACTCTGCCCTACCAAATTCCCAACAATAACCCAAGAGTATATCCAAATTTCTGCAAGTTAGATATACCAATAACTTATGACTTAGCAAGGGCAGAATCATCTAGAGGCACCTGTGTTGGGCCTTGCTACTAAGAAGCATCTACCCTTCTAGCCTTATTACAATGGACCAAATGTCTCATCATGAAATTGAACCCACGTGGGGAGAGTGCAAGAGCTACCTCCCAACCATTCAAGCTATTGCCTCTCAACAATCGACCTCTTGCTATTACCACCCAAATAGAAACCTCGGTATAAGTAAATATGATAAGGGGTTATTGCATGCCCCAATCCCTCCTTAATGGCAGATTGCATTGATATGTCCCAGAGTAACTGGAAACTGTGATGCACACAAACTCACACACATTTGTATTTTATGTTAAAGCAGAACCAGCCTGCTGATGACAGCACACATCCAAGATGCAACAGGAATGACCTTGATTTTATCAAGAATGGGATGCAAGGAATCCCTTGCCAGCTATCATACCATAAAAAAATGCTATCTTGCCGGTAATGCAATTCAAAATAAACATTCATTAAAAAAAACACTTTACAGAGACTGTGTGTTGAGAAAGGAAAAATTATCACTACCTTCTTATGACCTCTCAAGCCACACAAAAGATCATATGATAATAGTACCTTCATTCAAAATATATGATATTCTTCCTATTACATAAACCATTTTACAAAGACCAGACCTCAAGTGGTTTAGCTTATATTCAACAAAACTAGCACCAAAAATATTTCTATAGTTCCCTCCAGCAACAAACTCTTCATTAACACATGACCTTCGAGTATGGCATCCATGACCAAAGTTCAGCCTCCAACTGATAGCTTTCAGACTGAAATTTTATCTATCTCCTAATCCAAATGCTTTTATTCAGCTCACATCTGGCAAATTCAACTCTGTAGTATATCACAGAGTTAAGTGATCAAGGAAGTGCAGCATCACACCCATGACACTACGTCTCAGATAAGGTACTATAATGGGTAGGCATGCTTGTCACTTGTTTCTCTTCTGAGTCCTGACATGTGGCCTCTTTCACAAACGGACTCTACCTGAAGAAGAATCAACTGCATCCTATAATTTGAACTCTTGCAATCAGCATGCTCAAATGTAATCTGAATTAGTAAAAATTATGATCATTTTTCTCCAATAACGCAAATATACTTTCTGCTTTCCCAATTATAGGAGAACCTTGTCTTTTCTTCTCAACAATGCGCTCTATTAATAACTTGGCTAACTGATCATCAACCTCGGAGACAGAGTCAGAGTCATCAGATGCGGTGTTTGACTGGTGAAATAAATGTGGTTCAGAATCAGGCATCTTGCTATGGCCTGCTTCATGGCACAAAGTTTTATGTGTGTCAAATTCTGATGCTCCCTCCATAGCAAGGGTATCCCAGGATCTTATTTTATCAAGCACAGATGTGCTCACTTCAGGCAATTCACTCACAACAGAAAATAACTGTTTTTTCCCACCAGTGTGAATCAGGTTTACAGGAGGCATTTGTAATCCGCACTTCTCTACAGTGCATGCTGTGGTATTAGTCGGCAATCCATCCTTCCTACAATAAGGATCCTTATTTACCATGAGGTTTACAGGTTCCAGATCTATATTTGTGCCCAAAGATTTGTCATGATTGCAACTACTTTGTGTCAAACTAGTATCAACAAATTTAATAGAACAAGGTGTACTTCCAGAAGTATCTTCAAGAACATAATCAGGAAAATCAGGATTCTTCAAGCCAATCCCCTCTGAACCCAGCTCCAATTGATTTGGAGATGTCAAACAGTGAATATCACTTGAACTACAGCTTCCTTGGGCACACTGTCGATGAGAACCCACCATATTCCAACAATTTGCAGACATCAACAGAAATGGATCAGGATGTGAAATACACTTACCATCTTTCTGTTGTAGGTCATCCTCCTTGTAGCAATGGAAAGTTTGTGTGTCATTGCTTTCAAGTGAATCATCCAAAAAAAGGTATTTGGGGGTTTGATTGTCAACTACAATCGACTGCTTAGTAGGTGGAACATCCTTAATCTCAGCAGAGTCAAGCATAGTCACCTCTTTTTCTGATGGCACTTTCATAAATTCATCATATGCTTCATTGTATGCAGAAAGAGCATCACCTGAAAGGTTTAAAAAGAGAGGCATATTTTGATTGTCTTTGGATTCTCTGTCATCAGTGCTCTGATTCTCTTCAGCTTCACTGCATACCCCATTAAGGTCCACAGCTTGAAAACCTGAACCTTCTGATAGTTCTTTACTGATAAGATGACAAAATTCTTTCTTATTAACTGGGATGTTGGAAGATGCCTTCAAGGAACACCTTATGCCTGCTGAATGATCACTTTCATTTTCTAAACAATTAGGTCTCCCAGCAAGAACCTCAGAACCTGTACAGATGGAGAGAGAGAGAGAGTGAGATTGTACATGCATACTTAAATATGATTTAAGAGAACAAAGATATTACATGCTGTCTCAAAAGGATTCATTAGGAAGCTTCCTCTCAATACAAACCTACATTCACCAAAATATTTTCCCAAGTCAACTTAGAATTTATGATTTTACTACAAACCTACGCTACATATGTTTTCTTTGAATCACAGAAAAGAAATAATACAAACATTACAGATGAGTTAAGTAAATGCCTGAAATAAAGTATTTGATGTCCTGATTAAGCCCTTTTGATTGCTGGTACCCTGATTCAAATGCCCGCAATCTGATTTGAGTGGCTTCAAGTTCGGATTCAAGCTCTATGATGCGTTCATGTAGCCTTGATTCTCGAACCTCATTCAAACGTCTTGCTAAATCCCTTGGTGAAACAGCATAGTTTCCTGTATGTATATCTTCATGTGTAAAAGGACTGTTATCTTCATCTGACTCTGTGTTACCCATCAAGTTGTCCCCATTTAATTCTCCATGAACAACATCTGCAATGCAATCTGGATCAATCTGCAATACCAAGGAGGTTTTCAGGCTTTCATTGTTAGAGAATGAAACCTTACTGAGATATTAGATGAGGGAGCAACCACTAGGATAAGAATCCTATTATATAGGCACCCACACAATCTTGAGGTTGACTGATGAAAGCCCCATTAGTATGCCTTTTCTTAATGAACTTGAAAATGTGGGAAAATTAAAATAATACAACTACAAGCTAATAAATAGCAGCCCTCGATGGTGAATGTTTAAAGCAAATAAAATCTGTTCAGATTTCTTCTAAGTTTTCAGGCTTTCACTGTTAGGGAATAAAACCTTAATGGGCAAGTGACCACTAGGACAAGAATCCTTTTTTCGTAACCAAAGGCGACTCATCTTAGTCTATAAGAGATGGGTCAAGATCCTGATCTGTATAAAGAGTTTCTATAATTTTTTTGGAAGAAAAAAGAAATAGATTATTGTTTTTCTTCCTGTAGCAGATTTTCTGTTAGCAGCATTAATGAATAGTAGTAGCAGGTGTTCACAATGACCTAAATGAGTTATCGTTATATTCAATAACTGTATATGTTAATAGATTCTAGTGTAATTACAGATTGCTGTTTTGGGTAGTACTTAATTCAGACTGTTTTAGTTTCCTGTAGAAACAGTTTACAGAGTGAAGAATCTCTGAACCATGTGTTAGAAAATCAACATGGTATCAGTGCTTAGCACCTGAAATCTTCCAGATTCCGTAAATGGAGAGATAGACTGTTGGAATAGAAAGCTGTTGGAAGATTTCAGCGGGAAGCGCATCCAAGCTTCAATGGTTGGAGCAGAACAGTAACAATAATCAGTATGTGGGCCTGTTGAGGGAGACTCGAACTATGTGCCATGGAAGTTACAATTGCAGATCTTCCTGGAAATGACAGATTTGTGGTACATTGTAGAGAAGGAGGTTGTGCCGCCTAAAGATCCCAAAGATATGGTAGAACAAACAGGAAGGCAGTGGTAATGAAGCGAATCCTGTTGGACCCAGTGAAGGATCACTTGATCCCTCGTATCGCTGGAAAGAAGACTGCCAAAGAGATATATAATGCCCTGAGTGTCAACATATCCAGGAAGATGCTCTCAAACAATAATCTCAGTGCAACCCACATAAGCAAGACAGATATGGTGACAAGCTATCTCATGCAGATAGCAGAGCTGAGAAATCAGATTGCAACAGTTGGGAGCATAGCTGAGGATAATAAGCTAGTTTAGATTTCTTTGAATGGCTTTAGTCCACCGTGTAACAACTTTGTCCAAATTATTTGTTGTCAGGAGAAATTAGCAGACTTCGAGCAGTGTTGGGATGATTTGATTGGAGAGAAGGTGAAGCTATGACAAGTCTTAAACAATTATGAGGATGCTCCAGACCTAGCCCTCATCAAGAAGGCAAAGCAAGGAGGAAAGAAAGGAACTGGTAAAATTAAGAAGAAGAAAAAAGGACTTACGGTCCACTAATTAGCAGAAGGAGAACTCTAGCCATATCAAGTGCTTCAACTACAATAACCATGGTCAGTATACTTTTCAGTGTCCTGAGGAGAAGGAGAAGAGTAAGCAGCAGAAGAAGAAAAAAATTGCAAGAAGTGTTGAAGCTTCAAGAGTGGACAAGTCAACTACTAGTCTCAATACGACCATGCCAATGCCTTTCTACCAACACAATTTCAAGTGTTGGATGGTCTGCTGATATTGGAGCCTCTAGACACGCGACTTCAAACAGATCATATCTCTTAAACTTGGAGAAACAAGATACTAGCATGCAGGTGGAGATCAACGAAGATGGCAAGTACCCAGTGGTTGGATTGGGGTCTACCTTATTCCGCATGCTGTCCAGAGAAGTTTTGGATCTACATGAGGTACTATACGTTCCTGGGATGACAAATCCTCCTTTCAATTTCTTGTCTAAAAAAATTGTAGTATAGGGCTGAGTTTGACCATCAAGAAGTAATCATCAGAAATCAGAACCATGATTCCAATCAAGTGTTGCCCAGAGTTGTCAAGCAAGGCCGCCTTTACAAACAGCTAACAGATCCAGTGAAGCAGAAAGATTCATTGACTAGAAGTGACAATCTATGTGAGCTCTGGCACAAAAGATTTGGTCACCTGAACTATGGTTCCTTACATCTATGGATCATGGTTGCTGGATTTCCCTGACTTCAAGGTCAAGAAGAGAGGACTGTGCAAAGGATGTACACTCGACATGCATCCCAAAGCTTCCTTCCCAAGCAAAAAGCAAAGATCAAGAAGGATCCTTGATCTAGTTCATTCAAATGTTTGTGGACCCATGTCAACAACATCGTTGATAGGTAATGTTTATTAGGTTACTTTAGTTGATGGATCTTCTAAGAAAACATGGATATATTTTATGAAAACCAAGGATAAGGTCTTAATCAAGATCCAAGAGTTCAAAGGTCTTGTTGAGAACCAATTAGGTAGGAAGCTCAAGGTACTAAGATCAGATAATGGAGGGAAGTATGCCTCCAACAACTTTGATTCCTTTTGTAGAAAAGCAAGAATCAAGAGGGAGTTCATAGTGCTGTATATCCCGCAGCAGAATGGGGATGTTGAGCAAAACAACAGGACCATAGTAGAGATTGTTAAGTCTATGTTCATTGTTTAGATCTGCCCATGTTTCTTTGGGCAGAAGCTTCTTGTACCGCTGTCTACAAATTGAATAGATGTCCTCACAGGGTGTTGAAGAAAATAAACTCCCGAGGAAATCTTAACAAGGGTGAAACCAAAGGTTTTTCATTTCCAAATGTGTGGGACTCCAATTTACATTCATGTTTGGTACAAGAAGAGGACAAAGCTTGAACCCTATAGCTTGAAGGATATTGTAGTTGGCTCCAGTGAGTCCTCTAAGACTTACAAGATCTATGTTCCTTCTCATAGGAAGTTAGTAGTAAGCCAACATATGAAGGTAGATGAGGATGCATGGTCTTCCAAGTCCTTCGAACCCCCAATATTGATTGAGGAGGAGACAACACTTCTTATCCCACATTTTAGGTGTCAATCAAACAAGTTCCAACATAAGCACAAAGCCTTTTAACTTCCAGTACAGCCAGCAACCGAGATGGTATGCACAAACATTAAAGGAGTGAAGCAAATTGGTGCTCCATCTACTTCCTTTTGCGTAAGCCATCCTCCTAAAATATTCCCCATTTATGTTACACTTATGTCTTCCATGATTGATAGAGAACCTTCTAGTTATGAGGACACAACAAGAAAGAAGGTATGGCAAGATGCCATGTCCGAGGAGGTACAACTCGATCATGAAGAATGATGTTTGAGAAATAGTCTCGAGGCTAGAAGTGAAAATAGTGCTGGATTCCATGTGTCTCTACAAGGTGAAGCATGCAGCTGATGATAGCATTGAGAAATATAAGGCTCAATTTGTAACTAGAGGATTCTCCCAAAAAGAGGGAGTTGACTATGAGGATACCTTTACTCTTATTTCCAAGTATACTTCCATCAAAGACCATTATGTCTTTAGCAACTATTTTTGGTTGGCAGTTATATCAAATGGATGTTAAGAGAGCCTTTTGTACTGCCATGATTGAGGAAGAAGTGTACATTAATTGGCCAAACGGATTTGAGGTGGCATGTGTGAGGTACCCATGTATGCAAATTGAAGAAAGATTTTTATAGGCCAAAGCAAGCACCTCAAGCTTGGTATTCTAGGATTGGTGAGTACTTGTTAGGTTTGGGATTCGCAAAAATTGTTGCAAATCCTACTTTTATCTAATTATTCGATAGATCAGATCTACTTGTTTTGGTCCTATAGGAATATGATATAATAACTACAAGGAGTTCAAAGAAGCTCATTTTAGGGTGCAAGGCTATGCTGGCACAAGGATGGCTTATGCAAGAGGGTGCAGTACTTTTTGGGTCTAGATGTATAGCAAGATGCAAATAAACCCTTCTTGGGCAAGGAAAATATACAATTGAGATCCATGACCACTCCTATGATGTCGAATCTAGAGTTACATAGCAACTTGGATTCAGATTTGATATATCCTTCCTTGTATACGCCAAGAATACAAGGCATTGGATATTTGATGTATTTATTTAAAATTCATTGGATTACAAGAAAGCATGTGCTTCAATAACCAAATAGAACGACACATTTTGGTTCGGGTTATGTAGCAGACGGTAAGTTGATTTGAATGGATTTATTAATTTTAACTAGGCAAGAGATGTGGGTCACAAGAAGAACACTTCAATATGTTGATTGAGTTTGGTTCAAGAGTGAATTTCTGGTTTAACGGGAAGCAATCTTTAGTAGCATTGATTTAGAAAATGCAGAGTACATGGCATCTACCACTGTTGTGAAGTCATCTAGCTTTGGAAGCTTGTTGAAATTCTAGTGTTATAATGACTAGAGTAGTTTTTCACAATTGATAACTTCTTCTGTTGATATAGATTGTTCCTTCTTTATACTTTAGTCAACAAGTAGCTATACATGAAAAAACCCAACCATTAATTCTTCAACAAGAGCAGTAAATGGAGATCATATTAGACAATAAGTTGTGAAAATTTCACTACTGAAAACCTATTGCAGCAACTGGAATTATTTCTTCTAACTGTTAATTAAATTAGCAGTTTATTATTATGGCAACAACGAAATAAACACATTGCAATCTTCACAAAAATATTGTGGAAAATAATAGCGCTGGAAATTGAGAAATATGCTAGTACACACATAAAAATTGACACTTATTTTTGGACAAATGTCCCCTGAAAAACCCAACTTGGGAAAGTCAATGCAGCAGCTAAGGTTTTTAATTATTAAGCAACAGTGAAATAATCTGAGTACAATCTAGATGTCGAAAACTGGCAATCCTACAAAGAAAATACTAGCAAAAATCTAGCGAGGAATTTTCCTCTCCCGACAAGCAATCTGGTCTCTGACTATTACTGAATAACTAGCCGTCCAACCAACTATGCGCAAGCCAACATCAACATAGCGCAGTCCCTTCCACGCTTTGCCCAAATCAACTGCCAAACAAGTCATTCATCATGTTGCTGACTAGGAAACTCTCTTCAGCACTCTAGAAAATCTTCCCGGCCTCTAGAATTCAAAACTAGCGTATCTCCAGCATAATCGAACTACCCCTTACAAGTTTTTGCGCATCCCTTGCACAACCTCTCTATGGCTATCTCTACCTCTCTACAAAGTACTCACCAAATCTGGAAAATCTTCCTTCGGCCTCACTGTCTTTGCTTCCCTTCTCTGATTCGAACTCTTCCGACAACTATTGTTGCTCTCTGGAAATCGAACTGCCCAAGGAAATCAATCTCTAGTTTGTGTTCTCCATCTACCCATTGACTTCTTCTTATAATCTTTTGTTGGGACTCCAATGGCCAAGATTAAAATTTAATCAAGAGCTAAGATTATTTCCTAGTTGATATGTGTGAGTTTCTAGATGATTCACACCTATCTCAATTAATATTGATTAATTAAACCCTTTTCCTAAGTTTAGACTTAAGAAATATTTTAAAATAGGCTAATAATCTAATTGAGACACTTCTAGGTGGAATTTCCAAAAGCGATTTTTGGTTTATGGAGAACTCCTATGTTTTAGCCTCTCCCCAAAGTCTCGAGACTAGAACACCTCCAATGCTACAAAAATAACACTCCCTTCTAGCGAGGAAGGTGTTCTAGTGTTACACTGCTGCTACAACACCATGTCTCTATATCACCCTTTGTAGGTTGTTGATGTTTGGCCACGGTCACTACCCACCTACCACTGCACCACTCTGATGTTGCATCTGTGTTACTACTACGATGTTGCCAACTCTGCCTCTGCATTGCAACTCCATCTCAACTGTTAATTTTGCAACTACAACTACTGCAATTGAGAAGCATCCAAAATACTAAATCAATTGTGTCTTTGTTCTGCATTTGTCTCCTGAGCATCTGACTACTACTAGCCTCTGCGTTGTCCACTAGGAATTTGCATTGTTGCTGACTCTACTATTGAGCCTCATGCTCTGCTGTCAACGCTGCTCTACGCTCCTCAGCACGTGACTGCAACTAGTCTGCAACTCACTCTCCAATCTGGCTGAATCACTAACACTGATCCATCCTGCTACTAAATATTGTGGGCCCCCGTAGCAAGGTATTGATCCATGAGGAGGATACCTCAATGGACCCTGCCCAACCTCTGCAACTTTGGGACTATGGCTCCATATCACCACACCTGAATCCTGGAGGTATAGCTACAAACATGGCAAAATTTGATCTACTCATATTGTTGGTGTTGACGCTTCCACAATGTTGTTGCAACTACTGCAATAATGAGTTTGATCTCACCAGATCCTAAAGCGCTAGCTTCCATAGGGTTGCTCCCTCTGAAGCTACACTCCCTTTGAGTCTTGATCTCCCTATGGGAGGTCTCTCTACTCCCTCCTGGCAACTCGCATTGTCCTCCTGTACCGAAAACTGGACTGCATAGCTTTGCGCTGAGAATCTCTACTGGCTAGAACTGCATCCTGCAACTAGGCAATTCTCACTGCCTATGTCTCTGCAACTGTCTCCGTGTACTAATTGCAGCTATATTTGCAATTGTCATCTAAATGATTGACATCGCCTAGTGATACTGAATCTTGCTACTATGATATTGTGGGCTCCTATAGCAAAGGTGTTGATACTACTGCAACAACTGGAACTAATCTGATTGATCTCTTTGTTGCATTTCCACTAAATCCTACCCAATCAGGCACACTGGAGTCTCATACTTCACCTCCTCTTGGATTTGGTGCCCCATTATCTCCTCTTGAGCCTTGTCCCTAGTTGGGACCCTACTTCGCTTTACAACTCGCACTAGACAACTCATACTCCCTTCGGCTTCTGTTTCTGGCAACTGGAAGTCCCTCTGTTGTCCAAATCTACATTCTAGTGAACTCACATGACCTCTTATGGTAGTCTCGTACGATCATATCTAGAAAGTTATCAAATCTACGAAACTCAAATACTGGAGAAATAAACAGGAATCTCCTCTCTTTCCTGCTCAGTTGCTCCTCTACTACTCGCACTCCCTCCTGGAGTGAGAAAATCTGCCTGCTAATACTACCATCCGTAACTAGAAATTTGGATTTCTTAAGCTAGAAACCCTCTGAGAGAAAACCCCTCTATGTGTGCACTTTCTCTTACACCCAGCGTTGATTCTGTTGTTGCAAAACCCTTTTGCGCCTAAGCAAGGAATCTGCTTAGCGAAAATATTCATCTGCTTCACCAGAATTTCTTTCCATCTTCACTACTGCCTGCTGGAACTACTCTTGGGCTCTGCGAATTTGTCCTACCACCAGAATTGCAAAAATTGAACCCTTGCCCAGCAATTTGATCTGCAAAGCCAGCCTCTGCGCAAATCTGGAAATCGTGCTACCAAACTCCCTTTGAATCTGGACAATTTATGCCTTTCACTTCTTAGCTTCCCGCCTGATCAAAATCTCTCTGATACCATGTGAAAATTTCACTATTCAAATCCTATTGCAACAACTAGAATTATTTATTCTGATTGTTAAATAAATTAGCAATTTATCTCTATGGCAACAACGACTTTCCAACTGGCTTAACCTTACATAATAATAGGGGGAAATGAAATGAGTGAATGAAGGGCGCCTCACTTCAGGGAATGCATGGATGGAGGTCTCTTGTGCCTTAATCTTAATGCTCACTTGCTGCTCTTCACAGTTAATTGCTTATATGTGCATACCGAAGAACCACTGGGACTTGGACAATGGCTGGCTCTAATTAGGTTACTTAACCTATGAATAAGGTTCGCCATCAATGCAACAACAAAATAAACACACTGCAATCTTCACAAAAATACTGCAGAAAATAACAGTGTTGGAAACTGAGAAATATGCTAGTGCACATAAAAATTGGCACACTTAATTTTGGACAAATGTCCCCGGAAAAACAAAACTTGGGAAAGTCGGTGCAACAGCTGAGGGTTTTAATTATTAAGCAACAGTGAAAAAATTTGAGTACAATCTGAATGACGAAAATTGGCAATCCTGCAAAGAAAACACTGGCAAAAATTTACAGTGGTGTTGAATGCTCTACTGAAAGAATGTGGAAACTTCACTTCAAGCTTATATGAGAAGAAAGAGGCAACACCATTCCACGATCTATGGTCTCTATGTTAAAAAGAGGAAACAAGATTGAAAGCCAAAGCTAATACAAGATCAAGTGAAGGGAATCAAGCCTTTGCAGCCATGTCAAGGAAGAAAGGAAGATTCGGTAAATTTGGTCCTCGGAATAAAAAGGAGAAATATGGACAAGGTATGATGCTTTGGATGTAATGAACTTGGGCATTATAAAAGGAATTGTCCAAAATCTGGGAAGGACAAGAGGAAAAAGGAAGAAGCCCATGCCATAGACGAAAGGGAAGAAGCCCATGCAAAGAAATCTAAGAAAGAATAAATGAAAGATCACCATTATGATTGAGATCATCTTCCTCTTTACGTGATTTTTGTTGAGATTTTGTGTATTTGGGGTAGCATCAATTCTGCTCTAGGTCCCAAACCTTGAGGAAGGAATAGAGTTCACCTGATCTACAAGACCCAGAAATGGATTTGGAAAATTTCATCTGGTTTAGGAGATATTAAATTAATTAATTATTTTAAGTGTATTTCCTAAGTTAAAACTTAGGAAAATAAAATAATTAAAGTGAATTTAATCAAACATGTAATGAAATTGTCTTAAGTCACACGGATCAAGCTTTCTTTTAATCTTAGCCATTAATTCAAGATCTAATCATGGTTGTTGATTTGTCAACGAGAAAAGTATAAACGAAAGGCTTGGTGTCATTTGTAAAGACACACAGAGGCAGAGCATTGAAGCTAAGCTGAGATTCTAGGGCGGGGTTGCTAAGAATACTCAGAAGTGTTTCATTTGCAAAGAGGGGAATTTAGACGAAGGGGATGATCTGATCCCAGGGTCTAGAATACACAAAGAAGCAAAGAAGAGATCAGCGCAAGGACAACGCAGAGGAAGGCAACAGCAAGGACAGCGCCATTTTCAGGAAACCCTTCAGGGGTTGCGCAGAGACCCTTAGGGGCAGTGCAGTGACTGCATCACCCATTCTGGGCTAACGCAGTCCCTTCCAGGAGCAGCGCTGAGGGTTTGGACATCCAAGGCTGACACAGAGGCTTTCAGGGGCTTCAGAGGCTGACGCAGTGCATTTCAGAGGCAGCGCTGGGGTTTCTAGGCCTGGATCTGACTGAGTTCTGTAAATCTCGTTTTAGGGTGTGGATCAGTTAGTATTTTTGGCCCTAGATCATCCAGGAGTTGTACATCTAGAGTTTTCTCTGTCAGGTTTTCCATATCTGGAACCCAAAGTTGTGTATTCAAAAATATTCTTAATAATAGAACCCTCCAGCAGCCAGAGACCTGTTTTCCCACATTGGGTTTTTCCGAGGACAGTTTGTTCAGAAATAACTGTCACTTTGTCAATGTGTGCATGTGCTCATTCTAGATTTGAATTGGTAGAGATCTGTTATGTGTTTTGCTTCGATGTTAACTTGAATTTATTCAGTTGATAACTTATATAAGTAGGAGGAGCTTAACCGGATTAACAGTAATAATTTCTACATAAGAATTAAGATTCAGAAAGTTCTACATGGTATCAGAGCAATTGCAGATCTAGGAGGGTCACCAGCTGAAGAATCTAAAGGATCTAGCTACAGAAAGCAACTGGAAAAGCAGCAAAGAAACAGATCTGAAGGGACAGCGCAGTTTTCAGGAGCCGATTCACGCAGAGGGAAGGGTGACGTTGTCCAGCGTTGTGTCCTAGCAAGCCCACGCAATTACTGCGCAGAGGCAGCTTAGAAACAGCGCTGGTTGGGTCTGAAGCCAGCCAGTCTGATTTAGATCTGAATTTGTCGGATCCAGAAAAGTTGCAGAAATTCAGAAGAGCTGGTGGGGTTAAATTTCTGAAGTTTTCAAATTTTTAGCCTTAGCACAAGTGACAAAGATTGGGAAGAGATCAGCTTCTCTGAGAGTTTCTTGCCAAAGGAAACTTGCAGTTTGATCAGAGAATCAAAGAAGAAGCTGAATCATAGTTGATTTGGTAGATTTCCAAGGAGGGAAATCAATTGTCAGAAGGAGCATAGGGTGCCCAGTTCGTAAAGGACCCTAGATCC
Source organism: Pinus albicaulis (assembly GCA_034641835.2). NCBI lineage: Eukaryota > Viridiplantae > Streptophyta > Pinopsida > Pinales > Pinaceae > Pinus > Pinus albicaulis. Next base: position 576,216,650 of record CM076582.1, on the reverse strand, counting down.
AGATCTCTAGTATAGAGAGGAGGAGCTCCGACACATTCTGAGCAAATCGCTCCTCATGGACTACATGATCAGGATAGGCTAGAGGGCCTCTCAAACTTTTCGGTGTGGAAAGCAAGGATCCTGATTGTCCTTGAGGCATACGGTCTAAGACACCATGCAGAGCAGACTCTGGCCACACCGACAAATGCGGATCTCCTACGAAAGCATAGGGAAGTTGTTGGGCATGCCAAGCGGCTGATAATGGACAGTATCAAGGACCATATTGTACCACACATAGCTGAGATTCGAGAAGGGGACAGCTAACGAAATGTGGAAGGCCTTGACTTCTCTGTATGAGGGAAAATCAGTCCAAAGAAAAATGTTATTGGAGGCCCAAATGAGGTCATTCATGATGACCAAGGGAGAAGACATCAAACATTTCCTCTTCAGATTGTAGTCAATCAGGGATCAACTGACTGCAACGGGTGCAACCGTAGATGATGCAATGATAGTCAGGACTGCCCTCAATGCAATCACGGATGAGTGGGAAACCCTTGTCCAAAGTATCTTGGGCAGAGCAAACCTCCCAGATTGGGACAGCTTGTGGTCAATCCTGTGGCAAGAAGAACTACGCAGATTCACCAAGAAGCAGCACAGCCCCTGATTGAGCAAAGTAAAGAAGGAAGATGAGGAAGATGCAGCCTTGGCATCAAAGAAGCAACCAAAGAAGAAGAAGGATCTTTCAAAGATCAAGTGCTTCCAGTGTGGCGAAATGGGACATTTTGCCAGCCATTGTCTAGAAAAGAAAAAGGACAAGGAAGCATCTTCTTCCAAGGCAGTTGTGGCAGATGACGAGTCAAGAGATGATGTAGCCATGAGTACTCATGAACCACGAAGGTGGGGTAACATGGACATGTACAAGGGCTACATGGAAGTAAGGCAGGATCCTTGAGCAGCTCATCTCTTGGATCACAAGCGAGCTACGGCAGCCTTAAGACAGTAACGGGACAAGTGGAGCAACGGGTGCATAGATCACAGATGAGGCAAAGGCAGAGGCTTATTTGAAGGCTGGGAGGAGCAACGCAGAGAAAAGCAGCAGCAACGTAGAAGCAGTAGCAACGCAGAGGCTGATGTGACTTCAACAGCGCAGAGTAGTGTTGCTTACGCAGTGCAGAGCTGCAGCAGCGCAGAGAGCTTCAGAGGGACAGCACAATGCAGCAACAGCGTAATAGATTTCAGCACAAGGAGCTGATGTGACTTCAGTAGTGCAGAGGGAGTCTGATTACGCAAGCAGAGCTGTAGCTGTGCATCGTTCTTTAGATGCCACAACAGATTTGTAGCCTATGGAGCTTCAGTGATGAGGATGCAGCCCATCAGACTTGTTTGTCAAAGATTGGGCAGGAGATTCAGTTGTTTCACTCAACAACTGAAGTTGCAGTGCAGCAGATCAGCAGTGGCAGTGCTATTGTTAAGTTTAGCACATGTTCTATGCCATTTTAGATTAAGGCAAATAATGTTGAAGCAGATAGAACATATTAATAGATCGATGGAAGACAAGCCAAAACAGAGGTAATGAATGGTGGCATTACGGCGATCAGTAGGATGCTTCTACCAGCAAAGTCTCCAATAGGTCATTCAGCCAAGCGTGTCACACATAACCCCAAAACAACCCAAACAAAGAACACTCCACAAATACGCAGCACCAAGAACGCAGCTCCATCGCCATCAAGAGAGAAGAAAATCCTCCACACAATGTGTGTATAATGAACTCCAAGTCTCTCCATTATATAGGCATCTTTGGAGGTGTGTGACACGCTCTTTAAGACATTTAAGTCTACTATATTCCAAGCTGACCTAGCACATAAGTGGAATAAATTCAAAGTCCATGTTCTGCTCATCTGATCGAGATGATCTTTAGATCAATCTTACACCTCTCCGAAAGTGGAATCCAATAAAAATATTGGGATCGTCATCTGAGCATCACAACCCGGAGTTTGGACCTAGCTGTCCAATTTTAACACTCCCTCTCAACTAGGGAGAACTCCGTCCACTAGTGCAATCCAAACATTGTGCGTCATCCCGCCGTAACTTGCTTTGCTGGCCTCTTTATTTCATAACAGAAGTGGGTTAGTCACAAAGATATCCTACCCGGCTGACAGATTCAACCCAGAGGTCCGAAACCTCTAGAGGACTCACAAAGAGTCTTAGACCAACCAGAAGTTGGTTTACTTGACCCGAAGTCAGTTGGAGGTCCAAAACCTCACTAGGACTCAAGAGAGTCATATACTAATCCAAAGTTAGTTTCACTGACCCAAAGTCAGTTGGAGGTCCGAAACCTCACTAAACTTGATCCCAGATCAAGTTGTTGGATACGTGCCATTCTAAACATAGAGAGTACGGCAATCTCTGATGCATCCATCGGTCTTGCTATGGTATCTATTCACATTTCCCACCTCATTGGCCAAATGAGAGGTACTTCCCATGAGTCTGAAACTCCATGAGTAGGATGCATACGGGGCACAGATCAGAGAGAGGTAAACCATCTCAATATCATCACGGTGGGGTAGAAGCACACCAACTAGGTTCGGCAAGCCTAGCCCTGTGGTTGCTTATAGCACCAAAGCTATCCCCAAAACACCCTTGGAGCTCCCAAAGCTCATCGTCCAACAGGACCCTCAGAATAGGGTCGTTCCATGATTTCAAGATTCTCACGGAAGGTTAGGAACATGACCGTCCCCAAGGGCATTGTGAGAACATTCGTGACCTACTCATCAGTTCCTATATGATCGAGCCTTACGGCGCCTCATTGTACCATATCCCGGATAAAGTGGTACCAGCCATCAACATTCTTGGATCAATCGAGGAACCCGAGATTCTATGACAAATGAATCCCCCTCTGGTTATCACAAAGCATAACGGTGGCATCTAGCACATACTCGAACAGCTCACTGAAGAGCTTTCGCAACCAAGTGACTTTACAACAGGCCATACATGTTGCAATGTATTCGACCTCAGCGGTGCTCAAGGCTACCGACTTCCTTTTCCTGCCCGAAGCAGATCTACTTGTGAAGTAGCATTCAGATGTGCTCTTACGATCCACCACACTGCCAACCCAATCGTCATCAATGTGTCCATGGAGTATCATGCTCCCGGCAGTGTATCTCAGCGCATGGTTTATCGTGCCACAGAGATATCTCAAGAGTTTCTTGGCACCAACCCAGTGAATGTTATGATCAACCATGTGTTGTCTCAAAGTGTTCACTGCACAACATATGTCCGAACGGGTGTTCACTAAGAACATCAGAGCCCCTACGAGTTGACGATACTCAGTAGGATTGCTAACACGAGCCCAACAGCACTGTCACTCAACTTCTTAAAGTTGAGTTCCATCGGTGTCGACACGGACTTATATTCCACCATACCAAAACTTACCAGAAGCTTCACAATGTATTTTCCTTGAGAAAGGAAAATCTTGCCAGGTCTCTGCCAGACCTCCAGGCCTAGGCATCAGTCCTACGTCCTTCATCTTGAACTCAGCAGCGAGCTCCCTCTTACACTGATGAATGAGAAGGTCAGCGCCTGATAGGAAGAGGTCGTCCACATACAGCACCAAAATAAAAAATAAGAGGCTTCTCTCTATCAACCTTGAAGTAAAGGTTCGGATCAGCATTACTACGAGTGAAGCCCAGCTTCATAAGGTCGATATCTATCCTCTCGTACCAAGCTCTGGGTGCTTGCTTCAGCCCATAGAGGGCTTTCTTCAACCTATAGACATGGGTGTCCCAATCCTGGATTTCGAACCCCAGAGGTTGCTCTACACACACCTTTTCTTTTATCGCACCATGCCACAAAAAGTGGTCTTTACTTCCATCTGATGAAGATTCCGTCCTTGCGTAGCAGCAAAGGAAATAATAGATTATAGGTGCAATAATATTCAATGCCTTCCTAGAGAAGTCTCAGGCAACACAATTTCCCATCAGATCCATGCTTGATCTTATATCGAGGTGACAACAGCTTTGTTTTGTGGTCTAGGAACCATATCCTAGACATCACCTTCGCATTCTTCCAGGCTCATATTGTACTCATGGCAGCTAGATACCCCTGGTATTTATATGGCTTCTCGGTTTTCTTCCGGAATTTCCCCCTCTAAAGCCATATGACTTTGAGCCATGAGGATCTTCTTTCGTTCAGCAATGATATTAGCTCAGGAGCATATACAGATGTATTCTCCCTCTTAATGCCAGCTTCTCTCTCAAGATAAGACATTTATTTTAAATGAGGGCATCCCAGACACCAACTTGGAAAAGGGGTCTTATTCTCCCACGGTCAAGGCCATCCAGACAGGCTTTGCTGATCATGGTTCAAGACTCCAACAACGTGACTGAAGGCTGCAAAAACTTCTCAGTTCACACTTCAAGTTTATTATTACGCTGTAACTGCAAATATGAATCTCGTAAACATGGGTGTCTATCTATGTCACTGTCATAATGACAGTGACATAGAATCACAGATTTAGCTCCTCAAAATGGCGGATACAGAGATACCTTCTGAACGGCTATTATTGTTTTCTTCATCATTAACAGAATTGAAGATTTCAAGCTTACAGCAATTACCTGATGTTCTGTGGAGATCTGTTGTAGTTTCCAGCCTTCTAATATTTTCTTTACAGCAACCCACAGAACTAGGGATCTAATCATGATTCCTTCGCTCATGATTCTGCACTTGAGGGCTTCATCTACCACATCTGGTATTTCATCCTGCACTGCTTCTTATTTACAGATCTGCCCAACTACAATTTAATAGTTGACTGATCTAAGGCTACAAATCTTCACATCTCAAATCTGCAATTTGTCTCTTAAATTGCACAGATCTAGGAACCAATCATACAGATGTTCCAATCACAGAGTTGTCCTTTCTTTATGCAAGTCCATGCAGATCCAGCACAGTCATAATGGTACTCCTGTTCATCAATGTTTCTGCCTCAATCATCCAATAGGATAAATCTGGACAAGACACTTTCTAAGGTCACTGCCATTAGATTAAGTTCAGGTATATGCTGGTTCACAACCACCATCACTAGTCAACTGTGACAGTATCATAATACTATTAGAAGAGGCACTGCACTACCTCTCAAGTCATCAATACATGATACATGTTTTCCTTTGTTTATGCCCAAATCTGGGCCACTTAGGGATAGAGCTTTTCTAGCTTCCTTTACACATAGGAGACCCTCTCATTTGGGGCATCATTCAATTCTAAGTACAACGATAACTGGTTAACACAGAACTCCCAGGCCATTAGGCCTTCTATGTCATTCTGATATGATGCCTTGTTTGACTAGACAATACTTTCCAGACAGCTTATACAAAAAAAATTGAAGGTGACCACTTCAAACATAGTCATGCATACCTTGTCAAAACATGGATTGTCCTTTGTGCCATCGGCTCCCTAATACAGTAGCATATGCTGCCATTCTATCAGCGTACCAAATTAGATATCTCTAGTCCTACTGCCCTCATCAGAATGCTTACTAATGATCCAATCATGAATTGCCAAGTGAGCCCACTTTCTATTGTACAGGGTCCTTTATGACAGCAAGTTTAAGGCACCTTATCCCCTTAGCAAAGATGACAAGCACATGACCCAAACACTGGCCCACAAATCATGGACCCAACACGCCTCCACAAGACACAACGGTAATATGTTTGCACTGTTAGTTCACTGCATTCCTGGTTAGGGCATGTACTGTAGCCCCAGTTTCACCACACAGTCAGCAAACAAGCCCTCCTGCGGTTGCGGTTCACCTTGGAGGGATTCCTCCAATGCCACACTGCCTCCTTAGGTTGCTATCCACCCTTGACAACCCTCTAATTTTGCCCCAGTTGTGTGTTATGCCCTGCGGCCTAACACCACAGTTATCCGGTAGCTTCTAGCCCTCCAAAACAGTCACCAATCTGCAGCGTGATGCTCTCTTGAACTCAGGTGACCAGCCCTACACACAACCCTTAACAGTCTGTTGTATCTTCAGCAAACTTGGCCTCTTTTAGGCATACTCTACGCTGCCCTTCACTGGTCCCTAGGGCTGAAGTTCTGGGCATTTTGCAGCCCCAAACACTCCCATGCTATCCCTATTTTAGGTTGATAAGGTCTGCAACCTATCACACCAATATGTTGTCACTTCTCCTTACCTCTATGCAGCCCAAACAGACCTGCGAAGCTCCTGAGGTTACTCGGCCTCCTTGCTAGATGAAACAGCCATACAAACAAGAGTTGGAAGACTCCACGCAACCTTATCCTCCTCGTTGTGGTAGCCTATCTCTGTGAGACAAAGAGAACTTGCCAACGCTACATACGTGTTTGTTTCTTGTTGTTCGTGATACCTGGTTATGGCAAGTTTATGCTGCAACCAACCCTTACACAGTCACCTAACAACCTCGTTCTAGCTTGAGGCCTAGGCAAGGAAGGCTCCTCTTCATGCAAGTTGTTATTCTGGGCATGTTACAGCCCAAGAACCCTTCACGCTGCCCTGATTTGGGAAGCTAGGCCTGTGGCCTACCTCAGCTGGCTTCCTTACATTGGTAATAACCTTCAAACAACCCACATATAACAGCATTTAGCATGTCTGCTCCTTGTCCAACTAGTTCAGCAAACTGGACCTTAAGACAACCCTTCTCGGATCTGTTTCGCCCCTGAAGCAGTCCTTCATCCTAGACGGCATACCCTATAGCGATTCGGTCTTTATTCAGACCTCTCCACACTGTCTTGAAGTGGACTCTCTTCCATGCTATCTTAAGCCTTCCCTTGCTGCTACTCAAACTTGAAATAAGCCTAACTAGATCTGTCTTAGCTCATAAACATTCCTCAACAATACGCTGTCACCTATAGCTCCTTCCACACTATCTAGGGCAGATTCCCTCACGTTGTTTCAAGCCTCCTTGTTCAACATCTAGGGCATTGTCTTCCCCTTAGCTCTGATACCATGTTAAGTTTAGCACCTGTTTTATGCCATTTCAGATTAGGGCAAACAATGCTGAAGCAGATAGAACATATTAATAGATCGATGGAAGACAAGCCAAAACAGAGGTAATGAATGGTGGCGTTACGGCAATTAGCAAGATGCTTCTACCAACAAAGTCTCCAATAGGTCATTCAGCCAAGCGTGTCACACATAACCCCAGAATAACCCAAACAAAGAACACTCCACAAATACGCAACACCAAGAACGCAGCTTCATCGCCATCAAGAGAGAAGAAAATCCTCCACACAATGTGTGTATAATGAAATCCAAGTCTCTCCATTATATAGGCATCATTGGGGGTGTGTGACACGCTCTTTAAGACATTTAAGTCTATATTATATTCCAGGCCGACCTAGCACATAAGTGGAATAAATTCAAAGTCCATGTTCTGCTCATCTGATCGAGACGATCTTTAGATCAATCTTACACCTCTCTGAAAGAGGAATCCAATAAAAATATTGGGATCGTCATTTGAGCATCACAACCTAGAGTTTGGACCTAATTGTCAATCTTGGCATCAAAGAAGCAGCCAAAGAAGAAGAAGGATCTTTCAAACATCAAGTGCTTCCAGTGTGGCGAAATGGGACATTTTGCCAACCATTGTCCAGAAAAGAAAAAGGGCAAGGAAGCATCTTCTTCCAAGGCAGTTGTGGCAGATGATGGGTCAGGAGATGATGTAGCCATGAGTGCTCATGAACCACGGAGGTGGGGTAACATGGACATGTAGAGGAGCTACATGGAAGTAACGCAGGATCCTTGAGCAGCTCATCTCTTGGATCACAAGCGAGCTACGGCAGCCTCAAGACAGTAGCGGAACAAGTGGAGCAATGAGTGCATAGATCACAGATTAGGCAAAGGCAGAGGCAGATCTGAAGGCTGAGAGGAGCAGCGCAGAGCAAAGCAGCAGCAGCATAGAAGCAGTAGCAGCGCAGAGGCTGATGTGACTTCAACAGCGCAGAGTAGTGTTGCTTACGCAGTGCAGAGCTGTAGCAGTGCAAAGAGCTTCAGAGGGACAGCGCAGTGCAGCAGCAGCATGATAGATTTCAGCACAAGGAGCTGATGTGACTTCAATAGTGCAGAGGGAGTCTGATTACACAAGCAGAGCTGTAGTTGTGCATCATTCTTTAGATGCCAGCACAGATTTGTAGCCTATGGAGCTTCAGTGATGAGGATGCAGCCCATCAAACTTGTTTGTCAAAGATTGGGCAGGAGATTCAATTGTTTCTCTCAACAACTGAAGTTGCAGTGCAGCAGATCAGCAGTGGCAGTGCTATGAGCAGCACAGATGCAGCGTATTGAGGAGTTGCAATACAGTGGTTGCAGTGGCAGTGGTAAATTCATGGGCAACAATACAGAATGGCAACAACAGTGCAGAGTTGAGTGGCAGGAGGCCAAGCTTCAACAGCACAGAACCAGTGCCCAAAATCATGTGATGCATAAGTGTGATGTATCGCTAGAGCACACCCTTGATGCTAAGAGGGAGTGTTGAGATTTTGTGTATTTGGGGTAGCATCAGTGGTGCTCTAGGTCCCAAACCTTGAGGAAAGACTAGAGTTCACCTGATCTACAAGACCCAGAAATGGATTTGGGAAATTTCATCTGGTTTAGGAGATATTAAATTAATTAATTATTTTAAGTGTATTTCCTAAGTTAAAACTTAGGAAAATAAAATAATTAAAGTGAATTTTATTAAACATATGATGAAATTGTCTTAAGTCACACGGATCAAACTTTCTTTTAATCTTAGCCATTGATTCAAGATCTGATCATGGCCGTTGATTTGTCAACGAGAAAAGTATAAAGGAAAGGCTTGGGGTCATTTGTAAAGACACACAGAGGCAGAGCACTGAAGCCAAGCTGAGATTCTAGGGCAAGGTTGCTAAGAATACTCAGAAGTGTTTCAGTTGCAGAGACGGGAATTTAGACCAAGGGGATGATCTGATCCTAGGGTCTAGAATACACAAAGAGGTAGAGAAGAGATTAGCTCAAGGACAGCGCAAAGGAAGGCAGCAGCAACAAGGACAGCTCCATTTTCAGGAAACCCTTCAAGGGTTGCGCAAAGACCCTTAGGGGCAGCGCAATGACTACGTCACCAATTCTAGGGTAACGCAGTCCCTTCTAGGAGCAGCGCTGAGGATTTGGAGGCCATCCAAGGCTGACACAAAGGCTTTCAGGGGCTTCAGAGGTTGATGCAATGCATTTCAGGGGCAATGCTGGGGTTTCTAGGCTTGGATCTGACTGAGTTCTGTAAATCATGTTTGAAGATGTAGATCAGTTAGTATTTTTGGCCCTAAATCAACCAAGAGCTGTAGATCTAGAGTTTTCTCTGTCGGGTTTTCCAGATCTAGAACCCAGAGTTGTGTATTCAGAAATATTCTTAATAATAGAACCCTTCAACAACCAGAGACTGGTTTTTCCACATTGGGTTTTTCTGGGGACAGTTTGTCCAAAAATAACTGTCACTTTGTCAATGTGTGCATGTGCTCATTTTAGATCTGAATTGGTCGAGATCTATTATGTGTTTTGCTTCGATGTTAACTTGAATTTATTCATTTGATAACTTATATAAGTAGGAGGAGCTTAACCGGATTAACAGTAATAATTTCTGCATAAGAATTAAGATTCAGAAATTTCTACAATTTTTGTTGGTTGTAAAATAGTATGATAGGAAGCAATGTATATTAATAGCATCATGATAGAAGCATGGAAGGAGCACTTGAAGAAGTAGCTCCTGGAAACCTCACTAATAACAACATTGATGGAAGGCAGTCATCAAAATCAAGGGTCATCATTCAATAATCAATATGGAACAGGTGTTGATATTTTCTAATGGAGTTCTCTATGGATTCACTGGTTAGAAAAAAAACAAAAGGTTTCATCGAGAATTCTATGATACAGAATTATGGGATTAGGATATGATGACATATTGATGAAGCAGGTTAAGGGAATGAAGTTCTTCATTCTAGTAAAATTGTTGCAGGATGACTCAAAAGGAAAAGGATGAGGTACATATATCTATATGCTAACACTGGATGTTGTGAAGTCATGTCATGTGGTTGCAGGTGATGGACTTGTATCTTTAGAAGTATGATATATGGAAGGAAGATCTCTTCTGGTGCACAGGTTGCCACTAACAGATGAAATTAAATATGTCCTCATATGGAATATTAGCTGGTTGTATACAAACAAGGAACTGGATACTGGAAGTTCCTAGGGATGAAGTTGTGAGGAGAAAAAATGAAAGAGATCATGGAGTGCAACCATGTAAAGAGGCGGTTATCATCCGAAAGCCAAGAAGATGTGACTAGGAGATCTCCTGGGAAGATATGTGGACTCTGATAGAAGTATGGTAACAAAGAAGACCCTTGACAATACATATCTTTAGGAGATGTGTCAATCTGATTAAAGGATGTCGATGCCTACAGGAAGATGTCATGGTGAAAGATCATCACTGAGGTAACTTTTGATTTAAAAGTTCTTATGTATATGTTTATCCGGATAAGTTTATGCAGGGCGGCCAATCATGTGGAAGGATGTAAGATCCTTGGGAGTTGGTTCGAAGGAAAGCAACATGGCATAAAGGTGGATCAGATGAGAAGGACTGATGAATCACTTTTAGGTGGATAACATAACTCATGGATGAAAGTGATGGATGATCTATGCCCTATGAAGCCAAAAGTTGAAGATTCCTCAATATCGAAATCCATGACATCGAGGGGAGGAATTCTTCATGAGCAGTTGGGTGTCTCACCATTGTTGTTGCAAGTCCCTAGTTAAAAGGGAGCCTGATGGTAAATTTCTTACTTGGAAGAAACAATAAGAAACTTGAAGTATGTCCTTCTTGAGTTAAGAGGCAGTGACATATATGATTGTCTAATTCATGTGTCATGCACAAGACCAGGACTAACCACCGTAAGTCTTAATGAAGACCATGAGGAGAGAATGGATAGACACATCATTCTGGTCTTCACCTGGAAGACGGAATGGAGGATTGGGTAATCATCTGGCATCCGATACTCTTCGAGAATGAGATAGGGCATTCAAGATAAGAGTAGTCGAGGACTGATATTCTTTGAGGTTTGGATACCCAAGAGAAGAATAGTCCATGAAGGTCATACTCTGGGGACACCTGGGTGAAGTATGTACCTTGGAGAGACAATGACTATGGTGTCTATAAGTCATGTGTCTCACCAGCATTGTATCCCATTGTCTCGTTGAGAGATGGGGTTGTTAGTCAAGGCCTTGCACTAGGACAATGCTGGTTGATATGATGTTATACAAATGCGATTACTAATCCGATTCTTCTTATGAGATTCTTCAAATTGAAAGTAACCATGTACCGTCATGAATACCTCCCTAGTTAAGAGGAAGTATTGGAAAGTGTAACTAGGATCGCCCTTCATATTGACTGTGTAATTATGTATTTATGTAATGAAGAAGACAAAGGTAATAAAATATATTTTTGGTATGCTTGCTACATGGGTTTCATGAGCAAGGCTTTATTATAGGTCAAAAGACTTCTTCTTGATGTCTTTTAGGATTTGTCTACTGGTCATAAATTGTATTGATTAAAGAGTCATGTTTATGAAGAATCAAGTCACACTTGTATGCCTCAAGACTGTGTCACATAAGCCTTGAAGACTGCACTTGAATGATGCTCCAGCGCAAGGTTGAAATACTCTTCTAGACAGCCTCCTTGTCGGCCTATAAAACAGTGATCAGGTCGGCTCTATAACCATATGACAGGTCGGCTTAATAACAGTCAGGGTCAACTATATATACCCCATATACTGCGCAGAAAAAGGCAACAAAGAATCTCGATCTTCTCTGAGTTTTTCGATAAGGTTTAAGGTGATAAAAGACTGTGGATTACAGACACATGTAACAGGGTTATATACAAGAAGAAAGTGCGAAGAAGGGAGACATATATATATATGTGTGTGTGTGTGTGTGTGTGTGAAGATTTGCGGACAACATTGCAGGAATAACTTCGGATACATCACTGTGTTCAAGTGCAAAAATAGGACACTACGGTAAGGAGGACTGTAATAAAGTGCGGAGAAAGGTTGTGATTAAAGTGTGAAAAAGGTTTGTAATAAAGTTCGTGGAAAGGGTAGTGATCATAGTGCGAAGTTGCAGCACTGTGACAAATACAAAGTCACGAGTGATGACAGGATTATGTAAGGGTGTCACTACAGATTAGTGTATGCTGCTCATCACTACAGTATAGTGTGTACTGCTCACCACTACAGTATAGACACGATGTTCATATAATAAGCAAGGATCTCATACAGGGAAAGAAGAAAGAATACAAGTAGAGACTAAGTTCTCTAGTTTTGGTGCAGAACGGTGCAGGAAAGAAGGATCAGTTCAAGGAGTCAATGAAGAAGTTGTGACAAGGTCTTGGAGGCATACAAGCATCAAGGGTTTGTGTCATGGTCATGGTACTTGTCATCTGAAAGTCTATAAGAAGAATTTCTTGTGGGTTTTTCCTCTCCAAGAGGGAGAGGTTTTGGCCCTGGCTCGAAGAGCCTAAATTTGTGTCTCATGTGCTTTTGGTAATTGACTTGATGAAAGACATAACAAGCTAAGAAGAGACGACATAAGTAAAAGAAGTAAGCTCACAAGTAATTATCAAGAAGAGAATTTGAATTAATCCTTGCCCTACCAAATTCTCAACAGAATTAACCCCTTTTCCTAAGTTTAGATTTAGAAAATAATTAAAAATAGGCTAACAATTTACTAAAACGATTTTTGAGTTATGGAGAACTCCTGTGTTTTAGCCTCTCCCCAAAGTTTCAAGACTAGAACACCTCTAGTGCTACAAAAACTAACATAAGCAAGAGACAAGGGACACCAAGATTAGGCTCACAGCCAAGGCAAAACGCACAAGGGAAAACTCAAAACTCTTTCCTTATGAGAGAGAGATTTTGTTCATCAATAGTAGATCCAAATGTTCCAACAAGCCAAACTTTTCTCATAGAAGGAGAGATAAACCACTTATGTCTAATAAATAAGGTAAAGTCTGCTTAGAGAAGGAAAGATAAACCACTTATGTCTAATAAATAAGGTCTGCATAAAGACGCTAAAACTTAAACCTGTAGTCACTGACACAAGAGGCCAAAAATGGTCGTGAAGTAACCCTAGAAGTGTAAACGAACTGTTCACAAACTCGACCCAATAATTGCAATCAAAACTCTATGTCAGCTTCAAGTCAATGTCACCTTAAAAGAGCAAAGTTGCGGTTAGCAAAAGTATCAATGCCTCTGAAGTTTTTCGGCCTTCTAGTTAACACAAGATAGTAGCCAAAACAGAAGCAAAATGCCCAAAATAAAAATTTAGTCAACTTCAATCCACAGAAAATAGTTCAACACAAAAAATCAAGTGAACCTTTCATCTTCTCGCACGTGTAGTCTTTTTCCTGTAATTGCAGATCAAATTGCTTGATCAATCGATAGGTCCAAATGAGGATCAACGAGCTCTAATATATAGACGTTATGTGAGGGTTAGTTATCCCTAATGTGGCCAACATGAAGCCTTCTTGGAGCCGACTTGTGGAGCTAAGATGGGTTGACTTGTAAATGTCAAAAATTCAATTTTTCTCCATGTTTCTAATGAAAAATGCCGACAATAGCTACTTTATTTTTCAACAAAGCTAATTGTAGAGCTAACCAATGAGATGATGGAACTTACTAGGATCTATTATGGCAATCAATGCAATGTTTTATGATCTATGTGACAATCAACACAACATTTTAAAACTTGAACTCAGACTTTGAATTAATCAAGGGTCAACTCAAAATGACTCGAACCAATCTAATTTGTGTTGATTTTCTAGTGCCATCAAGACTGGAACAATTTTTCAAATTGATCACTACTTCCAAAGATACAATTTCACTTCTATAGAGCATTCCAATCATCAAACAGTTATACATGAAAAATTTCAACCATTAACACTAGAGCATCAGTAGAGATCATAGTAAACAATAAGACAAGAGACACCAAAATTTATGCCAGTGGCTATGGAAAAACCCACAAGGGGAAAACCCAGCAAATCTTTCCTTATGAGAGAGAGTTCAATTCATCAAAATGTATAGCTGAATATTCCAATCAAAACATCAATCTTTGACCTCAATATTTGCCAAGTCATAACTAGTCAAAGGAGAGAAATAGTCAAGGTTCACAATCAAAGTTTGTGACAGAGGGGCATAATTTCCGCCTCTTCCTCAATCTTAGAATTCGCCTAAGTCACAAAAAAACCAGTGCCTCAAACTCGCAAGGTTCCACAAAAGTTTAGTGTCATAGGTCCGCAAGGTTCCACAAAATTTTAATGCCACAAGTCCGCAATGTTCCATAGAAGATTAGTGCCACAAGTCCACATTGTTCCACAGAAGATTAGTGCCACAGGTCCGCAAGGTTCCACATAATAGTAGTGCCACAGGTCCGCAAGGTTCCACAGAAGATTAGTGGCACACATCCGCAAGGTTTCGCAGAGCTAATGAGCCTCAGATCCACAAGGTTCCACAAATTATGTAAGGGTATCACTACAGATTAGTGTATGCTACTCATCACTACAGTATAGTGTGTACTGCTCACAACTACAGTATAGACACGGTGCTAATATAATAAGCAAGGATCTCATACAATCAAAGAAGAAAGAATACAAGTAGAGACCGAGTTCTCTAGTCTTGGTGCAGGACGGTGCAGGAAAGAAGGATCAGTTCAAGGAGTCAATGAAGAAGTTGTGACAAGGTCTTGGAGGCATACAAGCATCAAGGGTCTGTGTCATGGTCATGGTACTTGTCATCTGAAAGTTTATAAGAAGAATTTCTTGTGGGTTTTTCCTCTCCAAGAGGGAGAGGTTTTGGCCCTGGCTCGGAGAGCCTAAATTTGTGTCTCTAGTGTTTTTGGTAACTGACTTGATGAAAGACATAACAAGCTAAGAAGAGAAGACATAAGTAAAAGAAGTAAGCTCACAAGTAATTATCAAGAAGAGAATTTGAATTAATCTCTGCCCTACCAAATTCTCAACAGAATTAACCCCTTTTCCTAAGTTTAGATTTAGGAAATAATTAAAAATAGGCTAACAATCCAATTGAGACACTTCTAGGTGGAATTTCCCGAAACGATTTTTGGGTTATGGATAACTCTTGTGTTTTAGCCCCTCCCCAAAGTTTCAAGACTAGAACACCTTTGATGCTACAAAAACTAACATAAGCAAGAGACAAGAGACACCAAGATTAAGCTCACAACCAAGGGAAAACCCAAAACTCTTATGAGAGAGAGATTTTGTTCATCAATAGTAGATCAAAATGTTCCAACAAACCAAAGTCTGCTCATAGAACGAGAGATAAACCACTTATGTCTAATAAATAAGGTTTGCATAAAGAGGCTGAAACTTAAACCTGTAGTCACTGTCACAAGAGGCCAAAAATGGTCGTGAAGTAACCCTAGAAGTGTAAACGAATTGTTCACAAACTCGACCCAATAATTGCAATCAAAACTCTAGGTTAGCTTCAGGTCAATGTCACCTTAAAAGAGCAAAGTTGCGGTTAGCAAAAGTATCAATGTCTTTGAAGCAGTGTTTTAAAAACCGGCCGGTTTGAACCGGAAACCGGCCAAACCGGCCGGTTAGACTGCTCGGCGGTTGAAACCGGCCAAAAAACCCGGCCAAACACCACCCTTCACCAATTTTTGAGAAAAACCGGACCTAACCAGCCGGTTAGGTGCTAACTCATCCGTGGACCCACATTTTCGGCGACAGTTATGTTTTAGGGCTGATTTGGAGCTAATGGGAGGGTTCATTTAGCTACTCTTTCCCTATGTGGACCCACGCACGGCCAGAAATGAGTTTTAGGGCTGATGTGGAGGTAAGGGAAGCATTGACATTTCATGGTAATGTTAAATTCATTTTCATCCTTTTACTTAAATTTTTAACATTACCATGAAATGACTCAGGATGTTTAAGAGTGGTTTCGACCTCATTGGATTTCATATGGAGAAACTAGAATTTTAGGTTTCACTCAAAATTCAACAGACTTAATGGTTTTCATGGTTTCATGGTTTGGGAATTTGCAATGTTCCCATTTGATTCTATCATGTGTAAGGGTATGATATTGGCATTTGATCAAGAGCATGAAGTCCTTTAAGAACCTTGATGTACCCTTCAATCAAAGGAAAACATTTAAACAACTAGTTAGACATGCTAATCTTTTTCTATCCAATTTTAAGGTTGAGGAAATGAACCCTTCACTGAAAACAAAATCATTGGTTAGGCATGTTAAACTTTTTCAATTTCTATCATGTTATAAGGTTGAGCAATCCAAGTCTGAAGACTTTGAGCTAGATGATGTTTATGTATCTCTTGTTGATGATCCCATTTCTAGTAGCGATGAATCAATGATGAGTTTCATGAGAGACCATGTTGCTCGTTGATTTGTAGTTTTGATGTCTATTTTTGCTACTACTACTACTACTAAAGTTGTAGAGGAGTTTTAGGAGTCCTCAAACTTTGAGCCATATTATTTATGTAGCTCATGTTGATGATCCCTTGTCTAGTAGTGGTGATGATTTTGATCATGATGAGGAGTTATCATGTTGTTGATCACTAATATGTAGTCTTGTATTATGCCAATGGCCTCATAGCTTGTAGCATTGTTTTTGGACTTTATGGGCCATTTGGAGCCTCATTGCTTATGTATTTTTCGATGATATGTATTGCACTCGGTGCCATTTTGATATATTCACCTTTGCATGGTATATAAATGAGAAAACTTTGCATATTTTGTCTCTATTGGCTTGGAATCATGGTTGCAAATCTTTAAAATAGTTTTTTTTATTAAAAAAATAATTATTTAATGTATTTTTTTAAAACCGGTTCATTGGCATCTGACCGCTCCCGGTTAGACCGGTTCCGGTTAGAAACCCGGTTCATTAGGCCACCGGTCCGGTCACCGGTTCCGGTTTTTAAAACATTGCTTTGAAGTTTTTCGGCCTTCTAGTTAACACAAGATAGTAGCCGAAACAGAAGCAAAATGCGCAAAATAAAAATTCATTCAATTTCAATCCACAAAAAGTAGTTCAACACAAATCAAGTAAACCTTTCCTCTTATCGCACGTGTAGAGTCTTTTTCCTATAATTGCAGATCAAATTGCTTGATCAATCGATAGGTCCAAATGAAATCAACAAGCTGTAATATATAGACGTTATGTGAGGGCTAGTTATCCACTTAGTCACCGCGTTCGTGTTCGTGTTCAAGTTCGACAACTTTAAAATTCCAATAAAGTTCGACAGTTAAAAATTTGACGATAAAATTCAGCATTAAGTTCGACATTATATATATATATATATATATATATATATATATATATACATACAATTTAAACACAAATGCTAGAAATGAAAAAAAAAACATTGCCAAGTTGCCACCATGATTAATAATTAAATGAACACAGTGACTTAGCATATGTCTCGTTGGTTTCCTCATCTTCATGCTATGTGACTCACCCTATGAACCCATTATTTCATGAATTTTATAAATATATTGAAAATCGTATATTATTATATATAACTATAATGATAAATAAATAAATTATGAATAAAACTTTAAATTCTTATGTAGAATATTTTTTTTACATATAAATATATTGAAATATAAATAAGTTATAAATATATTGAAATATAAATAAGTTATAAATATATTGAAATATGAATAAGTTATGTAAATGTAGACCATGTTTATTAAAAGTCATGTAAATAATTTTTTTTACATAATACGACTTGGACATCATTGTGTTGGTACCGTACGCGTTATGTAGATCTCAACACTCAAATTTCGACAGTCATCTTTGCATTGGCATCAGACAGTTTCAATGTACAAATATCGACACTACAGATTTCGACAGTCATTGATTCACCATTGCAAGTCATGTATCGTCATTCTCTGGAGTCTAAGCTTCTGAGATTGCAAAGTCATGAGACCAGTCACGACTCATGAAAACTGGAACAGCAATGCCAGTGGTGTGGTGTTTAGAAATTAGGTTTTGGTCTAAGATTAAACCCTAGTCAAATTTTATGGGCAAATTTAAACGAATAAATTCGAATTGGTTTAAGATTCGACGAATTTCGAATTTCAACCTTGAAATTCGCCAAACCCAATGACAGAGGTTATCCCTAATGGGGCCAACATGAAGCCTTCTTGGAGTCGACTTATGGAGCTAAGATGGGTTGACTTGTAAATGTCAAAAATTCAATTTTTCTCCATGTTTCTAATGAAAAATGTCGACCATAGCTACTTTATTTTTCAACAAATCTAATTGTAGAGCTAACCAATGAGATTATGGAACTTACTAGGATCTATTGTGGCAATCAATGCAATGTTTTATGATCTATGTGGCAATCAACGCAACATTTTAAAACTTGAACTCAAACTTTGAATCAATCAAGGGTCAACTCAAAATGGCTCGAACCAATCTAATTTGTGTTGAGTTTCTAGTGCCATCAAGACTAGAGCAATTTTTCAAATTGATCACTACTTCCAATGATATAATTTCACTTCTATAGAGCATTCCAATCATCAAACAGTTATACATGAAAAATTTCAACCATTAACACTAGAGCATCAGTAGAGATCATAGTAAACAATAAGACAAGAGACACCGAAATTTATGCCAGCGGCTAGGGAAAAACCCACAAGGGGAAAACCCAACAAATATTTCCTTATGAGAGTTCAATTCATCAAAATGTACAGCAGAATATTCCAATCAAAACACCAATCTTTGACCTCAATATTTGCCAAGTCATAACTAGTCAAAGGAAAGAAATAGTGAAGGTTTACAATCAAAGTTTGCAACAGGGGGGCATAATTTCCGCCCTTCCTCAATCTTAGAATTCGCATAAGTCACAGAATAACCAGTGCCTCAAACTCGCAAGGTTCCACAAAAGTTTAGTGCCATAGGTCCGCAAGGTTCCACAAAATTTTAATGCCACAAGTCCGCAATGTTCCATAGAAGATTAGTGCCACAACTCTGCATTATTCCACAGAAGATTAGTGCCACAAGTCCACATTGTTCCACAAAAGATTAGTGCCACAAATTTGCACTATTCCACAGAAGATTAGTGCCACAAGTCCACAAGGTTCCACATAATATTAGTGCCACTGGTCCGCAAGGTTCCACAGAAGATTAGTGTCACACATCCGCAAGGTTCCGCAGAGCTAATGAGCCTCAGATCCACAAGGCTCCACAGAGAAAAAGATTGTTCTGAAGTGTGTCTTGGAGGAGAGACAATAGGCTCAATATCTAGTGATTCGTCCATGTGAAAATACGTGTCTCTTGGGAAGGCCGACTTGATCTTAGAGGGGTCGACTTGAGCATTTGTGGGGTCATAAACCAAAATATAAATTCAAATTTTCTTCTTTGATTTGCACGACGAAATTACCAACTGAAGCTACCATTTTTCAAAATTCCCTCTTATCTAGGGAGGTACTATTCGTTCTCTCTCAAGATCAATCTCCCCGACCAATCCATAGGTCTCTCAGCAACAACCTAAGGGAGAGATAAGATGTACAAGCCTCTTTCTCTTTCAAGATCAATCTCCCCAACCAATCCATAGGTCTCTCAGCAGCAGACAAAGGGAGAGATCAAATGTACAAGTCTCATCATAAGGAAAGATAAATAGCATCCAACATATCACATTAGCCAAAGCCCAATGGAATCAAGGTCAGTGCCCAACTAACCATGGGATCAATCAATGAGGCCAAACTCTCCAAACATATGCAATGGTTTCTCAGTCAAGCACAATGACACAAGAGAGTACACAGGGTCCATCTCCCCGACCATAAACAAGGTCTCTCAGTCCACGACCCAAGGGAGAGAACTCATCCTTCTCGACCAAACTCATTGGCCTCTTAGTCAACAACCGAAGGAAGGGAACTCAAGATCAATCTCCCCAATCAATCTACTGGTCTCTCAGTAACTACCTAAGGGAGAGATCACAAAATCAGTGTCTCCGACCAAACTTAATGGTCTCTCACTCATCATGACCTAAGAGATCACTTCATGCCTCAAAACCAAGCTCCCCAACCAAACTCACTGGCCTCTCGGTCAAATGACCTAAGGGAGTGACAATATTCTCGAACATATGGTCTCTCCACTACAGTCCAAGGAAAATTCATGATGTTATACAATCAAAGCACTTTCTCTTTGAGAGAGGGATTCTCAATCACTCCAAGCTTCTCTCAGAAGCAAACAACCTTCATCTGCATAGTGGATTTTATCAAAACATCAGCAACTTGCTCATCAATAGAAATGTATTCGAGCCTCACAGCTCTTATTTTGACAACATCCCAAGTACAAATCTCAATGTGCTTCAACCTATCATGAAAGAGCAAATTTCTTAGAAAGATTCACACAACTTTGATTGATACAATATATCACGGTCAATTCCAGCACTTGATCAAACAACCAGCAAACAGTTGGCGAAGCAACATAGCTTCACAATAGGTTGAACAAGCAGCTATATACTTAGCTTAGCCGTACTAAGAGCAACAGAAGTTTGCTTCTTTCTTGGCCATGAAATCATAGCAAAGCCCAAGCTAAAACATAAACCATAAGTGCTCTTTCTAACAATAGTGCATCTAGCAGTTGTGGAGCAATTTTCAAGGTGTTTGGATGGCTACAAAAGATTTCGCTTGATGCCCTAGGTGACCCTCTAGGGTTAGGCATAGAATTTGGAAAAGTGAAGAAAAGAGAGGTAAATTTGACCACCAAAGGGATACGAGGATCAGTGCCTTATTGCTTGGGCTTAATGGAGTCAAGATACACATATATCGAAATTTTTTGTGAGCTAAGGAGCAACGCATGCATTAAATCAATTATTCAATGTCCCAGAAGAATTTCGCATTATATTAACCCATACAAGAATAATGATAACAATATACATACATTTGACAAGTAATATAACAAGAATGGCATCAAAATTTTGACTTACATAAGAGAGAGAGTATATCCATTCATCCACTTTGCATTAGAAAGAAGTTCCAAAGAAAATAGCGAAAATCCAAACATCATAGTGCATCAACAAACTCCAAAAAGTTTTTCCCGGCAAAAAGTGCGAAAATCTCTCAAGAGATACCAATCCAATCCAAGTGATGATGAGAGAAATGAATCATCCTCTCGTCTATTTATACAATCCAATATGGGATTCAAATAGCCTAATTTGTCTTATTTGGCCCCAAATAATAAAATAATGTGCAATAATAACATCTCTTGGTGACAAGCCCACCAAGATAGCTCAATAGCATAAGAATAAGCCTCTCAAGAGGGCAGAATGATCAATATAATGAGTCGTTGGGCCATTGGGAAGGCCCAGTGCAGTCCAAAGTGTGCATGGTGAGAGAATGGACTCCAAACATAGTAGACAAGAGGTTGGCCCCTTGTTTTCCAAGCAAGTCATTGTGGTGCTCCAAGCATGTGGGGGGGCACAAGGACATCATCCTGGGTCTCCATGTGGATCGAAAATGCTTGTAAACCATCTGTAAGGGCTAGGATGACTACATAAGCCCTCCCTTTATCTCCTGTAGTGAGACACATCCTCATCTAGACCCTGGGACATTTGTCAGGTGTATGGTGCAAATGTGGAGTCAATTGGGCATGTTGAACCAAGTGCATGATCCTCATCCAAACAATGGAACACGAGCAATCAATGAGCGGTGTTGGAGATCCATGAAGTAATCTCTGATCTGGTGGAGGCCCATGGCTCTTGACGCTCACCCTACAAGTGCCAATGTGGCCCTCTGGAGGACTAGGACCCCGTATAGGGAGACCAAGCCCCAAATGGATACCCACCTGCAATCCTGCTAAAGATCCAATTTGTCCCCTTGCCCTCCAATGCAACAGATCATTAGAATAATCAAGTAAAAGAGCTTACAAGTCATGGAATCAATCGGGCACTTCATTGTGCCATGCCCTTTCCTAGTGGACTTTGGCATGTACAAGTGTCTCCAAGCTCAATAAGGGGGTTAATCAAGGACCCTATTAGGTGGCTTCAGCCTTTAAAGGGGATGACATCTCCATGGTTCATCCATCAGTTCGTAGGTGGCAAATGATATAGTGATGGAACAGAGTGGGGATCAGGGGAATGCTCCAAGCCACATGCCATGGTACAAGGGTAGCTATAATAAGGAAAGCCCACACCTAGGTAAATGAGTGTAGGAGGGAGAAAATCGTGGTACATGAGTTACCGAGGCCCTTGTTTTTCCACCCTTCTCCATATGCCTTTTGCCTTTGATTGATTTTCTTCATAACTACTCAAGGCTCCAGGGAATGAGGGCATGATCTGTAGGATGTAGCAGTAGGTACCCCCTTTTGAGGTGGGCCATTTCATTGCCCACCAGGGGTTGGAACAATCATGGGTTCCTTAATGTGAAGGGGGCTCATTTAGGGCCCATAGGAACTAGGGTGATGGCCATAGATAAGGGGTAGAGCTCATGTTTGGCTTTTGCCCACGAGCTAAATTTGTATGTCTTGGCCATCTTTATGCTTTTTCATTTCTTTTTAGCTGCATCAACCTCTAGCGCATTGTTCCAGGTCCGACCCAAGGTGTGGATAAGGGGAGGGGGAGGCTAACCCTATGTGGACCCAATGGACACATGTGGACCCAGACGGGAAAAGAGATGAATGAGTAGCAAAGAATGTGGTAGTGTTGGAGACAAATCCAGGGCGACAAGGTTCTCACAGAAGCACCTTCCTCGCTAAGAGAGAGTGTTGAAATTAGTAGTGAATAAGGTCTTCTTTGACTTTTCCCTTAGTCAAAGAGACGACAAGCAATCTTTCTTTAGCATGCACCAGTTCCTATAAGTTAAGATGAATTCCTATAAGTTAGGAAGAGTTATGAAATATTAAGACAAGTTCCTAAACGTTAGGATGATTTCATGAAGTAGTTTAACTCATGCAATTAGTTGGACACTCAGTCGTTTGTCTCCTAGAGTGAGTTAGAAGTCTCAATGGTTATTTGTGGCTAGAACGAGCTACATGAGTCAATTAGACTCAGTTAACTAATCAATCACAAGACCGATTCCAAATATAAACTTACCAAATTTAGATGGGTCGAATTGCTTATAAGAAGGTCGAAAGGCACAATTATATTCATTGTTTTGTGAGCACGAGTTGGTGAGACAAGACAATAGAGAGCACAAGGTTGTGTGCAGGAGCTTGTGTGTCGGAAGGGCGTACTAAGGAGAAGCTTGTGCGCAAATTGATAGAAGAGAATTCCTTGAGATCTGCACTAGGATTTAGGAATTAATTCCTAAATAACAAGAGCTCCCTATGTGCAATGATTTAGGAAGCAGATCAGGGTTCTTACAAGGTGTTTCAAGCTTAGGACAAGTAGAGGGAGAACAAGATTGTTTTTTTATAGAAACAGTTGTATTGTAAGAGTGTTTTTAATTATGTTCTATTCTGCTGCATTTTTTAATTATGTTCTATCTTGCTGCAAAAGCGTAGATAATTTTCAAGGATTTTCTACATTGTTCAATCTCAACAAATTAAAAATAGAGAAGAAAGGCTTTTATTTTCTACATATGCTTTGTTGAAATTTCGCAACTGAGGGAGCAATTCCCTCCATGGAGAAGCCCTATAAACCCTAAGGAGACCCCACTGGTCCTTGGAAAAATTAAGTTTGCACATGGGAAAATATTATTTTTAATATCGGTCCAAATCACCTTCAAAAGTACAAGTCAGCCTAGAAGAGGAAATTCGACCCCCAAGGCCACATATAAATACACATCACTTGGCATCATTTGGAGGCATCATCACAAACCTCATTTCATCTTCTATTGGTTCGATCTTGTCTGAAATTGAAGGGTATGAGTTCACATGTACAAAGAGGAGAGAGAGAAATTTGTTGAAGGAGTTTGACTTTTGTTTTGGGACTGTTTGACCAACGTTGAATTAAGGATATTTTGACTTTGTTTGACTAATTTTGGATCTGTTTTGGAGGTTGCATTGACTAGGACTTTGACCAAAAAAATTTGGGCACTTTGACCAGCATTGACTGCAAATGTATAGCTAGGGTTTCCACAGGGTTGACTATGACTTTGACCGATTTATGAGGCAGATTTGTTGACTACTTTGACTAGGTTTGACCGAGCAAGGAAGGCTAAGTTTTTTGTTGCTTTGACCGAACTGTTTGAAGTTGATTTGATCGCTGACTTTGAACTAGTCAAGGTTACATTGATTGTTGTTGACTTTGACTTTGACAAGGAAAATTGCAGAGTTATTGTTTGACCAGAATTGACTATATAACTCATCTTTGATTGGATATTGGATTATTGATTGGGATAGTCATACTTTGACTAATTCTTGATGTACTTGGACAGTTGATGAACATCTAATAGAAGAATAATATGGTTGGGTTTTCCCCCTTGTGGGGTTTTTCCTAGGTCTTTGACCTAAATCTTTGTGTCTTATTGATCTTCGTTGTCTTCTATTATGCACATTGTTTATTATTTGGTGATTGAAACTGAATTGGACAAGTGATTGCTACTAAAAGAAGAACTTGTTAAATTTATTGTTATAACGTAGAGCATTGAAAAAATAACATGGTATCAGAGTTGAGGTGAAGACAAGCCCAAGTAGACAAGAGCAATCGCCCTTCAAATAAATTGTATCCTCTGCTGAAGATCATTTGACTTGGTCAAGATTACTATCTCATACTTCAAGATTGAAGAGAAGCTAAATGACTCATCTAACTATGTTGTTTGGAGAGCTAGGGTTGATTTGACTTTCGAGGAGAATGATGTCATGGAATATGTTGAAGGAAAGGTAACTGAGCCTCTGGAGAATGCTTTTGTTGCTACCAAGTCCAAGTACAAGAAAGGTGAGGTCAAAGCTAAGAAAATCATTATTGATTCTTTCAGAGATCATTTGATCAGTTATGTTTCAAAATTAAAGCAGTCGAAGGAAATGTAAGATAAGTTGGTTGTGCTTTTGTTGCTACCAAGTCCAAGTACAAGAAAGGTGAGGTCAAAGCTAAGAAAATCATTATTGATTCTTTCAGAGATCATTTGATCACTTATGTTTCAAAATTAAAGCAGTGGAAGGAAATGTAAGATAAGTTGGTTGGGATGTATGAAGTCAACAACCTGAACCATATTCTTTCTTTGAAGAATCAACTCAAAGACATCAAGATGAACAAGGGGGAGACCATTCAATCATACTTCATGAGGATATCACAACTCAAGGATCATTTTTTGTCTACTAGAGAGATGACATCCAATAGAAAGCTAGTACTAATCACCCTTGGAGGTCTTCCTTCGATTTGGGAGACATTTATTACCACCATTAGCAAAAATGACAAGTTTCCTTCATTTGATGAGCTATTGGGCAAGTGCACTCAAGAGGAGACTAGGATGATTTCAAGAGGGAGAATTCAAAAGTGTGAAGAAGGAGAACCCACCGCATTTGTTGCTCCAGCCAAGAAGAGGAAAGAAAGAGGACCATATAATTCAAGAAAGTTTGCTCCAGCATTCGAGAACTCTAGTAGAAGAATTAAAAAGGAAGTGTCACAAGTTCAATACAACAATTGCCTCAGGCATGGTCACCTTGCTCAAGGTTGTCTAGAAAATATAAATGCTCCAAGGTCCTACAACAACCACCACAGCTACAGCAACAACAAGTTTAACAATAGAAGAAGAAGAGAATCTCCTGCTACTTATGAAGAAGGTCATCATCTTCCCAAGAGATCAAGGAATTCAAGGTATGATAATAATACAGCTACAACTCAATCTGAATATTTTCTTATTCATCTCTTTCTAGTTCCTCTCCTCCGGATTCATTTGATAGTTAGTTAGTAGATAGTGGGGCTTCTAGACACTTCATTGGTTATCATAAAATCCTCTCAAACCTAGTTGAGAGAGAGACAAATTTGAATATCATTCTTGAGGGCAATTCTACTTATCCTGTGAAGGGGTTTGGTTTTGTTTTATTTCAATTGGATTATGGTCAAATTATACATCTATAGGATATTTTGTATGTACCAACATTGAAAAAGAACCTCGTGTCTATATTTGCCTTGGAGGACAAAATAATGAAAGTTGTTTTTAGAAATGTAAAGGTCCTTACTTGGCCAATGGAATCTCGCTTCAAGGATGCCTTCAATTTGGGATCAAGAATTGAAAGCCTTTATAAAGTCAATGGAAAATTTATCCGAGCATTGGTTCATGATAGTAATCATCAATGTGAACTGTGGCATCGAAGATTTGCACACCTTCATTACAAAGCCTTGCCTAATGTGACAAAGATAGTTTCTGGGATGACTGAGATTCGTGTAGATCATGGTGGAGTTTTTCAAGGATGTACCAGTGGAAAACATGTGAGGGGACCATTCCCTTTAAGCAGATTCAGGACCAATGGAATACTTCAACTCCTACATTCTGATTTGTGTGGACCCATGTCGGTGACCTCTCTAGGTGGCTACCTGTACTATATAATCTTTGTGGATGACTTCTCCCAAAAGACATGGATTTTCTTTTTGAAGAACAAGGACCAAGCATTTGACTTGTCCAAGGACTTCAAGGCCCTGGTAGAGAATCAAACAGGAAAGAAGATCAAAATCTTTTGGTCTGACAATGGAGGAGAATTCATTTCAAATGAATTCATTGACCTTTGCAAGAAAGCAAGAATCAAGAAGGAAACCATCGTACCTTACAACCCTGAGCAGGACATGTTAGGACATGTTATATATTATTTTATTATTATATATATTAAAAATTAGATATTTCTTACAAAAATTCTCATTCATGATACAAATTCATTGATTCAAACATAGATCTTCATCTAGATGTAAGTTTTACAAAGTAACATTATGCATACAAATACAATTGTGACAGATTCATCAATGATCCATTAGGAGAAAGACAAGAAACTGCAATTTTCTCATTAAGTCATCAAAATCAAAATGTGTTACATAGGTAGTAGCAATGGCAATGGCAAATAGAAATAGCAAATACAAAACAACTACAAGCCTCAAGGTATCTCATGAGTCATCAATCATCATCATCAAAATCAGCATCACTGTCATCATCATGGTCACCACTGCTCTCCTCTGCTGCATCCTCCTCTGTATCCAATGTCATCTCTGCATCTACTGGTATGGAGGATGACCCCTCAACAGTATCACCATCATCAAAAGTGACAGGCTCTAGCACTGGCTCATTAAGATCCAAGTTGGCCAATGCCAACTCAACATTGTTGTCCAAACCCATATCTGTAAGAAAGACATCCCACATCTTTGTCTTTCCCTTCAACCACTCATCCCTCTACCTGTAAATAAGACGAAGGTTGGTGTGCATATACACCATTGTCTCTTCCCTGGACTGCTCAAGCCTGCTCTTCTTGACACTATACAAATTCCCATATGTGCTCCAATTCCTCTCGCAACAAGAAGATGAAATCACCTGAGAGATGAGCCTCATGGCTAACTGTTGTAGAAGAGGGCTTGTTTCCCCATGAGTTGCCCACCAAGAATAGGGCTTCTTATCCCCCATGTCTCTCATCACATCATATATAGAAAATCGACCAGTGTCAGTGGAAAACTCTACAAAGGCATCCTTCACCTCATCAAGGTATGCCCTATCCTGAAAAATCTGCCTCAATGCATCCTTCCTTCCCTGTGAAATTTCACCATCCATGTGAGGAGGGAATCTGCGAAAAGGTCCACCATTCAGCCACTCATGGTTGTAGTATTTTGGGTTCGATGAGTGTAATATTCCCTTTTTTGGTTTCACCTATGACAGGGCTACGATGGACTTCCAGAAATAGAAGCAAACCGGTCACAAGTACAGGTTGGTGTCATCACCGGGCCCAAGGGCTTTATGGAGGAGTTTTGAGGAGTTTCTATGCGGTCGAGTGGCATTCGCTTGATATATTCCATCATTCGAGCAGTTTGGCTTTCGTTTCGGTGCATTCCGACAACTTTCAGAAATTTGAGTTATTTTTGGGCTTAACTCAGCTGATTACGCTCAAGGTGGCATTCCGGGAGGAATACATGATGGAACACCTTAGTGTAATAGCTCATTGGAACCGAGACGAGGATACCTACATGGTGGGACAGTTGGACACGGGTTTCAGTGACCGAAAGAGGCGTGGTAGCCAATTTACCCTTTTCTGCATTAAAAAGGAATATTTTAATAAGAGGGAAAAGTGCTCCATGAATAAAATAATGCTCTAGAAGGCTCCAAGAGATCTATAAAAAAAAAGGAGGAGGCCATTGAGGGATATCTTTTGTATCATATCATTTTCTTGTGTAAGAGGCTTGAGACGTGGCTCTCTACTTCAGTCGTAGCCCCAGGACGGAAACCCTCGAGTGATTTATGAGTGTTGGACAAAAACCCAACTCTCTTGAGGAGACTTCATTCAGAAGTTTTGCAGAGCTTCAGGGATTGGTGTGAGGATCATTCAAATCTTCAACTTCTACTTCATTATCTTCAGTGGGTTCAGTGACAGTTGTTGCTGGAGGAAGAGTGAAGCAGTTCAGTTTTGAGGCCAGCGCAATGCAGCAGTTCATCTTGGTGGCAAGTTTTCCATCTCAGCTATTTTGGGTCAGATTTATATGTAACCCCAGTTATTACTTATAATAAAATGTTGAGATTCTTCCTGTTCTATTTGTTAATGGATTGCAGTGTTTTATGTGCATTTATTTTACATGGCAATATTCTGTTGAGTAAATACTAAATAGTGATTTTACGGCATAATGTGGAGTTTAGTTATTTTTCTGCATTTTAAGTTAAAATATCCCTTTCGGGATATTACAGTGGTGTCAGAGCTTCAATCTTAGATCAGCCTGCGGGTTTCCAATTTTCAGTTGCAACTATTTTGGTTAGAAGGACCTATGCAGTCATTGAAGGTGGCTCATTTGTGGGAGCTGCATTGGTGGGATTCTAGAGTTGGGGTGTTGGGAGATTGATAGGAGAGCCATTTGAGGAGGTTAGCTGGGATTTTGGAGAGCAGTGATTGACAGTAGCAGCTACAGTGCCAGAAAACGAAATTGGAAGAGGGTCAAACTACAAAGGGTCATATTTTGAAGGTTGGAATTAGAGGAAACCCTTTCCGGGTTTTTCTGGGTTTTGGGCAAGGATCACCTTCCCAAATTCCTAGAATTTTCTAAGCAGTTTTCAGTGGGTAAATCAGATGCCTAAGTCATGAAGCAGTGTAGTCTTGGAGCAGCAGTGCAGTTTCTGGAGGAGATTACTATTGGAGCAGTTGGATTTGCTTGCACTCATCACCTGGTGCTTGTTGCTTGCCTTGTGCTTGTAGCTTGCCTTGTGCAAGTCTAGCTAAACCATCGTTACTTCCATATATGTCGTTGAAACAATGAAGTTTTTAAAACAACTCCTAAATCAACATAGCAGTGCCTCAGTGGGTTGTGATCTAAACCAAAGACCAAAAATATTAAACAATGCAGAAGTTAGTTCCCTAAAACAAAACAACAGACCCTTCTCCAAGGAGGTACATAATTTGCTCCAACAAAGGCACCCGAGGAATTTACAAAAGGAGAGAGAAGTGGGAAATTGGCTTTATGCACTTGGGATGGACTTAAAGAGTGGAAGATCAGAAAATGACTTTCCCATGTTGGAGAAACTGGAATCCTGCCTTTCAAAGGTAGAGCAATCTGATTGGAGTTTAAATTGGGCTTTGGAGCCATCTATGCTTGCATTGGTACAAGCTAGATTCTTGGAACATCCAAGTGAGAGAGTCAAGCTTATAGCTGCCTCTTGTTTCAGTGATATTTTGAGGATAACAACACCCTTCCCTCCCTACAATGATGACATTATGAAAAGAATTTTCAGACTAATAGTAGGAACCTTTCGGGATTTGGACAACTGTGCAGGCTCTACATTTGGGAGGAAGCTTAAGGTTTTAGAAGTCATGGCCATGACCCGGACTCATGAGATCATGTTTGACTTTGAGTGTGATGGCTTGATTCTGCAGATGTTCCAATGCTTCTTCAGCATTAGGAGACATCATTCTGACACAGTCATAACACACATGCAGTCCATCATGTCGTCATGTATGGGAGTCCGTGAGGCCATTTACTGGGAGTTGCAGACTAGGTTGCTGAGCATTTGGAGGAGAGAGCAATTGGTCTCACCTGTTGCCTATGAACTAGCCCAAGGGTTGGTTGAGCGGAACATTGAACTTTTCAGGAGACAGTTGACCAGGGAGGCGTTGTTCCAGTTTGGTGGATCATGCAGCAGAAATGAATTGAGGAGGAAGGGACTTTGCTTCATTTGCAAAGGGCCATGGGGGCCTGATCACTCATGTTTGAGAGATGCAGATGAGGTGTCAGAGGTAGAGCAGGTAGACGTTCCTTCTGTATGTCAGGATGAGGACTCTTCTCCAGATGAGTCCATGGGATCAGATAATGATGCTTCTGGGGAGTGAGAGCGGTCATGCAAAGTTGATGGCAGTAGGCCGGAGCTGCATTCCAGTGTGCAGGGTGAGTAGTCAGGGGACTCTACAGGAGATACTGGGTGATGAATCACTTGTGACGATTCAGCCAGAGCAGCATATGATGGAGTCTGAGTCAACAGAGGAGGATATTATGCACATCATGCATGATAGTCCTTTGGGGGAGAGTCAGATGGAGGCTCACATTGATTCTATGATGGATATGCGGCTAACCTTAGGGACAGCCACTAAGGAGGAGCAGTCAGATGCACAAACACCGAGTACGGTGACAGCAATTGCAGATCCATATCCTCTGGAGATGTTGGAGGTTGATGGGATAGTTCTGTTGGGGGCTAGGGGACAGCAGGAGCATTACATTTCCGATCAGGAGAGGGATGAGCTGTTGGAGATGGTGGAGCATCCATTGTTGGGCCGACACACTGATGAGGTACAAATAGATGCACATGCAGTCAACAGAGTTGTAGTACTTTCAAGGAGTAACACTCTCTAGGAGTACATCAATGGGGCTTGCATCATTTCTTGCCCACTCTGGCCCATTATAGAGGGAGGGGCCTTCTTCTACAGGTAGATTTCGTCGGCAGACGGGGCAGAGCAGCGTGAGTTGATTATGAGTTGGCGATAGCTCTCTAGGCATGTTCCGTATGCGGTTGACACTACATTGGATTCTTCCTCCAAGATAGACTGGCAGGAGATCATGAGTTGGTACCCTCTTGATGGTACGATTGTCTTCATAGGGAGCACAACAAAGCAGGGGCCCTTAGACATAGCAGATGTTACAAATTCCAGCTGGCAGTGGGGCACAGGTCGTCATTTCTTCAACACTCCATCCCAGTTTCAGGAGAGCAGGATCAGCATTGGATTTAGTCATGGGTTGGATTGGAGAGAGGTGATGAGTTGGTACACAGTTGGTGGGGCAGCTTACATCGTCATAGATACAGTGCAGCAAGATACGTGGTCTTCACCTCTTAGAGCATCAGTTATAGCCAGAGGCAGTGCGTAGTCCGAGCCGTGGGACTTGGGCGATGATTGGCCATCGTGGCTTGGGGATCCGAGAGGATTGTTTGATGACAAATACAGTGAGAGATCAGTTTGGGATCCCGGCATTGAGGGGTCTATTTCGGTTAGCTTGACACAGGCATAGTAGCACCAGGGGGTTTGTATGGGATCCAAGCATTGGTTCTCAGTTGCATCGGGCCAACAGAGTGGCCCACATATTTGGATTGCTTGAGGGCAAGCAATCTTGGGGTAGAAGGTCTGTAATATTCCCTTTTTTGGTGTCACCTATGACAGGGCTAGGATGGACTTCCAGAGTTAGAAGCAAACCGGTCACAGGTACAAGTTGGTGTCATCAGCGGGCCCAAGGGCTTTTTGGAGGAGTTTTGAGGAGTTTCTATGCGGTCGAGTGGCATTCACTTGATATATTCCACCATCCGAGTAGTTTGGCTTTCGTTCTGGTGCATTCCGACAACTTTCAGAAATTTGAGTTATTTTTGGGCTTAACTCAGCTAATTACGCTCAAGGTGGCATTCCGTGAGGAATACATGATGGAACACCTTAGCCTAATAGTTCATCGGAACCGGAACGAGGATACCTACATGGTGGGATAGTTGGACACGAGTTTCAGTGACCGGAGGAGGCGTGGTAGCCAATTTACCCTTTTCTGCATTAAAAAGGAATATTTTAATAAGAGGGAAAAGTGCTCCATGAATAAAATAATGCTCTAGAAGGCTCCAAGAGATCTATAAAAAAAAGGGAGGAGGCCATTGAGGGATATCTTTTGTATCATATCATTTTCTTGTGTGAGAGATTTGAGACGTGGCTCTCTACTTCAGCCGTAGCCCTAGGACGAAAACCCTCGAGTGATTTATGAGTGTTGGACGAAAACCCAACTCTTTTGAGGAGACTTCATTCAGAAGTTTCGCAGAGCTTCAGGATTGGTGTGAGGATCATTCAGATCTTCAACTTGTGCTTCATTATCTTCAGTGGGTTCAGTGACAGTTGTTGTCGGAGGAAGAGTGCAGCAATTCAGTTTTGAGGCCAGCGCAATGCAGCAGCTCATCTTGGTGGCCAGTTCTCCATCTCAGCTCTTTCTTTGGGTCAGATGTATTTGTAACCCCAGTTATTATCTATAATAAAATGTTGAGATTATTCCTATTTGATGTGTTGATAGATTGCAGTGCTTATGTGTTTTATTTTACATGGAAATCCTCTGTTGAGTAAATAGTGATTTTACGGCATATCGTGGAGTTTAGTTATTTTTCTGCATTCTTAGTTAAAATATCCCTTTCGGGATATTACGAGTGAGCCAAACAATGCAAAGGTGTGCAATTCTTATCCCATATGCTGACAAGAATATCCTGTATGGTGGTGTATAAGGCTTCTGATGATGTCTCGTACTTGGGGCACTCACTCTGTAAAATAATGGTCCTCAGACTCAATCATGGAATCCCATCCCTCATAAACCTCTCCTAGAATGGGTTGGTCTGTATCTGTAAATCATAGCAAAGCAATGATATGGTCCATGATCTTAATAAGTAGATCTACCCTCTCCCACCAAGCATCATCTAACACTATGTCTTTCGCTCTTTTTGAGGTTGCTTGGTTTGTCTTCCTCCAAAAAGACCAAAACTCTGAAATAACCATGGCTCCAAGAGCAGCCTTGACCTCCCTCGACCTCTTCAACATGATGAATGAAGAGGCAAACCTTGCATCTGCAATCTTCAACAATGATAGATTGGTGTACTCCTTGTAGATTGTGAGGGAATTTGTATGATCTTGTACAAAGTTGCGGATATGTCGTGCCTCATCAATAATACTTCCAATCCAAAGCACATCATAAGCAATAGATTTAAGTGCTAAATTCAAGGAATGGACAATGCAAGGTGACCAAAATACTTGTGGATATTTAGCTTCCACAATCATGCCAGCAAGCTCACAAACAGGTGCATTATCTGTAATGATTTGCACACAATAATCAACACCTACATATTCAATAAATTTAATGAACAACTCACCCATATATTGTGCATCCTTGTATTGGCCAAGTGCATCCACTGATTTCAAGAAAATTAGACCATTCAAGGAAGACACCATGAAGTTGATGAGTGGGTGGCATGTTAGATCTGTCCATCCATCAGAAACAATACTAACCCCAAATGTTGGTCACGTTGATTTAAGAGGCTCAAGCATTTTGTCCACCTCTTACTTTGCCTTAGTCAACAATGTGGTTCTAAGCTTCTTTGACCCAGGAGGCACATACCCTGATGGAGCCCCTTGAGTTAGAACTCGGTACATCTCAATAAATAAAGGTGAGTGTGCAACATTAAAAGATATGAAGTTGTGATAGAAAAATAATGCAATGGTGAGATCAAGCTCTTCCCATTTCTCTTTCTGAAAAATCTTGTCCATTGGAGCAAGTGCCACTGCCTTTCTTTTTGCTGCTTGTCCCCCACCAAAACTCTCAAATGGAAATTTGTTGTTGTTTTTCCTCAAGAATGGAAGGGGATCATCATTCTTTTTTTTTTTAGAAGTTGCAGCCACCTTTTCCATACCAACATTGGCCTATTTTTCCATTTATTTCCTCTTAGCTAGAGACACCTATATACATGCTACAATTCCACAACCTGGTAAAGCCAACAAATGAGATTTCACACGGTAATAAGTGCTCATGAAATGATTGTTGCAATAGTTGTATTTCCAAGCAACATTGCCCCCTCCCTTCAACTTGTTGCCTAGCCCTTGCTCTCTTGTGACATACTTCCACAAGGGATATTTGCTTTCTTGAGTATGTTGTCTTTCTAAATTAACTCTTCCCTCAACATTTGAAGTTGTTGTTGGAGCCCCACTTCCAATAGAGGGAACACTTGTAGACCCTGATCAAATTGGAACAGGGGGGGCATCTCCAATGGAGACATTCTTCCCCTTTCTTTGCCCCTTCCCTGTTGCCCTTGATTGAGCCATGAATGCTGAAAAAAAATGCACAAATTTGTGAAAAAAATGCACATGCAAACTACTGTAATAAAAATGCAAAAAAATTAGAAACAAAATGCACATACATGTTGCTTGAATTGCCTCCAAAATGCTCCCAAACGCTTTTCTATTCACTCCCACACAACCATAGCAAGAGAGTTGGAGAAATGTGAGGGAGAAATGACCCAAAACTGGCCTTTATGGGTCGCGTGGCACGCAAATGAAGGGGACACGTCCCAAAATCGAGACATGATGCACTCGTTCCCCAGACACGATCGGAACACAATTGGACACGATCGGAGGACATGTGTCCCACTGAATCGTGTCTGATTTTCCCGATTCGGGACATGCATAAGGTTTTCAATGAATCTGGTTTCTTAGGATATGATACAACGATGATGATAACGAGACATCTGAGATGAGACTTATAATGCAATCAGAAATTCCTCCCCAATTGAGAGGGAGTGTTGAAATTTAGCAACTGAAGGAGCAATTCTCTCCTTGGAGAAGCCCTACAAACCCTAAGGAGACCCCACCAGTCCTTCGAAAAATTAAATATGCACATGCGAAAATATTATTCTTAATATGGGTCCAAGTCACTTCAAAAATATGAGTCGGTCTAGAAGAGGAAATGCGATCCCCAAGACCACATATAACACATCACTTGACATCATTTGAAGGCATCATCACACACATCATTTCATTTTTTATTAGTTCAATCTAGTCTGAAATTGCAAGGTTTGAGCTCACACGTGTGAAGAGGAGAGAGAGAAATTTGTTGACCAAGTTTGATTTTTGTTTTGGGATTGTTTGACCAGCATTGACTTGAGAGTTTGATTTCGTTTGATTGGTCTTGGATCCATTTTGGAAGGATGAGTTGATTAAGACTTTGACCGAAATTTTCTGGGCACTTTGACCAACGTTGACTGCAGATGTACCACTGGGGTTTTGTAGTGTTGACTTTGACTGATTTATGAGGCAGATGTTGATTGCTTTGACTATGTTTGACCATGCAAGGAAGGCTTGTTGTTGGTCTATTTAACCTGCTTGAAGGATTGACCATTAACTTCATGACTTTTTTTTTAAAGTTTCACTATATATCGCTCATCTTTGATTGGATATTGGATTATTGATTGGGATAGTCAAGGCTTTGACCTTTGACCGATTGTTGATATACTTGGACTATGTATCTTTCTCTATTGAACATTTGATGAACATCTAATAGAAGAAGAATTTGGTTGGGTTTTCCCCCTTATGGGGTTTTTCCCTGGTCTTTGACCTAAATCTCTGTGTCTCGTTGATCTTGGTTGTCTTCTATTGTGCACATTGTTTATTGTTCTATCTACAATTTCTTACAATTATTAGGTGATTGAAATTGAATTAGAAAAGTGATTGTTATTAAAAGAAGAAATTGTTAAAGTGATTATTATAGCATACAACATTGAAAAATTAACTTGCACTTTGACATGCACTATGTGATCTCAACAAATCTGAAACAAAGAGAAAACTTAAATTTTCCAGATAAGCTAATGGAGATCTAACGCCATCATTGTTTGGTTTCGATATTTTTTTTCCAAATTGTTATTTGCTTTTGAATGTGCATTCTTTTTTTGGGCAAGCATGATGTTCAAGGTAAATCCCCAAGAACACCCCCATCCTCCTTCATTAGTAATGTTGTGTGTTTTGCACTAGCTCACTTGGTTGAAAGTTACTTTATTTAGTAAAAAAAAAATTACTTCAAATCTCTTTTTTTGAGATACTTTTTAAAAAAACTCATGCAAACATGAGTTTTTTCATAACTTGAGGGTAAAGTGTATTTCATTTATATTATAATAGTGAATCACTATAATGTAACTTTAATATTATTTTTTAAGTCATTTTCTACATGCAACTCTCATTTATATAATAAATTCATTGTAAAAGTGATTCTCACTTGTTTTATAAAAGTGGGTCACTTCATAAAGTGATTTATTTGTAAAAGTGAGCTTATAGGCAAAGCTGGTGAGGGAAAGGAATTTTTTTTGTTTCTCAACAACATCCATCACCACATGGGCCAACTTCTATCTGCCACGTGGATTTTTGTTATTGTTAATGTCTCTTTAAAAAGGGCATAACTTTCACATCCAAAGTCCATTTTCAACACCATTTATTTCAAAACGGCCTATTTTTTCTAGAGCCTTCCATCGGAACAATCAATTTCAACTTTTGAATCAATATTATCTGCATATTTAATATGGTCACTCCAAGTGAACTTTTGTTTACCAATGCCAACTACTTCTCATGGAAATCCCACATGAAGAATGTACTAAGAAAGAAAGGAATGTATCAAATTACCTTGGAAAAAGAAAAATCCCCCACTAACGTTATAGGAAAGCTAAACAGGAAAATAAGAATGAAGAAGCACGTGGATTAATCAAAATGTCCATTTCTCTTTATTTCTGATTTCAAGGAATCGATGACCCAAATGTAGCATGGGAAAAATTGAAAAAGAAGTTTGGTGAACCTAATGTGATTAGGTCTCATTAACTTGATAAACAAATTAAATCCCAATTATTTCCCTTGCATTGAATATTATTTATCTGTGTTAAAAACACTTCAATATTTACTAAAAGATTGTCAAGACAATCTGAAATATGGCCAATGCATATGTTGTTCTTTCCAAGCTTCGTCCTACATATTATGTTATGTATCTACCTTTTATGCCACTAGAGAAGCTTTAGGGGTTGCATATAAAGATCCCTCTTGAAACTTTTTGTCATTCTTTGGTTAGAGAGCCAGACAAGTTCTTGCGTATTCAAGTGATCAACACTACAGGCACATCTAACAAGGCCTTAGTGGCCCAATAGAAAGATAAAACCAAGCATACCAAGAAGCAACATCCTCACACCGATAAGAAAAACAAGGGTCCCAAACACTCTCAACTAGCTTTTACTCCCAATGGTGACAAAGGGCAAAAATCTTCTACTCCCAATGGTGACAAAAGACAAAAATCAAAGAGTAAGAAAACTAAAAATATTGCAAATTTTGTGGAAAAATGATCATCTAGAGTTTAAATGTTTTAAAAAGATGGAGGCCTTGGAAGCAACGATGAATAAGCACAGCATTAATCTTGATTCTTCTTTCTCTAACACTTCTTCTCATGGACATGCACTTTATGCTTTTGGTTTCTCTTTCAATGCAACCTCTACTTCTTCTAATGAGTAGCTTATTGATTTTGAAGCATCTCATCATATGGCTAAGGATAAAGCCATTTTTTCTACTCTAAGTGATTGTAACAACAAACAAACATTTGTTAGTGATGATAGATCTCTTAATGTTGTTGGGTCTAGAACAGTTCAAGTAGATAATGGCCATTTCAATGATGTATTATGTGTTTCTAGTGTTTCCTGCAACATTCTATCAGTATATCAGATCACTCATTTAAGTGGAGGTAAAATAGAATAGTTTTCACCTCACCAAGTTGTAATCAAGGATTTAAAAGATACTACACATGTCCATGCCACTGGAATTGTTGATAATATTACCAAGTTGTACAAGTTTGACAATTTTGGGTCATCATTTTTTCCCTGAATTTTCATTGCTCATGCAATGACTTGAGCAAATTATTACTCGCAACAATGATTTGAGCAAACTTTGGCATGAGTTGTTTGGTCATCTAAACTATAAAAGTATGGTGACTGATCTTCCTCTCATTTCTTGTAGAGATTGCGTCTGTGTCGATTGTGTTTTCAACAAACATCATCAAGGTAGTTTTGAAAAATGTGCCTCTTGGCACTCCTCGACCCTCTTTCGACTTGTTCATAGTGATTTGTGTGGTCCTCCTTCTTCTCATTCTTTTAATAAGTACAAGAACTTCATTTCCACTTAAGAGTTATCCAAATGCACTTGGGTTTACTTCTTAAAACATAAGAGTGAAGTTTTTCACATACTTTTGGTCTATAAGGCCCGTGTAGAAAAAAATCTAGACATGAACTACAAAGGTTAAGAACAGAAAATAGAGGTGATTATATCAACAACAAATTCACAACTTATTACACTATACAAAGCATTCAAATGCAACACGTTGTTCCATATACACCACAGCAAAATGGTGTTGTTGAGAGAAAGAATCGCACTATGAAGGAATGGCCAATTGTATGATCCAATCTAAGGGATTAAGTCCTCATTATTGGGCAAAGCAATCAATTATGCAAATTACATAGTAAATTGCACTCCCATAAAGGCTTTAAAAAACGTAACATTGGAAGAAACATGGAATAGAATTAAGCCAAATGTGAATTGCTTCCAAGTATTTGGTAGTGTAGCACGGGTTCACATTCCTGATGAGAAAAGGAAAGTTGTTGGATATTCTAAAGATCTAAAAGGTTATAAACTTACTCAACCTCATTCCAATGAAATAATTACGAAGAGAGATGTTAAATTTGATGAAAATCTCTCGGCCTACATGCCCTCTCTAACACTTGTGCCACCTTTTGTTTTTATTATTGTTTCTTCTTCAAATGATGACAATGAGGATGAAAATCCACCTTCACCTTCTGTTAAATTTTGAAGATGTTCTATGCTAGATGCAAATATACTTTAAACTTCTAGGGCTCAATGAAAGTAAGATGCAGATAGAACATACAAATAGATCGATGGAAGACAAGCCAAAATAGAGATAAAGAATGGTGGTGTTACAGCGATCAGCAGGATGCTTCAACCAGCAAAGACTTCATAAGGTCAGCCTCCCACATGTGTCACACAAACCCAAGATGTCTCATCAAGAATGCTCCACCAAGACGCTGCACCAAGAAGCCCTAAACGCAAAATTGAGAATGTTGCTCCAGTACCATCCAAGAAAGAAGAGAATGCCTCCACAAAATGTGTGTGTAATGAACTCCAAGTCTCTCGAATATATAGTCATCTGTGGGGGTGTGTGACACATCTCTTATGCATGTGGGATAAATCAGGCCGACCTTGCACATGTGGAATAAATTCAAAATACATGTTCTGCTCATCCGATCAAGATGATCTTTAGATCGATCTTGCACCTCTCCGAAAGAGGAATCCAATAAAAATATTGGCATTGTCATCTGAGCATCACAACATGGAGTTTGGACCTAGTTGACCAAAATTAACACCTTCTCATCTTTGCCCAGATGAGGCCATTGAACATGAACCTGCACTAGCACCACGACTTCCCAAATGGGTCCATTCAATATGAAAAACAGCTACCGATCTTGTTGACAATCCTATAGATCACACACTCGTTCACAACTCTAGCGAGCCTTCTCTCTTTTGGCTCAAGTTTAAAAGACTCGTAATCCAAAAACATTTACAGAAGCTTCAGGCCATCCAAATTGGGATATAGTGATGAATGAAGAATATTGTTCCTTAATGGTGAATGATACTTGGGAAGTTGTGCCTCTTCCAAAAGAAAGAAAATTTATAAGATGTAAATGGGTGTATATAACTAAGTATGCATCAAATTGAAGTGTTGAAAGACATAAGGCTCGATTAGTTGTTGAAGGATTCTCTTAAGTTGAAAGAATTAACTACAAGGAAACGTTTTCCTTTGTTACCAAAATGAATTCCATCTACCTTGTTCTAGCCTTTGCTACCTCACAAGGATGGGAGGTCCATTAGAAGGATGTTAAGTCCACCTTCTTGCATGGGGATCTACAAAAAGAAATGCAGATGGAACAACCTCTTGGCTATGTTCAAAGTGGCTCTAGCTTTGTTTGTCGCCTTAAAAAATTTCTCTATGGAAACAAGCTCCTCGAGCTTGGCATGCAAAAAAGGATAGCTTTTTTCTTGGCATTGGCTTCTCCAGATGTCATTCTGACCCTAATGTTTACACTAAGAAAGTAGGAAGCTAGATCACAATCCTTGTTCTTTATGTTGATAACATATTCTCACTAGTAGTGACTGTAAACTTTTAAACCCTATGAAATCAAGCCTTAAAAAGAAGTTTGAAAACACAGACTTAAGATATTTACATTATTTCCTTGGCCTCACAGTATTGCAAACCAAGGAAGGAATTTCTTTTTCCCAATCTAAGTATGCATATGACCTTCTACGTCACTTTTACATCTAGCCCCTTCTCCCTTCTAGTCTAGTGTTAAACTTCCTACCACCTACACAACATCTGAAGTTGATGCCACTTTGTACCATTGGTTAGTTGGTTGCCTCTTTATTTGACTCGTAGCCATCCCAAAATTTCTTTTGATGTTGGTCTTATTGCTCGGCATATGCAAACACCCAATGAAAGTCATTAGAAAGTAGCAAAAAAGATACTTCGATATATCTGAGGTACAATTCAATTCGAGGTAATTACAGTTCGAGGTGGACTCCTTTCTTAGTAGGATTCACTGATTCATATTGGGTTGGTGGCCCTCGTTATCAGAAGTCTATTGTAGGATATGTTTTCAGTCTTGGTTCAA
The DNA here is from genome assembly GCA_034641835.2 of Pinus albicaulis. NCBI lineage: Eukaryota > Viridiplantae > Streptophyta > Pinopsida > Pinales > Pinaceae > Pinus > Pinus albicaulis. Next base: position 576,175,793 of record CM076582.1, on the reverse strand, counting down.
AACCTGCCACTTGGGCTTGTAATAAGTGTCAAACCAGGAGGTAACTCCTCAAAACTGCAATGTATTAGCTGAAGAATGTACATGCTTATATAGATGGGAAGTGAGGCTATTGGGATTCAGTTCCCAATGACTCTTGGCCTTCCTTATTTCCTAATAATAAATAATATACAAAAATACAAATGCACACCCATCCATAGGATTAGGTGTCAACATTCCCCCCTTTAATCCGAAGGGATGTTGGTGAGTCCAAGCATCGATCTGAACTTTTCAAACTTCTCTCTTCCAAGTGCTTTGGTGAAGATGTCAGCAGTTTGCTCATTTGTGGAACAATGATGTAGATGGATGGTCTTGGCTTGAACATGATGTCGAATGAGATGGTACTTTGTATTGATGTGCTTTGTTCGATCATGGAACTTTGGGTTCTTGGCCAACTTTATTGCAGAAGTGTTGTCGATCATGAGTGGAGTGGAATACATATGTTTCATCTGCAAATCTTCCAGGATTTTCCGGAGCCACACAATTTCCTTTGTTGCTTCAGCTGCTGCCACATATTCTGCCTCGGTCGTGGAATCTGCTGGAACTGACTATTTGCGTGATCTCCATGAGACAGCTCCTGATCCAAGACTCATGGTGTAACCTGTAGTAGACACCCCTGTTTCTTTGTCGCCATCAAAGTCTGAATCAGAGTATCAGGTCAAGATGAAGTCGCCTACCTGTGTATATTTGAGTCCAAAGTCTTGAGTCCCCTTCAAGTACCTTAGTACTCTTTTTGCAGCAGACCAATGTCCTTCACAAGGTTTCTGCATGAACCTTGAGAGGATTCCAACAGCAAATGAGATGTCAGGTCTGGTGGTGGTCGGATAGATAAGACTTCCTACAAGCTGTCTATACTTATTTGCATCCTCAAATTCCTTCCCTTCAACAGATGTGAGCTTCAAGTTTTGTTCCATTGGAGTGCCTAAGGGTTTACAATCATCCATGCCAAATTTGTTCAAGAGATCTCCAATGTACTTCTTCTGAGAAAGAAAGATGAATTTAGGATGTTGAATTACTTCAATACCCAAATAGTAATGAACATGACCCAAATCAGTCATTTCAAAACCTTTCTTTAACTCTTTCTTCATGGATGCAATATAGCTCTCATTGTTTCCTGTTATCAAAAGATCATCTACATATACCACAAGATATACAACTGTTTTTCCAACTTTCTTAACAAACAAAGTTGCATCATCAAGATAAAGTGTTTGAAATCAAGTTTCAGAAGATGCTCGGTCAATTTCTCATACCAGGCTCGTGGTGCTTGCTTGAGGCCATACAAGGATTTTACAAGTTTGCAAACTTTGTGTTCTTGACCCTTTATCACAAATCCTTCTGGCTGGGACATATAAACTTTCTCCTTTAGATCTCCATTCAAGAAAGCTGTTTTTACATCCATCTGATGAACTTTCCATCCACTCTGAGCTGCTAAGGCAAAGAGAGTCCGGATGGTGGTCCATTTTGCTGTGGGAGCAAACGTTTCTTCATAATCAATTCCTTCCTTCTGTGCGAATCCTTTTGCCACAAGCCTAGCCTTGTGCTTGTCAAGTGAGCCATCTGCTTTGTACTTGTTCTTGTAGACCCACTTACAGCCAATTGGTTTCGTTCCCAAAGGCGGATCAACCAGCTTCAAAGTGCCATTCTTTATCAAGGCATCATACTCCTTCTGCATCGCTTCTTTCCATTCATCATGAGAAGCGGCTTCTTTGAAGGAAGTTGGTTCATGATCTGTAGACAAACTCAATTCACAGTTATAAGCAATATCCACATCAACAGGGGAATCGGAATTATCTACATCACCTTCGATTTGTTGAGTGGAACTTCTTGTTCCTGTTTTTCCAACCTCATCGGGATGAACATTCTCCAGTGTCTTTGTCAGCCATTTGGGAGGACCTTTCTGAGATGGCCCAGGCTGGTCATTTGACTGAGTTGGGATTGATTCAAGATTCAATCTCCCAATTCTGTCAATCACATCATCCAATGTGTCATCCGTGGTTGTTTCTTCATGTGGGGAGAGTGTGGTTCAGGAAATGATTCCACAGTTTGATTCAATATCGGAATCCCCCCTTCAAGGTGTGGAATCACATTATCAAATTCTTTGAAAGACTTTGCATGTGTGAATCTATCCAGGCGATCAAGTTGCCGCTCAACAACCTTGTCACTCTTGGATGATTCAAGAAATATGACATCTCTTGCTATCCCAAACTTCTTATTTGCTTCATCATAGAGACGATATCCTTTGGAGGTATTGGAGTACCCCAAGAAGATACATTTTCTGCTTCTAGCACCAAGTTTGTTCCTTTGACCCTTGGGTATCAAGGCATAACAGGTGGACCCAAAGACCCTGAAATGCTTTACCGAAGGAATGTGGCCATGCCACATTTCAAAAGGAGTTTTATTTCTAACTGAACTTGAAGGACACCTATTCTTTATGTAAACAGCACATAGAACTACATCAGCCCAAAACATCAATTTTACATTCTTGAAAAATAACATGGAGCGGACCATATTTAAGATGGTTCTGTTCATTCTTTCAGCTACACCGTTCTGTTGTGGATTATATGGCACAGTGGTTTGATGTTTGATTCCATGTTGATGAAGATAATTTTCAAATTCGTTTGAGGTGTATTCTTTTCCATTATCAGTACGTAGAGAGCCAATATGTGTTTGTGCATCATTTTCAATCCATACATGAAAATTCTTGAAAGTTTGAAAAGCATCAGACTTATTCTTCAGTAAGTAAATCCAACACATCCTGGTGTAGTCATCAATAAATGTCATCATGAATTTGTTTCCATTTGCAGAAGCAATAGGCATAGGGCCACATAAATCTGAATGAACAAGTTCAAGTTTCCTATGTGCTCTTGAGTGTGAATCATGAAATGGCTGTTTGCTATGCTTTCCTAGAATACATGCATCACATTCCTTAGGTTTTCTAGGAATTGTAGGCAGTCCATCAACACCATTTTCTTCAACAAACGAAGGCTGTCATAATTTAAGTGTCCAAATCTAGCATGCCATAAAAGACTTGATGGAAATGTACCTTCATCATGATATGAACTGAATGAAAAGTTTTGAGCATGAGCAGATGAACCTTTCAGCCTCAAAAGTCTCCCTTCTTCTATTCCCTCCATGACAAGTGAGTGATTTGATGCTGATCTGACCTCTGCCTTGCCATCAAACAAGTGAACTGAGTGTCCTTGCTGCCGGATTTCGATCAGGGACAACAAGTTTCTCTTCAACTTCGGGAGGTATAGAACCTCATGTAGGATATGATCAGGAAGACCAGGCAGTTTAAGCCTGACTGTGCCAAGCCCTGATGGCTTGAGTTTGGATTTATCTGCGAAATATACTGCTCCATCAACTTTGTCAGTGAATTCTTCAAAAAAATCTTTTCTAAATGTCATGTGACATGTTGCTCCTGAATCTAGCGACCAATCATCTCTCCATGAAGTAAATGAAACATCAAATAGGTTTTCAGTTACTCCATTGTTACAATGTGCTAGAACAGAATGAGCTGATTCAGGTGGTTTACCTTTGTCTTTGTCATTAGTTTTACCTTTGTCTTGATTTCTTTGCTGCTGAGCTTTAGATTGTCTGCCCCCCTTTTCTCTGAAGTTTCTTCTTCGTCTTCTGCCTTCTCTTCCTCTGGATGGACCTGAAGCGTGTCTCTTTTCTCTCTGTGCCAAGTAGGCAGCCTCTTTAGAAGATGAAGGGACTGTCATCTTCTTTTGAAGGAGGAGAGAAAAAACTCTGCTGGAAAATTTCTCTTGAAGGAGAGAAAACAAAAAAAATCTATTGCTGGAAAATATACTCAATTAAAAGGGCAAAAACTCTTGCTGGAAAAAATTTTCTGAGTTAAAAACTCTTTCTGGAAACTAAATATGCTCAGAAAACTTTGCTGGAGACTGAATTTTTAAAAAACAGTCTATGCTATAGACTGATTCTGCATAAAAAAAATGTATTTTTTTTTTTTGTGTTGGGAAAAAATGTATATAAAAGGATGATATGGAATGGTGAATGGGGCGTATGGGCAGTGATGCAATATGAGGGGCGGTGTATTAGAAGGTGGGGGGGGGGGGGCCGATATGAAATAGCAATTGGAAGGGTCGCAATGGAAGTATTATGGTATTATGAAAGCGTTGTATATAAAACGTAAGGTGGAGGCGTTTTATATAAAATGTGAATGGAGGTGTTTTATGGCAAACAGTGGTCGGATATATAACCAAAGGCGTTGTATATAAAACGTATTGTATATAACCAAAGGTATTGTATATAACCAAAGGCGTTGTATATATGTATTAACAACAATGCAATGCAATGACAATAATGCAATGCAATGACAGCGTTTTAATGTATTAACAACAACGCATATATAACATAGCGTTTAATAGTCAATGGACACAGCGTTTTAAATGACAGCGTTGAACAATGTTTTATATATATCAACAGAGTTGGATATCGACGTGGAGGAGGGCCGACAGGCCACGGAGGACGGAGGGCGGAGGACTGTATAATGCAGCAAAATAGACAGCGTTAAATAGACAGCGAAGGCGTGCTGGTATAGGGAGATGAAAGGTCAAGTGAAGAAGGGCAGACGGCGGTGTGAGTTTGCAGGTGGTGAGTTAGACGCAGAGAGGAGCGTAAGGTGCCGTGGGGAGAACGAAACAGCGCTCACTGCGTATTGGGTATGCTGTTGTGAGGGCGTGAGTGAATATGAAGTGTGGGATAGAACGCGTGAGGGGTGGAATAAGAGTTTGGAATGAGAGTTGAGGAGCGGTGTTGGGGCGATGTGCAACGAGGGTAGAGGCGTTGGAGTTTGAATGTGCGTGGAGAGGGCGTTGACAGGTAACGCAGGGGTGGTAAGCCGTGGAGGGAGGAACGCGTAGTGAAGGGCGCAGTGGAGGAAGGCCAAAAGGCCGAGTGGGAAGTTCTGCGCGCGGAGGGACGAAGTGTGAGGGTGAGTGAGGTAGGGAAATGAATGAGCGCCAGAATGGGTCGATAGGTATGGAGTGGGGAAAGGAGAATGAGGAGGCCCAAAAGGGTGTTACATAAAAAAAAAATTGAACTTGAATCTGCAGAAGACAGTTGCAGGACTGCTGGACTGGCAGAGCCTGCAAATGTCAGTGCTAAATAGGGAAAAAAAATGCAGAATAACAGTCTAGCAATTAGGAGCAGCAGAAAACAATTAATAAAATTGACTGAGCAAAGGGTAGGGAGTTACACCACAGGGCAGAAATGCCAAATGTGGGGCTGGCTCTGATACCATGTCAAACCAGGAGGTAACTCCTCAAAACTGCAATGTATTAGCTGAAGAATGTACATGCTTATATAGATGGGAAGTGAGGCTATTGGGATTCAGTTCCCAATGACTCTTGGCCTTCCTTATTTCCTAATAATAAATAATATACAAAAATACAAATGCACACCCATCCATAGGATTAGGTGTCAACAATAAGAAACAAGTTATTGCTCTTTCTTCAGCGGGAAGCAGAATACCAAGTAGTAGTTAATGCAAGTCAAGAAGCCTTGTGGCTTCAACAGATCCTTTCAGAGTTTGGATTCCAACAGCAACATTTGACCACCCTCCAGTGGAACAATCAAAGTGCCATCAAGCTCACCAAAGATCCAATTCAGCATCAATGCAGCTAATACAAATGCACTTTATCAGAAAGCTCATCCATGATCAAATTACTAAGGTTCCTTTTTTCCCAACAGATAATCAAGTTGCAGACATTTTCAAAAAGTTTTTTACAAAAGCGAAGTTTTCCAAACTTCTATCCATGATAGGAATTCAACAAGTTTTCATTAAGGGGGGCTAGGATCTAATGCCTCTTTCCTTCTCCTATTGTAAAACTTTTATAAATCCTTCAATGCTATCCCAAGTTGTTCTTAAGGGGGGTTGTTAGGATATTTAGACACTTAGAAATTAGTTAAGTTCAACTTGGTCTAATGTGTTTGTTAGGTAAAATTATGTTTCTTTAATATGCATCAATTGCATTGTAATCTGATAGTCACGATATATTCTAGACATAGAGTGATCTAACATCTCATATTCTACTCGATACTAACAATTCTTGATTCATGGCTTAGCGCCTAATTGGTCCAAAATATTTATTTAAAGAGCAGGGAGGGTCATTGTTGACAATCAATTGTGAGAAACTCTCCCAAGTACAAATTTTCTTTTGCATTAATAAAATTTCCTTGAGTAGCCATGTTTTTTAGGGCCATGGATTGTTTCCCTCTTGCAAGGATTTAACCGCATAAAAATATTGGTGTTGTGTTCTTTGATCTGGTTGTGTGAGTGGTTACTGAAGGTGTTTGTCCTATATGAAAAAATACCTTGTTTTCCCCAAACAATTGTGTTGGTTGAGGATACAAGATGGTAATATCTTCAAAGTTTTAAGGAAAACTAGTACATTGAAAAGAAATAAATCCACCCCAATTTTATCCACTTTAATACTGTATGGTAAGACAATTGATTAGGGCTTCTTCCACTATAAATTTTAGCATGCCCTTGGCAATAGTGTGAATTGGAGTCTCAATATTTAAAAGTGTAGAATGAATTTTGTTTCAATTTATGTTGGCTTGATTGCTCCTCGCAACAACTTTTATGATTAGGATAGCAATAGGATCTAATATTTGAACTTCTTTCTAATATGAGAATCAAGAACGAATGTTTTGGTGTTCACTAATGTATCAATATCTTTAGGCTAAGATACGATTTCATTAGGGGTGTCAAATAGACCTTCAAGTGTAACTAGATCTGTAAGTGTTGCAATGTCAATCAATGGCTTGCCTCCTTCAACAATAGACAAATTTTCATCTATAGCAACACTAAGCTTTTCCACTCCAACTTCACCTATGAGGGTTTCTCTATCTACAATTTCTACTTTGACTTCTACAAGTGTTGTTGATTCCACTAGGTCTATTATGTATTTTTCTCATTCTTTAACTTCTGATTTGTGAGAGCAAGGTTTGATTGATTTCTAAGGTGAGGAATTTCATCTTTATTAGCTAAAACTTTTTTATATTTTCCCTGAAGCTCCTGCATCTTCTCTTGCGAACTCTAGTCATCTTAAAGGATCACATCTGCTACATCTTCTATACCTTCTAATAAGGGAACTTTCGTGCATGACTTCACTGTAAAGTCCTACAATGTTATGTTATTTTTATTATAGAAAATTGTTAAAAACCTCATTTCCAATTCAAGGTGCAAGTGCTCAATGCTTCCATCCATGACCAACCTAATAGATGTTGACATTTTCAGACACAGTATATTCCAAAGAAGAATTTGGAAACATAATCACCAATTGATGCTTGTATATTTTTTACTTCATATATTTTTCGGTAAAAAATAGTTTTTCAATTTATTGATTCAAAAATATGACATTGATTAGACAACTTGACATTAATGTAATTGTTACTTTCTTCAAGGATAATAGCTATGACAACGGATTTCCCTTCAATAAGGTCTTTTAATTTTAATTTAGTGGTAACACTTAAACTGGTCCAAATAAATCATCCTTTTTTGATGTTGGAAAACATTTTTATATTCTCGTCAAAAGATGTCTTCATTGCTAAAAATTCTAGCTTGTTTGATATTCAGGGGTGAACCGAGTTCAAGGATCCACAATATGAGAAATTAATATTTAAGAACCTTGATATCCTTCATTAACATGACTCTGAATATTACTTTCTGATAAGTCCTTGATAAATAGTATTTTTAGACTTTTAAACCTTTTTCAGTTATAAATGGACATTTTATCTTTACAATTAACTTTAATATTCCTTACCTTAATCAGCCACCTGTATCACTTAGGAAACCTTGGTTTCTTACCTTGTACTGCATTTATTAACTACATTTACGTGTTGGGGTAAATTGATTATTTACATCAATCATTTGATGAAATAACTACCTCCCATATCTATCATCATGATAGTTGACCCGATGATCCATTGGTTGTTTTAGTTTCTAGAATAAAGAAAATGAAATCAACTGTCAATGTTGATGTTGCTTTGGAATCTTGAGTCTATCTGCTATAGCAAACCAAGGTCTGTGGTTACCTTGGTTTATAAATTATTTTGTGGGGTGTCATATAAAATTGGTCAATGTGGTGAGATTCCTGTGCTTGACTTCTTCTTCGCCTTTTATTAACATGTGTCTTGATGCAATCTTTGGATTGTCATTCGATTAGAAGAAAGCACTAGAGCTAGTACAGGTCATCCTTACAACTGTAACCTCCTGATGAGGTTATTTTCTGCCCACGCCACCTTTACTAATGTGCCCAGCTTTGTTTTAATTTTTTGAAGGCACTATGGTTTTAATGGTGTATAGTTGAGAACCTTTTCTTCAGTTAGTCACCAATCAATTTTTGTACATTCACCTCAGTGAACCCACACCATTGATGATGCCTGTGTGTTGCCTTCACAACTTCTCTTTCAAAGCTTTGCAACAATATTATTATGTAATAGCATCAATTCTCTGCTACGAATGGTTTCCTCTTCTCCTTTTTGTAGAACAGAAATCACAATACTTGAAGATTTTAGTCAAACGCCAATGACTAAAGATCAGGTTTTAGATTAGCTTTGAAAATTGTGGCCAAAGGCCAGGATCAGACAAGCTCTTATACCACTGTCATGAACAGTGTATCCATTCACTAACTATAAAACATCCAATCAAAATAGGAGATGTGAGGCAAATCCTTAGTGGAAAGATAACATATACAACATGTTCATTAGTTAATTATAAAAATCCAATCCAAATAAAAGGGGAAGGAAATCCATATAGGATTAAATAAAATATATATTGTATTTGAATTAGAGTGATCGATTTACAAGCTCTCCTGTAATAGTGAGACTCATTCACCAGTCTCAAGGATGAATAGTTATGACCCTTGAGTTTTTTAGTGTTATTATTATTAGATGGAGTTATTATGTCAGGTTTATCTCCAATCTAAGACTCTCATATCTACCTACATGAGTGAAGGAAGGTTGTAACATTAGGTAAGGATTGAGATATCATTCACTAGTCACAACTACAAGGGTAAAGGTTTATCACCCTTGGGTTTATTTAATATATTATTATTATTATGTATATTAATACTATGTAATGTATATTTATGTACATTACACTGTAGAGTACCTGAAAGGTAGCAAGTTGATTTGTAGAAATAGCCACCAACTAAAGCAACTAGGAAGCCTCCAAAAACCAATGACTACACCTAGGGGGACCTACAGAAACAATATCCTTTGAAAAGCAAAGTGCTAGGTAGGGGCACCTATCCTTCTAGAAGCAAAGTCTCCCATGATCTGGACTCTATGAAGAAATGAGAGAAATCTAAAGATGGGCACAAGCTAGAAAGATGGACCCCAAACTCTACCTATAAAATGCATTGAGGAACTATTATGTTGTAACAGATGAAGAATTGTAACAAAAGGGTCTAGACTCTCTCTATCCTAGCCCACTCACCCAAAAGCCAGCTATGTACCCATAGATCAAAGCCATAAAGAAATGTGGGCATGATGAGCATGTCCAAGAGATCCACCCTAGACAAGAAACTCTGGAAGTGACATTGAAAGCATTGTCTCTTGATCCCCTACAGTGTTCCTAATGAAATCCAAGAAATATGCTCTGAAAAGCAAAGTGCTAGGTAGGGGAACCTATCCCATCCAGAAGTGGAGTCTCCGTGACCTAGACTCAATGAAAAGAGGAGACAAGTCTAAAGATGGACCCCAAACTTTACCTAGACAATGAACTAAGGAACTATTATGTTGCAATGGATGAAGCATTGTGACAAAAGGATCTAGACTTTCTCTATCCTAGCCCACTCAACTGAAAGTAAGCTGTGTCCCCATACCTCAGAACCATATAGGATTGTGGGTTCAATGATCGTGCCCGAGAGGTGCACCTTGTACAAGATACTCTAGAAGTGATGCTAAAAGCACTGACTCTTAATCCCCTATCATGTTCCTCATGAAGTCCATGTCACTGATGATAGCTAGGACAAATGCTTCTGCATAGCTAGGTGTCAACCATGCAGAAGATGTCCAAAAGCCTCTTTAGGTATTTGTTCATGTTGAGTAAGTGACGTTTAGACTTAGGAAAAGCACATTGATTGATTTATTAATTAATGTTGGCTATTGGGATAAGGTTTTATTATGAAAAGTAAATTAATTTACTTTAGTGACTTAGATCGAATCTCTACCATTGATCTAAAGTGAGGCTTAGTATATAATCATATTCATTCATCACTTACGAGATCAAGGGTTTGAGCTCAGTGAGAAATTATTTTTTTTCAACGAGAGCTCAATGAGAAATTATAAAAGAATCTCAAGGGAGAGGTGAAAGACACATTGATTTCACTGGTAGAGCAACTTTCTTAAGAGGAGTGAGACACTCAAGATTGAAGAGAAAGAAAAGTGTGCAGTAAGGAGATTCGGGTGAGAAGAATTCAAAGGGCCAAGATCTTGGAGAGAGGAGACCGAGGTTTGTGACAAGGCCGAGACTTCGGACTAGAGGCTTGCACAAGGGGGTCGTATGACTTAGGTGAAGGGTGAGCTTCTCCCAATGCACAGGAGGCAGTACAAGGTTGGAGAAGGTTGGCAATTTACTGGTTGGAGAAGCCGAGTTTCCAACAGCCAAAAATTTTCAAGGGGCCAAATTTTTCAGGAGGCCGAAATATCCATGGGGGTGAAAATTCCAGGTTCTATTTTGCCGTATTTTTGTGTATTCTCTGGGAGTCATTTTCCCTATTAAGGGAACCCTTAATTTTCCTAAGTAATAATAGTGAAGGAGAAATTAGAGGGAGAAAAAATTTGTTGTGTTTGTGTTACTGTTTTGTGACTGGTTTTCTGTGTTTGTGGATACCAGTGTATTTTTATACAGCAATTTTTCAGAAAAATAATTTACTGGATGAAAATCAGATCTGGTATTGGAAAATTTAACAGTCCAAGAGGTCGAGAGCACTGTGAAGATGACCAAGCACCACTACATATAGTCTCATGATGACAATGAAAAGGGTCTTTCAAATACCAATTGTAATCTCTGGAACAAGGTCTCCCTTAGAACAAAGTTGAAAGCTTTTTTAAAGTACACAAAGCTGCAAAATCCTTTCAAGGAGTGATGATGCGCCTCCAAGCAAAATCTTGGTCAATGCTCTAACAATCCTAACAAAAACTTGGATGTCCTCTGGCCCTAAGGTACCTCCTCTCTAGCTTATTTGATAGCAACATATAAAGCACTATACCCTAAAGTTTGGCAAAGGTTTCCCCAATCATGATGGCCCTACAATTGTCGGGGTTTGAAGTAACCCTCAATTAAAAAATGGGGTGGATGATACGATGGAACCATGATGAAGGGAAACAAAAACAAACAACATGATTAAACAAATTAAAAATGTGGAAGTCAAGAGAGTGTATACCATGTTTGAGAAAAATGACCTAAAGGGCTTCCTGTCAGCAACTTCGTTGGTTCCCATGATCTTGATGGCTCCCCTAAAATTGCCATGAAAGAATATACAACAAGAAGGGAGAGAAGCAATGCGGATTGGAGGCTTGGAAGGGACGTAGAGAGAGGTAGTGTATGAGAACACAAAATGATGGTCTATGTTAAGTGGGAGAGAAGCATGGGTAGGAAAAAGGGCATGCCAGAAGGCTTTAGGTTAATGGTGGATGGCCTCAAGGAACTTGTGTCTCCTAGTGGATAATTGTGCTTTTTGTGACAGAGAAGAAACTTGTAATCTCTCCAAATGTGAGGGATGAACGAGGGCTCATGTGAAAGAGAGAACCAGAAATGTCCATGGAGTTCGCACTCTTCATCATACGAAGGCTTCATAGGGCAAAGGTGAGGGGGCAATGACATGATTGAGGCGACAGATGCTATGGATGTAGGTATCCAGGGAAAACTCCAACATGGCTTCAGAGAGAAGCTTGTATTTGACAACAGTCATCTCATATTTGGATAGAGTGTTCAAAGAAAAAGTGACACATGCACTATCATAGTGGTATTCTTTCTCAGAAATAAATAAGTACAAAATGTTACATTTACAGCTTTAGTATTGAACAATAACAGTAGCTCACCTCACTAAGACCAGAAAATTTTCTCTGATGTTTCAAGTTCAGTTCCAATCGCTCCAGCTCAGCCTCAAGCTCAGCTTCAACGCTAGTCATATTCTGCATTCTTTTCTCAGACTCTTCAATTGTAGTCCTCTCACCAATCTCACAGCCCACCTCTGGCAATTTATCAGAAGAGGAGGTATGCCTTGTTCCGTGTCCTTCAGCAAAAGGATCCCGCCAGGTTTCCACACAGTTATGAACTTCGCCAGTGAGGTCCTTCACAGTCAGTGAATCGTGCATCTTTAGCTCTTCCTCTAGGTCCTCAACCAATTCTTCTGATTGCCTTAATAAATAGTTTAGCCTCTCTATTTCCTTCCTGCTTGAAATGATTGCAAACATGATGCCAACACCAATTCCAAAACTGAACAGAAGACATCCAGCAGTTGTATCTGCAAAAAGGATAAGGCTCAAATCAGCTGTCAAATTGGAAGTATGATAATATTTGCAAACACTGAACCTAGTAAGAACTCCTCCACCCAAAAAACCATAAATGTATTTTTCGACACTTTTTTATTTAGAAAATGTAAGGTTACGTGTAACTACAAGTCTAAGCTCAAGGCAAAGCAGTAATATATAGGTCAATAGTATGATGACATTCATGAGCACTGAACCAAGTACAACCAAAAAACATAAAGGTACTTTGCAACAATCTATCGTCTAATCAAAACATATACCAAGGATGTAACTACAAGTCTAAGCTCTCTCTCTCTAGAGTCTATATATATATGTGTGTGTGTGTGTGTGTGTGTGTGTGTGTGTGTGATTACCATATAGCACATTAGGTAGCACAAAAAGGGGAGCAAATATCCTCTCTATGAAATAATTTAATTTTTTTGTCCACACACACACACATACATGTCAGAATCCATTGCGCAACCATTACCATGTAGCACACTATGTAGCATAAAAAGGGGGTCAAATATCCTCTCTATGAAATAATTGAATTTTTTTTGTCCACATTTCATTTAATTTTGAAATTTCTGAACACACAGATATACATACATAAAAGTGACACAACTAGGGAAGAAAGACATGCCACTAAGAGAAATTAGAATGACTTGCAATCATGAATGGCCTGACTACATCTCACTCTCGTAAGAATACGTGCCCTTGGTTTGCAGAGTGGGAACCACATTCCATCATGAAAGCCTTGCTTTGGAGTTAGGAAAAAGCAAATGCTCCCTTAAGCCAACCTTCAGAGGTTGTAGACAAGTGGGTAATTCAGGAATGCAGAACTCTCTTACAAATCTTCATGATTGAGCTCATGTTGAAAACTTCAACAATGCCAGGACAAACTTTCACAATATAAAAGGGTCAAGTAGCATAAAACCAGGAGAAAAAATAAAAGGCAGCTGTACCCAACACCCACCTAGAAGAAGAAATATGTGAAGAAGCAAAACCTCTCATTAAATTTACAGGAAAGAGAACTTCAGCTTTGCAAAAGCCTTCCAAAAAACAGGAAACCCAAACTTTCCAAATAAGATTTCTATTCTAGAATTTAGAAAACATGGAAGGTGATGCCTCCAAAATATTGGAGGATGTTGGAAAAGATAATGTGAGACTGAGCAGTAGATCCTGTAGAGCCTCCACCTAAAACCCAGACAGAAATTGATAAAAGATTTAAAACACCTGAAACTTTAAATAAATAAATAAATAAAGAAGCAAGAACGTGGAGTTTCAATTGATTAAGAAATTAATATTGACAAGGATATGACTCTACAAAATCTTGGTATTGACATTGAGACTAAAAGGGCAGAATGCCAAGAATGCACCACAGTAGAGAAAAAGAAGCAATGAACCATCACAATGGAGAGCATATAGGAGACTCGGAGAAACCTAGAGGGCTGGTATTCTCGCTCAGCTTGACTGAAAGGTTCAATGTGATCCAAGAGTCTAAGATTTTATTCAGAGTTGAACATAGTCTAGAAGGAAAACAAATTTTAGGCCCAGATTAGTTTCTTACAGGAATCTAAATAAAGTTTGAAAGATATAGAGAAGGTGAAATACAAACTATATAAGAATTTTAAGGTTGAGGATACTAATGCAGTAGATTTATCAAAAGGTACAGCCCTCTTATGGAAAGGAAAGACACTACAGATGGAACTGTACAAAACCAGTTTTTAATTCAGTCAACCTTTTAAATTAATTTCATTAAAATCTAAGTTGCACGAAATGGGGAAACGGGGTACGAGTTTCCGAAACGGTTACGGGTACGAAACATGACCTACCCCCTCCACCCCCATATATATGTGTGTGTGTGTGTGTGTGTGTGTGTTAGAACATTTAAGAAATGTTATGTGCAATCATAAATCATACATAATACATTATTATATTATGATTACGTTGTCCAATGTCATTGCATAAACTATAAGTCTGTCAATTATACATGATGATGAAACATACTAACATTACATTTAGTCATGAAGGATCACATAATGAAAGTAGTAATATTCAAAAACTGCCTTGATAAATGAGGTTTATTATAAATATATATCCAAAAGCAGACTTTATATGAGGCTGCAAGTACAATACTACATCAACAAGTATCCAACTATGGACAATGAACATATATAGAAATAAAACATGAGCTCAATCTAGTAAACAATAAAGACTAACAGTCTTCAATCTTCATTCTCATCATCATAATCCTCGTCAAAAATAGACGAAGCATGCTCAACAGTGGATGGTGGAGCAGAAGAAGATGATGGGCCAATTCCACTTCTAAGCTCCCGGTCCTCAATATTCAGGGCAGCAAGAGAGAGCTCCAAATCAGGAGTTTTTGGATCCACATCCCATTCTGTAGGACCATTGCTATATTTTGGACCCCTACAAGATGCAAGGTGAAGGTTGGAGTGCACATAAACTAGATCCTCTGCCTTCTGTGAACCCAACCTATTGCGCTTCATGGAATGAATAAAACAATAGATGCTCCAATTCCTTTCTGCTGATGAAGAGCTTGCCACTTGTGAAAGAACACGAATGGCAAGGTTTTGCAAATGTACACCATTTGCTCCATGACAAATCCACCACCTAACTGGACTCATGGTGTTTCTCTCCAAAGCTACTATATCTGAATAATCATCTAATCTGAATATTAATTTTTGCTCAGATTTTGCTTTTCTAATGTTCAGTCATAAATAAAAAGGGTGTTGGGACCCATAACCTAACTTAGGAGAAATAAACTTCCTAAAGTCACTTAATCAACAGGATGCCTTCATCGTGGGGCCCAAGGGGACCAAGTGACAGCGCAAGGAGAGGGGCCGCGTGGACCAAGCAACCCAGTGGCAGTGTGGGCCAGGACAGCGCAGAGTAGGCAGGGCAACATGGCAAAGGAGGACAGCGCAGCACAGTGGGGCCCAAGGTGATGTTAGGGTCTCAAGCATAAAAGGGAGTGAGGGCCTAGCTTCTCATTCATTCTATTATGCATCTTCAGAATTTCTGTCTAACAGATATTGAGCACAAATACGTTGTTTAGCTAAGTATGCAAGCGTTGTTCAGCACGCGGATGTCTCCGAGCGGAGATCCCAACCTCAGTCTCGGGGGACTTCGAGCGCCAGCTTAGGTGAGGAGCTTTACCTTCAGTTTTCAGAGCAGAGAACGCAGAACCATTCATCCAGGAGTTACACAGTCATCAGGCAGCGCAATCACCCAGAGAGATTACGCAGTCTTGGAGGAGGGCAGCTCCGAGAGTGAGGGAGATTCAGGAGTTTCTGTCTGGGAGAAGTGTGAGGGGATCAGCCCTTCACAAGTTGTATTTTGGCGCAGCAAGAGGCCAGCATTTACAGCCATTCAGTTCAGAGGCCAGTGTACTCACCAGGAGTGTGTAATTTTCCCAAGGGGGTCAAATTCAGGGGTTAGCCTTTCCAGAATTCCTTCCTGGGTTTTTTCGGGTTTTGGGAGGAGAGTTCATAGCCAGAGTTTCATAATTTTCTGAGTTGGGGAACAGCCCCAAAGAGCAGCTCCATCCCAGCCACAAGCAGCACTTTCCAGCAACTCAAGGAATTACGTAGTCACTAGGAGAAGCAGCCATCCATAGCAGGGTTTGGAGTGATATTTCAGCTTGCCTTGAGCAAGCCAAGGTGCCATCATTTTGATCACCTTCTTGTGTTCATTCCCTATATCCAGATATATAATAAAATGGCTCAGCTTTTCTGAAATGTTTGCAGTGATTTTTATGGTGCATCTCTATTAGTTGTAGTTTTTGTTTATGTTGCTTTGTATTGTTGTTTATTTCACAGCGTGAGACCCCAAGGGGATTTCACATCGGAGAAGGGTCTGGTACTTCTCATCACACACAGGAGCAGAACACGGCGCAGCAAGTGGTGCTACGCACTCCCCCAAGTTCCACTGTGCCCAAATTCTTGACGACAGGTACGGGAACTGGAGGACCACAGGAACCGGAGATGGCTCATTACGGGGACTATTTTGCAGAGTATCAATCATAAGAGCGAGAGTTTGGGGAAGCCCTCACTTTCCACGATTTCTGCCAACTGAAGAACAACAACAGACCCCACAACCAGAATAGAGGAGGTGGGTACACAGGGAGGTGAATTGCAACGTACCATGGGAAGATTTTTCTTGCCAACATATGAAGGGTCATCAAAATGTTCAGCAAAAACTTGGGTGGAAAAGCTGGACATTTACTTTCAACTGAACCAGATGGCGGAGGTGGAGGCCATCAAGATGGCAACGCTGCACCTTGAGGGGGAAGCCCATGATTGGTGGTTCCATGGGATGGCCATGTTGGGTCACTCAGGAGTGACAGCGTATGTAGAGTTCACTCGGAGATTGGTGGAGCGATTTGACCGGAAGGATCCAAAAGAGCATTTTGTCGAGATGACCAAGCTCAAACAGGCTGGGAACCCAGAGACCTACATTTCTGAGTTCTTGAGACTTTCAGTGATGGTGCCAAACTTGTCTGCAGCCAAGACGATTTACATGTTCATTGATGGGTTGGCAAAGCCTCTGCGTGGGTTAGTCAGGTCTACTAGACCTGCTACACTTCAGGACGCAGTTGGGAGGACAAGGAACTTGCAGGATGCTTTGCCCAGGACTAGAGCTCCTTTCTCCCAGAGATCGGCATTCCAGCCAAAGGGGAAAGACATGAGAGTTCCACCGCCGAAGGGGAACCAAGGCTGAGGGCCTTTAGATGATGATACCCGAAGAGATTTGAGACGAAGGAAGCTATGCTTCACATGCCAGGAGCCATGGGCATAGGGTCATCAATGTGCCACAGAGAAGGCACATTACATCGAGGTCTTCTCCGACAGCTAGGGAGAAGAAGATGCGTATGAGGAGTTGGAGGGAGATGTCAGCGTTGATGCACCAAGAGGAGATCACCCACCACCACCTCCCCAGGAGCAGGAGGGGCAGCGTTTGCACCCACAAGAAGAGTCCTTGCATCTTTGCGAGGAGTTCCTAAGTATTTGACACTGCGTGTCCGAGGCACAGTCCAAGGACAGCATGTTTCAGTTCTGGTGGATAGTGGGGCCACTCATAACTTCATTGATGCCCAACTAGTGCAGAGGAGGGGTATACCGACGGAGAGTTTTGATGGGTTCTCAGTGGTTGGTTTTGGGTGCCAGAACCATGCAGTGTATGAGGTATGTTCCAGCATTGGCAATGACTATGGGGACGTACACGGTGACTGACCACTTCTTTGTGGTTGACATCCCAGATACCAATGTGGTATTGGGAGTGCAGTGGTTGATTATGTTGGGTAAGGTCACCACAGATTGGGAGACATTGGAGATGGAGTGGAGTGGGAAGCATGTGATGATCAGAGGCATGCACGCCTACCCTCCGCAGACAGTTTCAGCACACCGAATGGAGGCAGACTTCTGGAAGGGGGACATAGAGTGGGCAGTAAAGCTACGTATTTCAGAGGCAGCAATTACAGGGTAGCCAGTACACCCCGATGTGCAGTCGATTTTGGACAAATACTCCACGGTTTTTGGGGACATACCACCGAGGCAGCCACCAGACTAGGGGTTTGAGCACACTATCGAGTTGGAGCAAGGGATCCAGGCAGTGATCACGACCCCCTATAGGAACCCCAAGGTCTACAGGGATGAGATTGAGAGAGCTATCCATAAGCACTTAGCACTGGGACACATCCGACCCAGTACTAGCCCATTTGCTTCTTCTGTTGTTTTGGTGAAGAAGAAGGATGGCACACTACGGATGTGCATTGAGTACAGGGCACTCCACAAAAAGACCATGAAGAACTGATATCACATCCCTAGGATTGATGAGTTGATGGATGAGCTGAGGGGATCGAAGTTCTTCCCCAAGATCGATCTGAGGTCGGGGTACCATCAGATCAAGGTGAGGGACCAGGACGTCCCCAAGACTGCATTCAGGTGCCACTATGGCCATTTCAAGTTTTTGGTGATGCCCTTCGGGTTAACCAACGGACCAACCACCTTTTAGTCTTGCATGAACCACATCTTCCATGGTCAGTTGAGGAAGTTCGTGTTGGTGTTCTTTGACGACATCCTCATCTACAGCCGCACATGGGAGGAGCACTTGCAGCACATTGAGGTTGTACTACGTATTTTGGAGGAGCATCATTTCTATGCTAAGCTCTCCAAATGCGAATTTGGGCTGACAGAGATGCTCTATTTGGGGCACATCATTGGTGGGGACTAGGTGAAAGTCCATGAGGAGAAGATCCGGGCCATCCGGGATTGGCCAGAACCAAAGAATGTGACAGAGCTCCGGGGATTTGTAGGCATCTGCACCTACTACCGGAAATTTGTCACGGGGTTTTCTCAACTTGTTGCACCCCTCACAGTTCTTACCAAGAAGGGGGCATTTGGCTGGACTGATATTGCGCAGAGGGCTTTTGACAAGCTCAAAGAGGTGATGAGCAGTTGTCTGGTATTAGCTTTGTCGGACTTCACGCAACCCTTCATTCTGGAGTGTGATGCTTCAGGGGAAGGAGTAGGCGCAGTGTTGATTCAGGGGGGCCACCCTATAGCTTTCAAGAGTTAGAAGCTACTACCGCATGAGAGGTTGTATCCGATATACGAAAAGGAGATTTTGGCCATTATGCATGCATTGGCCAAGTTCCAGCAGTATCTGGTAGGTAACAGGTTTCGGGTGAGGACTGATCACAACAGCATCTGATTTTTCCATGACCAGAAGCAGTTGCAGGAGAGGCAGCAGAAGTGGGTCAATAAGATTCAGGCCTACGACTTTGACATTGAGTATGTCAAAGGGAAGAACAATGCGGTGGCAGATGATTTGTCACGCAAGCCAGCAACGTTATCCTTGATGAGCTTAGACGCAGACTTGAGGGCTCAACTCCTGGTGGAGTATTCGATGGATCGTTTTGCCTGTGAGGAGTTGGACGGCCAAATCACAGATGACAGGTACAAGGTGATGGATGAGGTCATCTATTACCGGGACAGGATCTTCTTGACTGGGAATTCTCAGCTCAAGGAGAAGATACTGCGTGCATCCCATGATTCTCCACTATCAGGCCACCAGGGATTCACAAAGACCTACAAGGCCATCAGGGAGAGGTTCTCTTGGAGAGGCCTCAAAGAGGACATACTCCGGCATGTCAAGGAGTGCGAAGTATGTCAAAGGAATAAGGGAGAGATGAGCCACCCTTCCGCTTTGCTACAGCTGCTTCCCATTCCTGAAGGAAAATGGGAAAGCATCTCGATGGATTTCATCACAGGGTTGCCCACAGTGCGGGGCAAGGATTGCATCTTTGTGTTTGTTGATCGACTAACAAAGTATGCCCATTTCTTCGCCATATCAGCGCAGTACACAGCTTCACAAGTGGCCGAGCTATTCTTCCATAATGTTTTCAGATTGCATGGCCTTCCCAAGACCATAGTCAGTGACAGGGATGGTCGTTTCATGGGCAGATTTTGGCAGGAGCTCTTTTGTTTGGTGGGTACGAAATTAACTCTTAGTACCAGCTACCACCCACAGACGGATGGGCAAACAGAGATAGTGAACAAGTGGTTGGAAGGCTACTTGCAGAACTATGTCACGAGGCAGCAAAAGGCATGGTTGTGTTGGCTTCACCTGGGAGAATACTACTACAACACTAATTTCCACATGTCTATCGGTATGTCTCCATTTTATGCTTTGTATGGATATCATGCTCAAAATTTTGTTGATTTTATGTTTGGAGCTAGCAAGGCCCCCAGGGCCAAGGACTGGATCCAAGAGAGCCAAGATATACTCTGGGCTCTCAAGGAAAACTTAGCCACAGCACAGAACCAGCAGAATTTGTATGCAGATAGAGGGCGGGTAGAGAGACAGTTTGAGGTGGGTGACTTGGTCTATCTCCAACTTCAGCCCTACAAGCAGTCTACACTGAAGCAAAAAGGGGCCAAGAGACTTAAGCCCCGCTTCTATGGGCTTTACAGAGTGATCTGACGGGTAGGAGAGGTTGCTTATGAGTGGGAACTGCTGACGGGGAGTAGGATACATAACATCTTCCATGTGTCATGCCTGAAGAAGGCTTTGGGACAGCGGGTGATTGCCACAGGGGAGCTCATACCTACAAATGATGAGGGGCATCTAGTGCGACATCCGGAAGCTATTTTAAACACCCGGGAGAGACAGTTGCGAAGCAAGACAGTCAAGGAGTAATTGGTGAGATGGAGGAATCTCCCAGATGAGGATGCCACTTGGGAGAGTGATTAGATCCTGCAGTATCCATCCTTGCAGTTGCTTGAGGACAAGCAACATTTTGGCGGGGAGGACTATAATATTCCCAATTAGCAGCAGCTAATTGGGAATATTAATTTTTGCTCAGATTTTTCTTTTCTAATGTTTGGTCATAAATAAAAAGGGTGTTGGGACCCATAACCCAACTTAGGAGAAATAATCTTTCTAAAGTCACTTAACCAACATGATGCCTTCAGCGTGGGGCCCAGGGGGACCAAGTGACAGCACAGGGAGAGGGGCAGTGCAAGGGCAACGTGGGCCAGGACAGCGCATAGTAGACAGGGAAGCGTGGCAAAGGAGGACAGCACAGCACAGTGGGGCCCAAGGGGATGTTAGGGTCTCAAGCATAAAAGGGAGTGAGGGCCTAGCTTCTCATTCATTCTATTATGCATCTTCAAAATTTTTGTCTAACAGATATTGATCACGCTTACGCTGTTTAGCTAAGTCTGCAAGTGTTGTTCAGAACGCAGGTGTCTCCGAGCGAAGATCCCAACCTCAACCTCAGGGGACTTCGAGTGCCCGCTCAAGTGAGAAGCTTTACCTTCAGTTTTCAAAGCAGGGAATGCAGAACCATTCATCCAGGAGTTGCGTAGACATCAGGCAGTGCAAAAACCTAGAGAGATTACACAGTCTTGGAGGAGGGCAGCTCCGAGAGTGAGGGAGATTCTAGAGTTTTAGTCCGGGAGAAGTGTGAGGAGATCAGCCCTTCACAAGTTGTATTTTGGCGCAATAAGAGGCCAGCATTTCCAGCCATTCAATTCAAAGGCCAACATACTCACCAAGAGTGTGTAATTTTCCCAAGGGAATCAAATTCCGAGGTCAGCCTTTCCGGAATTCCTTCTTGGGTTTTTCCGGGTTTTGGGAGGAGAGTTCATAGCCGAAGTTTCAGAATTTTCCGAGCAGGGGAACACCCCCAAAGAGCAGCTCCATCCCAGCCACAAGCAGCAGCAATAGCTCAGGGAATTACGCAGTCACTAGGAGAAGCAGCCATCCATATTAGGGTTTGGAGTGATATTTTAGCTTGCCTTGAGCAAGCCAAGGTGCCATCATTCTGATCACCTTCTTGTACTCATTCCCTATTTCTAGATATATAATAAAATGGCTCAGCTTTTCTGAAATGTTTGCAGTGATTTTTATGGTGCATCTCTATTACATATAGTTTTTGTTTATGTTGCTTAGAATTGTTTATTTCCTATTCGAAATATTACATCTTCGTTCACCTCCCTGTGAAGATGAGTTGGAAACATTATCATAAGGGATTTTTTCACCCCATTAGCCACCTCTCTATCCTTATGGGGTGTCTTCCTCTTCCCATTGCTTTGAGCAATAAGCTCTTCATCATAAAATCTCGGGTTCAGGGCATGTGCTAAAGTGTGCAATGGAGTGTTGAAATTGCTCCACCTGCAACAATGAGTTTCTTGACTAAATCAGCAAAATGAGCATCAACAAATAAAAGTTGTGGAGACTCTTGTGAAATGATTTCCATAGTTCTCTCAACCATGGTATCCATGCCATCATATACCTCTCCTAAGAAAGTTTGTTCTATGTCAGCACCCTAAAGAAGCTCAAATGCAGGGGTTGTGAACTTTAGCAAGAAATCTATCTTGCTCCACCACTCCTCATAAAGGCACAATCAATGTACCATATACCCTCGCTCTGAATCTGTCTGTCTCCACTCAGCCCAAAGTTGACTCACCACCATAAAAACTAATGGTTGCTTAACCTCAATAAGGTGGTGCAACATTAGTCAGTTTGAGGCATATCTTGTCTCAGCTACTTTCAACAACTCCAATTTGGAGTACTCTCGAAATATTGCTTGAGATTGGTGGTGGTTGGTGATGAATTTAACGATCTCCCTTGCTTCCCTTGTGAATTCCTTTATTCACGAAACTTTATTATCGATCTCCTCTAAGATCAAATTCAGGTTATGGACAATGCAGGGTGTCCAAAAGATGTGGTCATACCTCCCCTCAATAATTAAACCTTTAGCTTTGCAAACTGGGGCAGTCTCCATGATAACTTGCACCACCCTGTTAGGTCTTATTTGTTCAATAGATTTTATTAAAATATCAGCAATGAATTGTGCATCTTTTACCCCTCTTGAACAGTCTTCCACCTTTAAAAACATTGCTCCTTTTGGTGATATTTATCAATGGCCTTTAGCTTTGCAAACTGGTGCAGTATCCATGATAACTTGCACCACCCTGTTAGGTCCTATTTGTTCAATAGATTTTATTAAAATATCAGCAATGAACTAGGCATCGTTTACCTCTCTTGAACAATCTTCTCCCTTTAAAAACATTGCTCCTTTTGGTGATATTTATCAATGGCCTACGCCTTGTATATGTCCATCTATCTGAGACTATGCTAACCCCAAAGCTACTCCAAAAAGTGTTGGAAAATGTAACTAGGTTCGGTCTTCATAATGTACTCTTGATTTTTGTATTTGATATAAAAGAGAAAAGAAAATCATTATTTTTATTTTTATAGCATAGGTTTCATGCTCTAGGTCAATTTGTTTTTAGGTCAAGCACCCATTGTGTGCTTCTAGGGTATGTCATAGAGTCAAAGAAATCAATGAATCATTTTAATATGTAAAAGACCCTATTGGGCATCTTGTATCATGTAAATAGGATTTATGTAAGTCAAAATTGTATCATAAAGTCCCTCCAAGACCAAGTCGGCCTACAAGGAGATAAGTCGGCCTACAAGGATAAAGTCGGTCTCTTTGAGGGCTACTCAAACCTCACAAGAACTGTTTATATACAAAATGCTCGACCTCATTTGAGAGGCATCCAAGAAGCTCAATCCAAGCAAGAGAAAGGAGCGAAGAAAAAAGAGAAAAGGAGAATCGAAAGGAAGACAAACCGAATTTGTGAGGATTGTTATGATCTACAATCTCACACACATGTGAAAGAATTAGGGCATCATATAATTGCAGCAGACCAAATTGCAGACTTGCCAAGAGAAGTTGAAGTTTGGGAGCAAAGAGATGAACTTTTCAAGCCGAGTTCTAAAGGAAGAGGATACACACAAAGCGAAGGAGAAAAGGAGTCTTAACCTACCATGTATCACCCACACTTGTAATCTAGGGTTTCTGCAGTTAGGCCAAAAATTGCAGTCATAACTTGCAAGTCCAAAACTGATGTCGAAGGAGAAGTTGCAGTAGTTTTGAAGCAAGTTTGACTTGTGTTGACTTTGTGAGAAACAAGTTCATCAAGGAGAATTTTGACTTAGGTCTTGGAATTCGTCATTTGAAGATTCTATAAGAAGAGAAGAATTCTTGTGGATTTTCCTCTCAAGAGGAGAGGTTTTGGCTCGGCTAGCAACCTATATTTTATGTCCTCTTGTCCCATTGATCTTCATAGTTTGGTAGTTGTTTGATGATAAGAACACAAAATTAATCAAGTGAAAGAAGAAGATAATTACAAGTACATCAAGTTAATTAAAAGAACATCACAAGCAGTTATCAAAGTAAGAGAAATCACCCTAATATAGTTGCCCTCGATTTCTCAACGGAAAGAACAAATCAGTGATATGATATCCTCCACAAGCTCCTTCTCATTTTTGAGAAGTTGACTTCTAATTCTTTCATAGTTGGGCCCCTTGTACTCTGTGGGAGCTTTGTTAACTGCCCTTATCATATCTTATCAGTAAGGAGACGGAGCAACATTGAAAGGGATACCACAGGCAAAGATGCACCTAGCCACTCTGGAATCAGCTTCTTCTCTCGCTTGCACATTCACCAATTTAGCAATTTCTCTCTTAAACTGAAGCAGATGCCCCTCTAGTATCTTTGGATGGTGGTAGTTGTTGTTGTTGAGCCACTTTCCTCTTCCTTATTTCAACCACAATCCCTGGCTCGGTGTTTGGAGCTTGAGGAGTAGCATTAGCAAGCTCTGCATGCCTTCTTTTAAGTTGATCAACCTCATCTTGCTCTCTTTGATATGCCCTCCTCGCCATTTGGTCAATTGTTTTTGGGCAACCTGCAATCCCATGTCCTCCTTCATGCAAAAAATGTGCCTTCACTCTTGGGTAGGAGTCGTTACACAAATTACTGCAAAGATTACATCGTCATTCCCATGAGCCACCACCTACACATCTTTCAAGCTTTTGAACATGCCTCCAAAGAGGATAATAGTTAGCCCTCTGGTTGGACTTGGGTGCTGAACTTGAACCTTTATTGGAAGCCACTGCTACAAAAAAAAAAAAAATTGAAAAAACAAATCTGTAAAGAAAAAAGTTTTTAACATTTTTTGAAGCATAAACCCACAAAAAATACAAGAAATAATGGGAAAAAACTAAGAAAATGAATGCTTCTTACTGAAATTAATTTGTTGTAGCTAACTACCCCGAAATTCCACAAAACACCAAAGAAAGATGGTTGGAGTTGCGCCAAAAACCAAGAATGTTGTAGCCAGAAACTCCCCGCTCTAAATCTGCTTGTGAAATCTCTTTTGCTTGTTGTTGAAATCGCCCTAGCTGAAACCACAGCTCTCTTCCTCTTTTCTCCTTTCTAAAAACGCCCCTTTCCAAGTGAAATGACTTGCTCAATTTGTGTGATGAGGGAATGAGGCGAGAGTAATTTTATAACTTGCGAGAGACATCTAAAAACATCCACAAATTAATTTAATCACAATACAAAAAAGTTTTTAAAAAAACCAAAAAAAACACTTATGGCCAGGAACATGCCCATATAGGCCTGAAACGTGTTTCAGGCCATATGAGCCGCATTTACGCCTCATGAAACATGCTCATATGGCCTAAAACGCATATGGAACGTGTTTCAGCCCCGAAACTAGGACTAAATGCCCCCTTGGCACATTTCCTGCAACATAGGGATAAGGTAACGTCAAAAGAGGTATGTGTAATTCTTGTTCATTTCAAAGTTGTCTTGCAAACTATATTGCATATGATGATAAGTTCTCTAGGTCATGGTGATATATTATGAAGATTAAGCTAATAATCTCATGCCCTTTTGAAAAATTAGTAGCATATTAGAAATCATTGATATAACATTTGAAATCTCTCCTTGCATATGAAGACTAGGCCTTTATGATCTAGAAACAAAATCGTATATAGATGGCTTGTCAATAGCATCTCTAAGGTTTTGCAACTAACTCTTTAGTATGCTTGTAGAATTTACAGTTCTTAAATAGAAAATATAGAAGACTTTGTAGAATCTAGGGTTTGTAAACCCTAGCAAAGGTTTAAGTTAGAAAACCCTAAGAACAAAACCCTAACTAATTGTTTCCGCTGTAAAAAGAAAACCTAGCTCTTGAGTAGACAGGAATGACATCATGCGAGGATAAGGTTGATGAAACAATCCAAGATTAAGAGGGAGTTGACTCCCTTCAAAGAGATAAGTATTCTACACCTCCTTTCTTTAATTATTATTGTTGCTATTTTAACTTTGTCCTTTGATTTTTTGTTCTCTCATGGTCTTCCAATAAAGGTTGCAGGTCAAGACAAAATCTATCTAAGCTTGACTCGCAGATGGAAGAATTGGAAGAATAGGGCAAAACATGAAGATTAAGGAGGGGGGGAGCAGTTTGAAGTATGCATCAAAGAAGTTCATTAGATGGCAGAATAAAAGGGAAGAAGTTCACTTACCTCAGCTGGAAAGAGGTAGCTATAAGATCTTGAATGGATACAATGATGCTTGAAGTTTGACAGAAAAACTCAAAAAAGCTTATGATCAAAAGAAAAGACAACAAATCTAGGGCAATATCCTTTAGCAAGAAGTTGAAGAGTTATGATATTGTTGTATCGGCAGCTAATTGGTTTGATTCAGGAACACATTGATTTGGTTGACGGTACTAATGCCGATAGAGATAATACTAATGATTGGGAGCTTATATGATTTCTTGGAAGAGCATGAAGCAGAATTCTATGGCAGAAGATGTAGTGATTGGTACAACCAGTTGAGAAGAAGTTTGGCTCCATAAAATATCGTGATGAACTACTTGACGACATGTTGGATTCAAAGTTGCATGAAGATTGTCAAAAAAGCCAGGAAGGTCGAAGTGCTTTATGATTCGAGAGTATGATGCAAATAGGAGTCGAGAAGCTACAACAGATCTTCACGGAAGAACAGGTGGTCAACGCATTGATGAGTATTTTTTAGACAAGCTTAGGCTTGTGGTTATTTCTCCCTGTTTGAGAGGAAGTGAGAATATCCTCCCTGGTTGAGAGGGAATGAGGATGGACATGGTGTTCTCCATGTGTCATGTACTATGGCCAGGTCTAATAGTCGTAAGCCCAAGAAAGACAATGGTATGGAGAATAGTGGATTGGAAAAGTATTTGGGACCGATATTTTTTAAGGATTTGTGTTTTGACCAAGACTAATCGCCATAAGTCAAGTACATTGATCCAAGATAAGAATAGTCATAATGACCAATATTTCCTGGAGTCGAATATTGTGACAATGGATTAGGAAAGAGTCCTATGAGGACATACTTGGTGAACACTAACACTCAGGTGAGGTATGTGCCCAAAGTGGCAATGGTGTTCAAATTTATGCCTCCCAACATTGTGCTCTGATCTAGTGGAGAGATAGAGCTTGTTAGTCAAAGCCATTGCTATTTTGACAACGCTAGCTATGATGATGTAAATCATCATTGATGCTTATCAATC
Source organism: Pinus albicaulis (assembly GCA_034641835.2). Classification (NCBI taxonomy): domain Eukaryota; kingdom Viridiplantae; phylum Streptophyta; class Pinopsida; order Pinales; family Pinaceae; genus Pinus; species Pinus albicaulis. Next base: position 576,148,305 of record CM076582.1, on the reverse strand, counting down.
TCGATTCTTTCTTACAAAAGTTCTCAACCTGAGAATATCCTGATAAGTCATTATGAATACCTCCCTAGTTAAGAGGGAGTGTTGAAATTGTAACTAGGTTTGGTCTTCATAATTATTGTACTTATGTATTTCATGTAAAAACAAAAAGAAAAATTATTATTATTATTTTATAATCAAGCATGTTCTTCATGCTTTATTTTTGGTCAAAAGAAAAAGTCAGAGGGCATGTTCTTCGTGACCCTATAAAAGAAGAAAATTTGAATTTTTGTAAACGTCATTTTGTTCCTCCATGTTACCAAGTCGGCCCTCCAAGATGACAAGTCGGCTTACCCAATAGTAATGTCTCTTCGCATGTGCAAACAACTATATATTGGCACCTATCCTTCATTATTTTGGCAGAAATTCGGATCTCCTTTTGAAGAAGATATCTCGAGTCTGAGGCATATAAGACAAGTTTTCTGTGGCATCTTCTCCTTGTGAAAATACGAATTGCAGGAGGCGCAAGATTTTTGTCATGCAAATTATAGAAAGACCACAATATGCAAGTTGCAGGAAGACACTAAGATCTCTAAAATGATGCAAACTTTTTTATAGACAATTCAGACTTCGTTAGGCTCCATTTTTGTGACAGTTCGGGCTACCTGTGGCTACTTCTCAGGGGATAATTCGAGCTACCTGTGGCTACATCTCTATGGATAATTCGGCCTATTTGTGGTTGTATCTCTGTGACATATCGATGATGATGATGATGCATTTCTCTGTGACATATTAGTGATAATGATGATGTGGTTCTCTATGACGTGGGAGGCTTAAGTAAATTTGGAGGGTTGACTTAGCACATAGATCACTAGTTGATTGACATGGATTTCTCTTGTTGATGAAGACTCTATAAGGAAAGGATTTGTTGTGTTTTCCCCTTTGTGGGGTTTTGCCCTGGTTTGGAGTCTAATTCCTTGTGTCCCTTGTCTTTTTGTGCATTGTATTTGTGTAATTGCTTGATGATTTAATGAATGAAGTAAAAAATAAACAGAAAATACATAGTAAAAACTAAATGGAAAATACATACATAAACAATCACAAATAATTATCATGATAAGAAATTCATCTTGCATTCAAATTTCAACAAGGGGTTGATGAGGAAAAGTGGCAGCACTCAAATTTGTCATTACTTGAGGACAAGCAATGACGGTAAGGGGGGATTGTAATGTCCCCAAGGGATTAAATAACCCAAGGGGCGAAGTAGCCTATCAATCCTTGTAGGCTATAGTCCTCGATAACGATAAAGGAGAAAACCCCAAAATACCCAAGGTTGGGCAAGTTTTGGGGCAACTGGGGGCAAAAACGCCCAAAGTTGGGGCTTGGTGTGAACATTACTCAATTAATTAAAGAGAAAACCCCCTCATGAAAATCTATAAATACAAGAGGCTTCAAAGCACTTGAGGCATGAATTGGATTGGATTATTTGTCATGTTTTCTTTGAGCCTAAGGCTTTGAGGGTTTCAGGCCCCTTTCTCTTCTTGACTAGTTTCGGTGGAGGTGATCCCACCCTACCTAGTCACCCATTCTTCTTGTTCTAGCACAGCATATTGTCTTTGGAACAGTTCTAGTCTGATTTTGTTATACAAGGAACCATCGATCTAAGGTCATTCATTAGTTCCATTGTTGGACAGAAGATCATTTATGTTTTTGAACGTTACTGACAAGGTTCTTTCTACATAGGTGGCGAAGTGTCCTCTGTAAATTTCCTGAGTTTTTGATCACCGAGCTTCCACCTAAGGAGGGATCAAACAGCAGAGGTCAACCCTAAGGCACTAAATCCCACTTTAAATACAACGAGAAAAGGGTTCATTCTGAGCAGAAATAGGGCACCGAAACCCTTAATCGGAATATAATTGCCTCTCTTGTGGAACGTCAATGTTCAAAGTGTAGAAAACCCACGAAATTTTGATTTGCTAATAAGAACAATCTGAAAAACACTTTCTTTTCTTACAAACACTGAATTTCTCTACTCAATTTGCAGCAGAATTAGGAACAGAAATAAAACACAATCACAAAATTCAAGATAACTTTTTTTACTAGAGAACCCAATTGGAAAAAACCCTCTGCTTGATGAGAATTTTATTGATAGCAAAAACGAAGCAATTGATCTCTTACAAAATACGATTGTTTCAATAAGAAAAACAGACTTGTCTTTCCTGCTTGTTCTAAGCTTGAAACCCTTGCAACATTGTTGATCTCTGCTGCCCTCTACCAATCTATGCACAAGCTTCTCTTCCACACTCTTTCTCTCACAAGCTCCATGCACAAACTTGTGCTTCCTATTTCTTGGTCTCACCAACTCGTGCTCACCAAAACAATGATTAAACTTGTGCCTTCATTCCTTCTTTTAAAGGCAATTTGAATGGTTAAAATTAGTGAGTTTTCTAATTAAGGAATGATTTTGTGATTGATTGAGTTAGCATGAGTTAATTGCTCATGCAACTCAACCTATTTCAAGTCTACCACTTGAAACTCAATCACTTATGTTTTTCCCCAATTAACTCACACTAGAAAATCAAAAACTCGATCTTCAATTTCAACACATTAGTTAACTACCACCGAACTCATCCTAATTTTTAGGGATTGATTCCTAAATTATAGGAACCTGTCCTAGTTTATAGGGAATCTCCTAATTTTTAGGAACCATGCACAAGAAGAAACTTGTTTTCGATCCTATGATTAAGGCACAAATCAAGGAACTCTTTTCTTGCTAATATTTTCAACACACAGTTATGCAGCTCTAGCAATTCTGATTCAGCGAGGTCTATTTCCAGATACTTGTCAATTGTCTACAACACAGCAGAGTGTGTATTGAAGGTAACATCTAGTCTAGGGGTACAATGGGCACAATCAAAAGGCAATTCGGGTTTACGTTGTATGTCTAAGGTATATTCAAAGACGGCGTCTAAACCGATGGCATAATCGATCATTGCCTGTGGAAATTCTAAGTTTAATTGGGTCCGCGCATAAGAATAGAAGAAACAAGGGCTATGGCTTTGAAATCCAAAGATTAACCTGCAGCACATTCACCCTTCGTCAGACGTGTTGATCTGGGCAATTCTCTGCGGCAGTCAAATCAGAGGAAATACGACGTTCTTATTCCTCGGCACACAAACGTAATACATCATAAAGGTTGTGTCGTGATAAACAATAGCCAGTCGAGTTTGTAGTAGTCAATTCATGATTCCTGTAGCAAACGTGAGATATACAGCTCCTGTAACAAGAAGATAGACTTTTGCATGGTCGTTGGAGTAGACTGAGGTTGGGAAATCAGTGTGTACCTAAGTCAAACTCAGGCATTTTATTTGACTAGACAAAGACGCGTATATGGCCTAGTTGTTAGGAAGGAGAAGAATCTTTGGCTAAAGTATTAAACATGGATTATGTTGTAACTTTGTTATATGGATTTGTGAACAATACATTGCATTCTTGGGTTTATTGTTTGTTGATTGGAGAAATCAAATTCATTAAATGTTATTTTCATTTGCTCAGTCTATTGCCTCGTTGAATAAGTTGGTACTATTCATTGAAGAATATATCCATTGTATTGAATTAATTGTGAATTGGGAAAAAGGTTTTTGTTGAAACCCTAGTGAAAATTACCCTAGAACATTACAGATGAACTGTCATTGAGATCGTTAGACTAGATAGTCAGTGTGCTACAGTAAGTAGAAAGTTGCAGCGGTTGAGGGAGCAACCAAGATTGCCACAACAAGATCTGTGGCAGAAAGATACCACCCAGTCAGAGTGACCGGAGTGACATGGTACAATTGTACATGGATTGAAATGATGAAGTGTAGTTGTTGGAATATACAGATTCAGACTGGGCAGTGAGTGCAGGAGACAAAAAGAGTACATCAGGATGTTTTTCAATTTAGGCTCTGCTATGAATTCTTGGATGAGCAAGAAGCAGACATCTATTGCACTCAGTAAAAGGCCAAGTATATTGCAGCTTAGTTGGCGAGTTGTGAAGCAGTATGGCTTCAAAAGCTACTTGCAAGATTGTTTGATCAAGTGCAAGTGACAACCATGATGACAAGTCGAAGCACAGTAAGATTTAGTACCATGACATGGTACAGAAGGGAGCAGTATGGCTCCAGTACTATTCTACAGACGAGCAGGTTGTTGACAAAGCCTTCGTCCCAAGTTGAAGTTTGTATACTTCGAGGACAAGCTTGGACTAGTTGAGAATGCCTCTATCAATGAGAGAGAGGGTGATGTGATAGCATCAGGGATAGTCATTCTCCCTAGGTCATGTATGTTGACCAAGAGTAGGGAGAATGGTCTAGACTCTAGAGTGTACAGAGGCCTAGAATTACTCAATCGTAGTGTTGAGTGGGTGCCTTTTATCATCATGCTCAAAATTACTCTCCAGACAAGTTGAGTGAGCACATTTAGCATCACACCTAGAATCACTCAAGTGGATTGAGTGAGGCCTTTGGGATTGGGACAAGGATTACTCAAATGAATTGAGTGTGTCCCTAGGGTTTCACCATGGATAAAAGATGTTGACCAGAATTATGGTGAACTAAGACTAGTTTGTATACCCGGTACCATGGGTCAGAGGCGCCAACATAATTATGGTGACTAGTTGATGCTAATGATGTGCCATGGGTCATAAGTGTTGACCAAAATTATGGTGACTAATTGATGTTATTGATTTACAATGAGTTAGAGGTGTTGACCAAGATTATGGTAATCAAATGATGTTGATGTTAATAATAAATGGTGAGTTGTTTTAACCTTTTCTTAGAGAAATTTTTCAACAAGGGAACATCTGGATAGGCATTATGAATGCCTCCCTAGCTAAGAGGGAGTGTTGAATTTTGTAGCTATGGTCGGTATTCATAATTCATATTTAGCCCTCAAAATTATATGAGAAATAATAATCATAAATGTCTTTACATGTCAGCTTCAAAGGAGGAAATTTGAATTTTCAAATTAAAATTTTGGCTGCAAAAGATCAAGTCGACCCTCCTAATGATCAGGTCGGCTTGACCCTTTAGTGACACCAATTCGGGCTCCTTGAATGACTATATAAAGTCATTTCATCCTCCTCTTCCAGCAAGCAATTTGGATCACTCTTCAACATACTTACTCTTTTGTTCAAGCAAAGAAGAAGAAAGATAGCAAGTCAATCTTAGGGGCAGAACATCTTCCGAGCAAAACTAAAGTGTATGAGCAAACCATCTTAGGTAGACCAAATTCTGAAGCTACTTATTTTGTTTGACCAAGATTAACCTAGGTTTGTTCATGGTCAATATGACGTTTGTATTTGACTAGAAAGATAAGATTGTATCTCTTGTTGAATTGAATGATTTCTCTAAGGAAAATGTTGTTGGGTTTTCCCTCGAGTGGGTTTTCCTAGGGTAAAATACGTGTGTCTCTTGTTTGGCTGTCTCTTTATGATCCTAATGGCATAAATGTTTCTATTGTTGATGTCTTCTATATAATTGCTTAATGATGAATGAGAATATGAGAAGGATTAGATCATTAGAAGTAATTATCAATTTAGAAGACCTGTGAAAAATTCAACATATTATACCATCCAGGATTTTCCTTCCCTCAATGTAGCCCCTTTGTTCTTGGGAAGTATTTTTAAACATGATGGGTTTTAGCCTACTGGAAACTACTTTAGTTCTTACTCTATAAATCATGTTTCACAAAGAAAAGGGACACTTTATCTGTTGTGTTGGCTACCTTTTCATTGGAATTAGGGAGAGGAACATTGAAAAGCTTGAAGAAATCCCCCAAGGAGTGGGATTCTTCAACAACTTCCCAAACATAGCTTCTAATTGTTATCCAACAAGCCTAAGAGAAATGCATTGTGAAGCCATATGATCCAAGAGATTTCAAAAATGCCATTTCATCAATAGTTTGTTATACCCAGTGTTCCATGGGGACGCGTCCCCTAGGGTCGGGTGCACACACCCCTTGCACCCCATGCACCCAAGACAAGGTGTCTACTGGGGGTGTGTTTCCCCACGCACCCTTTTTGGGGAGTCTTGGGGAGACGCAAGGGGGTGTGTTTCCCTAGTGTGGGGGACGAGACTCCCAAAAAGGGGTGTGTTTGGGTGTCCCCCCTCAAAGGGAAGCAGAGAAGCTAGTTGCAGCGCACAATTCTCTACGTCTTGCACATAGAAGGACACCAAAGTATCAAAGGGGATCGAAAATACGATGGGATGTGGAACCAGAGGATAGTGCATAGATAGATGATGAGGATGGACCAGATGCGCAGCAACATGGTTTGGTTGGAGTTCTGTTGGTTACTCAAGAGAGTGACTCTGACTCAAATAACGACATTCTCATTGATGGTCTCGATGACTTCATGCAGCAGATAGATGTAGAGGACCAATCATTGAGATTGAGTCCTTGATGTTGATTTTATTTTCAATGCTCTTTATCGATTTAAACTTTTCAGTTTTAACTTTTGAGTTGTGACACTAGATATTGATGACCTCAAACTGATTCTTGACTCTTGACTCCTAATTATTTTTTAGTTTGAAACTTTGAGTTATATAAATTTAGTGTTCAAACTTCAGTATCTAGTATATATTATATAGTAATATACTAGTATGTTTTGCTTTCAGTTTAGATTCTACAATTATGAATGATCAATTTAATTTTTAAATCAATGTGGATTGTAGAATGATGGATGATGAATGATATGGATCAATGTATTTGAATATTTCATTATTGAATTTTTTTATTGAATCTCATGGTATGGATGAATAATGAGTATGTCATATGAATGATGTATGTATCAAAATGAATGATGAGTATGGATCAATGTATGTCATTATTTAATTCAATTATGAATTTAAATTTTATATGTGGATCAAATTTCAATTTTCAATGTATTGGTATCTGTATTAATATTAGTCTATTTAATATTTATGCTTTCATTGTTAAACAATGAATATGAACTTGAATTATATATATAATTAAAAATTATATACCCCGACGCCCCCCCACACCCCCGAAATTTCCCTAAAATTTGAGGGTACTCCCACACATCCCCACTGTGTGTCTCCCCGCACCCGCGTCTCCCCGCATCGAAGCCTTGGTGGAACATTGGTTATACCTCCTCATATGTAATTAGTCTCGTCAAATTGAAATTTTGCTCATGGGAAATTTGAGATGGGAGGCAACTTGTTATGTTGTGAATCGCCTCTTGTTTATCCTCCTGAGGCTCTTTTAATAGTTGGCTAAAATGGTTTTTGAGTTCATTCTGAATTTCTTCATGTTTTTCCAATCTTTGCCCTATTATTGACTTCAAGCAGGTGATTATATTATGATGTAATCATAGAGTTGTAAAAGAAATGGGTATTCTTGTCCCCCTTTCTGAACTAGTGGATTCTACATTTTTGTCCCAATAAGGTTTCCTCTTGATTACAATCGGTGGCTATCTACATTTGAAAATGTTCCTCTTGGGCTGCTCATTCCTTTGTCCTACCTTCTTTGGCAATGACCGCTTGCAAATCTTCCATTTTCTTTTGTAATTGATAAATATTGCCAAAGACCTTCTTGTTCCATTTCCTAATTTTCTGCTTAACTTGCTTAACTTTTGTTGGAACTTACACATCCTTATCCCCCAATCCCAATTGGCTTCCTTCCACAAAATCTTGATCTTTTGCAGGAAGTTAGGGAAATAAAAAATTCTCAAAATTGAAATGATTGAGTCTAGGGATGTGGGTATTGTCCCATGAGAGGCATAGCGGCCACTGATCTGAACCTGAGCATGGTAAGATTTTGTAGAAAATTAATGATTTGCACCCTTACCCCAGTTTACAAGTTTGCATGTGTTTATTTGGGCCAACCCACAGGTTTTGTCATGCTGATATAAATTTCAGAATGCATTTATTGTAAATATTCAAAGAGTACTTCGACTATTTTTCACTTTCCTATAAGCTAAAAATTAACACATAATTTTAGCAAGCATTCAAGCATGAGAGACACTTATTTTTGGTCAAGGTGACCCCAGAAAAACCCCACAGCCCCTTGGGGAAAACCGGTCATCAAAGGAGGATTTTATTGCTTGAGAAATTAGTCTATGTTGAAATTTGGTACCGGAGGACAGGTGGTTCCCTAAGGCTTTGATCTTTGGCCTAGGGAAAAGTGTCCAAAAGAATTTAATTTTTCTCCTAAAGTAACTTTATAAATTTTTATAAAGTCAAATCTAATTTAAAAGTGACTTAGTGATAAAGTTACTAAAGTATAATTTTAAAGTGACTTTTAATAAAGTCAATGTAAAATTAGAAAGGAAAAAGTGACTTTGGAAATAAAAGACTAAGTGGGTCTTTATTAAAGTGGGGTGAATTAAAAAATAGAAAGTGAGATTTAAATGAGCATTTAATCTCGGCCCTAGATCTCAATCTATCTCAGCCATTGGATTTAGGGATTCCCCAAAAGTCACTTAGGGTTAGGTTAAAGGAGGAAAAGGAGGAAAAGGTCATTCATTCTTTCATGAGCAGATTGGGAGAAGGAGAAAGAGAGCAAGGGAGATTTCTGGGCAGTGAGGAGAAGGAGACAGCAGCTTGGCACACATTCCAAGGCAGCAGTTCAGCAAGTCCGTACAGCAGAGTTTGGCACACATTCCAAGGCAGATTTTGGCACGATTTTCTAGAAGGCCGTACAGCAGCCTTTTGGCACGATTTCCAAGAGGCCGTACAGCAGTTTCAGCACAGATTTCGAGGCAGCAAAGGGGCTGTTTTATTTGGCACGAATTTCGAGGCAGACCGTATAGCAAGTGGCTGTACCGTTGCACGGAAATCGAGGCAGATTCCGTACAGCAAGTTTCTGCTGTCTTTTGGCACAAATTTCGAGGTCCGTACAGCAGCATTTATTGTTGTTTTGGCACAGATTTCGAGGTGGATGTACCGCTGCATTTATTGCAGATTTTTGGGCACGAAAAACTAGGAAATCCGTACAGCATTTATTGATGTTCTTGTTTTGCTGTTTGCACATTTTCCGAGGCGGTGGTTAAGCACGGAAAACGAGATAAGTTGTATAAGTTTACTTGCTGATTTTTTGTTGAATATTTCTCTCACTGTAAAAAGCATTTTTCCAGAAATAAGAAGGAGCTTTCGAACTGGTTTTCCCCAAGAGTTGTAGGGGGTTTTTCCAGGGTCACCTTGACCAAAAATTTCTGAGTTATGATGTGTTGAATGACTATTTGTTACTGTTGTTATTTTATTTCTGCATTTACAGCATTCTGAAAAATTTCCAGAATTTGTGTTTTCAGCGAAATTTATTTTTCCAGTTGTTGAATGTATGGTTATGGGAAAGGGCATTTAACTATTTTGGAGTAATAAGGCGAAAACTGAAAACCGGGGTGGGAAACAGAATTTTCTACAGTCTAAGTACATAAAATTAAACGCAGTACTTAGCTCCCTTCAGCTGAAGCATTTAAATGCAAATTTGGAAATTTGTGCCCACTGATAATTTTCAAATTTTACAAAATTTTCTGCACTTTTCCACAGCTCATCTCCTCGATTTTTGTGCCCAAAAATCAGCCTCGAAATCTGTGTTGAAACAGCATTGGTTTCTGTGCCAAAACAGTCTTGATTTCTATGCCAAATCTGCCCCGAAATTCATGTTGTAGACAGCCTCAAATTCTGCGTTGGAAGTGACTGAAGAAACCCTCAAAATTCGTGCCAAGTGACAGCAGAGACCCTCCTTGAAAATCATGCTGAACAGTCCCTCGAAATGTGTGCCACAACCCTCGAAATTTGTGTTTCCTTGCCTCGATTTTTGTGCTGTTGTTTGCCTATATTTCTGTGCTGACTGTCTTCTTGATTTTCGTGCTCCTCTCCTTGGAATTTGTGCCTCCTTTTGGCTGCCTCCCTCCTAGAAAATTGAACCCTCCTCTTGCTGCAAATTCTCCTTCAAGTTCTCCTCTCCTCTTCTCCTCATGCTCTCTCAAGTGTGAAGTTAAGAATGAGCCTCCCTTTTCTCCTTTTGTCTTTTAGAAAAGATTGAATCCCTAAGCCTAGGATTCAATAGTTGAAATTTAATCTCCAAATCTCAAGATGTGTGGTTGAGATCACTTTTCCCAAATGACCCCCCTCATATATTGACCCCATTTCTTAAAAGCCTCCTAGTACCTTTTCCAAGTTGTGTACCTTTTTTATTTTTCCCATAAAGTGATTTTCTCAAGTCAATTTAATATTAGAAAAGTGAACTATGTACTTTACACATAAAGTCACTTTATAAAGTTCAAGTGACTTTAATATTAGAAAAAGTACATAGTACAACACTTTTAAGTATCTCTTCCACCCATGACATTAATATAACTCATAAAAGGGATAAATGCCTAGTAACACCTCTCATTGGTATTATTTTCAACACTCCCTCTTACCGAGGAAGGTGTTGCTTACCACTCCCATCCTGTCTCTAAAGAACATGATTGCCTCTTGGCAAAGACTTGGTGCTCATCAGTGGATATATACTCAAGCTTCACTTCCCCTCGTTGAACCCAGTCTCTGATGAAGTGGTATCTGATCTCTATATGCTTTGACCGATCATGAAATACTGGACTCTCAGAGAGTTTAATACAACTTTGATTGTCACAGTAAATCGTAGTTGGTCTCATCATCTGACCAAATAATCCATGAAGCATCTTTCGAAGCCATAATGCCTCGCACCCTACCTGACTAGCATCCATATACTCTGACTTTGTGCTGCTCAATGCCACTGACTTTTGTTTCCTACTAAACCATGACACAATTGTCAAGCCCAATGAGAAACAACATCTGGAAGTACTCTTCCGGTCACTGACACTGCCAGCCCAAACTGAGTCTGTGCTACCAATCAATCTGACTCCATCACATCTTACATAATCCAAACCATAATCCATTATGCCCTGCAAGTACCTCAACACATGTTTTGCAGCCACCCAATATACTCTCCTAGGCTCCATCATAAACTGTCTCAATATGTTGACTGCAAAACAAATATTCGGTCTAGTGTTGACCAGATACATCAATGAACCAATCAGCTAACAATACAAAGTGGGATCCACCAACTCAAAATCAACATCATGTAGCTTCTTCCAGTTGGTGATCATAGGAGTAGCATAGGTCTGCAACCATCCATACGGAATCTCCTCATGATATCTCCTGCATACCTGCCCTGGCCCACAAAGATGTGCCCATCCTCCTGCCATCCTCCTGCCATACCTCCAACCCCAGAAAGTAATGCATCGTCTCCATATCAAACTCTGAAGCAAGATCTCTTTTGTAATGTTGGATGAGATTGTCCTCCCCTGTAATAAACAAATCATCCACATACAGTACCAGAATGATGGATCGTCACCTACCAAGATAAAGTAAAGGTTCGGATCTGCATCACTCTTTTGGAAGCCCATCTGTTGCAAGTAGGCATCTATGCTCTCGTACCATGCGCTCGGTGCCTGCTTCAATCCATACAAGGCTTTCTTCAACCTACATACATGAGAATCACTCCCATGCAAGTCAAAGCCCTCTGGCTACTCAATGTACACCTCCTCATGTATAACACCATTGAGAAAGGTGGTCTTCACATCCATTTGGTGAATCCTCCATCCCATCTCGATTCTCAGCTAGTATAGATATCATTGCTCTAATGAAAGTATAACGAGCAACTAGTGCAAAGGTCTCCTCATAGTCAACTCCCTCTACCTGTGAGAACCCCCACGCCACAAACCGAGCTTTTAACTTCTCCACACTACCATCTGCAGCATGTTTGATCTTGTAGAGCCACCTGGAAGTCACAATTGACTTCCCATCAGGACGTGGCACTAGCTCCCAGACATCATTCTTCATGATAGAGGCATACTCCTCCACCATGGCATCCCTCTAGATTTGTTGTCTAATGGCCTCCTCAAAATTAGTTGGCTTTGTCTCTACAACATCTGCCACGAAGCCAGCCTCCCAACCTCTCTGGCGATCTACTCTCCCTCACTGACCACTTGGGTTTCCCCACTGCCTCCTGAGCCTCCTTCAGGGTCTCCCAAAGCCATCTTGGCTTCCTCTTCCCTACAGTAGCCTCTTGTGGTGGTATGGGGAAATCCTCATCTGGTGCCTCTCCTCCTGGCGAGGAAGGCTCTAAAATAACCAAAGGAGATCCTGAACTCTGAGATATTGTGCCTGGTGATCCTGCACCATGTGATCCTATCACCCTTGAAGAAGGTGAACCTCCTGATCCTGACGAACCAACTGATGCTCCTGAAAACTGTAGTGTGGCCCCCTGATGAAGAGCCTGTTGCTCTACCTGATCAACCTCCCGAGACCTCCTCAAAGCACTCTCCTCAAATCTCACATCCGACCTCAAGGCAATCTTCCTTTGTGCAAGAAGATATATGCGGTAGGATTTGTTGGTCTCGTTGTAACCCATCAGTATACCTATCTATGTTGTGGGTTCCAGCTTCGTCCTCTTCTCCTCAGGGACGTGTGAATATGTAAGGCACCCAAATATCCTAATGTGCCCAACTTTCATCTTCTTGCCAGTTTATATCTCCTAAGGAGTCTTGCTCCCCAAGACTCTATGTGGCCTCTTGTTCTGCAAGTAAACAAAAGTGTTACACGCCTCGGCCCACAAGAAGAAAGGTAAACTCTGATCATGCAGCATCACTCAAGCTGCACCCACAATAGTCTTATCCTTCCTCTCTACCACCCCATTCTGCTGAGGGTTATAAGGCACAATGAGCTCCCTCTTTATGCCAACACTCCCTCAAAAATATCTCATCTTTATTAAAGTGTACTCGCCCCCATTATTTCATCTCAACACCCTGATCTTCCTCCCTGTTTGGTTCTCCACAAGAGCCTTGAACTCTTGGAATCACCGGAAGACCTCATCCTTGGTCTTCAAGAAGTAAATCCAGGTCCTTCCTGGAGTGATCATCAAATGAAAGTCACATAGTACTCATATCCAGTCAATGAGACATGGGACATAGGACCACATACATCATAATGAATCAAATCAAGGACACCTGCGACTCTGTTGTCACTGCTATGGAAAGGTGTCTTGGTGTACTTTCCCAAAGCACACCCCTTGCACGCATCATGATGCTCAGTGCTGAACTTTGGCAAACCGGTAACCATCTCCCTCAACATCCTGAAAGCTCCATGGTGCAAGTGGGCCATCCTCCTGTGCCAAAGCTCACATAAATCACTACTACAGGTTTGCGCTACCATAGCTCGAAGAGGCTGAAACATGACTTTGTATAGTCTCCCACTGCAAGCTCCAAGCACACAGGCAACCTCGATACTGGATCCTCTAGGATATAACAACACTTGTCCCTTTCGGAACAGTACTTCATACCCCCTGTCCTCCAAACTGGAAACTGATATCAAACTCTTCTTCAACCCTAGAACATAAAGAACATTTGTCACCTTCAAAGGAGGTAATGACTCCCTCTAAAATGATATTGTCCCCATACCTGTCGCATTGACTTTGGAGTTGTCACCAAGCACAACCTCCAAGTCAATGTCGTCCTCCAAAAGGCTGGTGAAGTGCTCTCTAACTTCGGTCATATGGCAGGACGCTCCACTATCTATGAACCATGCACAGGAAGATGTGACATGAGTGGCTAAACTCACCACCAAAGCGCACTCTGAATCAAACATAGCCGCAAACTCATCCACATTTGTTGTAGCTGCAACTCCGTGTTTCTTCTTACCCTTATTGTTGGGACATTGAACAGCATAGTGACCCATCCTCCCACAAGCAAAGCATTTCACTTTGCTCATGTCCTTCTCCTTAGCCTTCTGCTTCCCCTTATCCTACTTTGCTCCACTAGAAGACCCCTTCTTGATCTTCTTTCCCCTCTTTCCCTTTGCCGCAAAAGCAACATTCTCCTCTTCACCTCCTCCACCACTCTTGCTGCCACTTCTCATACTTCCCCTGATTTCCTCCTGGAGAAAATCGTCCCACATCCTTCTCCAACCATGCAAGTGCTCTCTGGCCACCAAGATGTGGATGAAACTATCCCACTTCTCAGTGAACCCCTCTAAAGCAATGTGAACCAACTGCTCCTCTGGAACAACCTCTCCAACAGCAGCTAACTCATCCTTCACTTGTGAAACTCCGGGGAGGAAGGATGTCACATTGTAGATATTGGTCATCTTGGTGTTGCGTAGTTTTTGTCTCAACACCATCTTCCTATTCTCATTAGAACTCTGGTGCAAAGAGACCAAGGAGTCCCACATCCGATATGCATATCTCACTGCGCAGTCTCTGCTACCTCTACGCTATCCTGAAGGGACTACGCACTCCTGCTGCTGCTACTATGTCAACTCGTCACCAAAATTGTGGAACTACTCTCCTGAGCGGGCACTCAAAGTCCCCCGAGGTCGAGGTTGAGATCTCTGCCTGAAGATCTTGTGTGCTAAACAGCACGGCAAACTTGGCACCCAGCACAAGCGTGTTATGTCAAAGATGACAATCAAAATGGAAGATGAATGAATGAGGAAATGAGTTGCCTTCACTTCCTTTTATCAATTGAGCCCCAACGTTCCCTTGGGCCCACCATGGACTGTGCAGTCCCCTCATCCAGCCACTCACTACGCTGCCCCCATAGAGCCTCTCCCACGCTGCCACCTGCGGAGCTGCCTCCAAATCGAATGCTGGCCACATGGACCCCACTAAGGCCGCAATTTTTCCTTGTGAACTATAGGAGTAGGCTATAGTTTTTCCCTTAATTATTAATTGTGGGTTCCGACCCACCTTATTTCTGCTTGACATTAGAAACATCAAAATTTATCAATAATTAATATTCTATTTAGCAGGATTGCTAATTGGGCATATTACAGTCTACTAGGCTAAAAGGGATAAATGCCTAGTAACACCTCTCCTTGGTATTATTTTCAACAGATTTCTACTTTTATTGATACATCATTTCAATCCAATCTTACAGCTGTCTGGTGTGTTCCTCCCCTTTTGTTGTTCCAAGTAGGAAACCTATAGATTGTTTGGATATCTACTAGTTTGAGCTTGTCTATAGTTTCCCTGAACGCAACATGTTCAGTTTCTAATCATTTGTGTTCTCCCCTTTTCTATTGGAGAGAAGTGCTCATATTGAAATCACCTCCTAGAATCCACGAACTCACGTTAATGACTTCTAGCACTCAAATAGAGTCCAAGAAGGGCTGCTTTAGGGCTGGGTTAGTTGGTCCATGGGCATTGGTGATATGTCCCTGCACTGAAGAGCTCTACTTACTGTGTAGCTTGCTGAAATAAATCTGAGAGTCTCAATACCATCTTCAAGGATGATCTAACCTAGGCCTGAGAGAATGGCTAAGCCCCCAACAAATCCATTAGCATCAGTGGCTACGACTTCACATCGTACCCAATGCCATCTAACTATGATTAACAATGTGTTGCTATTACATTTTGTTTCCTATAGCATTAACATCGAAGGTTGTTCTTTACCTATTCTATTTTTCAATAGAAAATGTTTGCTTGGAGCATTAATTCCACTGATATTCCATGAAATCACTTTCATTTAAAATATTGGGTTGGGTGGAGAAATACTTCTATGGGAGCCTTTTAACTCATTCTAATCCACTAGAAGTGTTCCTGCCTCTTCCTGTTTTTGTTTCAATGATTCCCCCCCTCTTTTATTTTCCTCTGCAACCAATTTTTCTTAAGATTGTTCTTAAAGTAGCTGTAATGCCCAATCCTCCCACTGTGCTATGGTTCTGGCCTGAAGCACCAAGCTTCATTTTTCCCTTCATGAGCTCCCTCCAGACTCTGGAGCTGTCAAAGTTGAGTCTCAGGAAGGTTAGTTAAGTGAAGCTCTCCGTGCACTGCTATGAGTGGTGGTAGATCAACCTCCACTGATTGCAGATCCCTGTATTGTTGAGAATTTTCCTCTGTTGAATCTTGATGTACTTCCTCCTCTATGTCCATATCTAGGTCCTTTGGATTCCTTTTGCTTTTCTCTGGATTTGCATCTTGAGCCTCTCTCTTCCTGCAATTGGGATATTCTTTGAGGAAGCTCATCTTGGAATCCTTCACATCGTTAGCCATTAAGGGTTCCCCTATTTGGAGTTCAGCGTCCCCTAAGGAAGCCAAGATCTGCCAGCTGTTGGTCTCCTTGCCTTAGTTGGCTGAGGTGTGTTTGGTAGGCCTTTTCCCTGGTTTGCACTTGATTGGAATTTTGGTAAAACCCTCCCCATCTGTAGTGTCCTCGGCTATGACTTGCATTGTCTCAATATTGCATGGACAGTGCCTAAATAAGTGACCGTGCTCATGGCACTTATGGCATTTGAATGGGATGTGTTCATGTCCAGCATTTGGCATCCTGAATCCTGAATATTTTTACTAATTGATTATGGTGAGGATCCTGAAATTTTCATTTAAACACATATCTTCCCATATGAAGTATATTTAGCATTTTTAGTTACTTTTACCATTTTAAAAAAGTTGCCTAGAGTATTCCCTACACTCTCCAAGTTTTGCTCATAGAATTCCTATGCTAAGGCATATACCCTAATCCATATCTGTGCTTCTGTGAAGTCCTCTTTCTCTGGAGTGAATCATTCAGTCCAGAATTGTAGATGTAGACCCACAGAATTTAAAAGTACGGTTTTTCAAAATCCTATCCCTGTCCTCGATAGAAGCAAAAATAGCAGTAAAGATGCCCTTGGATCACAGTTCCAGATTTAGCTGAGCTTTAGGTTTCCGTCTCAATTTAACCCACCAAGTCAGATCTCTCTCTGAGGACTAGATTCCCATAAATTTGCCTATTATGGCATGATCTTTCATGTATTGAATGTAACCACCAATATTGTGAGAAGTTACCTCGTACCTTGGATTCTCTTTCATTTTGACTAGGCAACTGCTCTGAAGCTTGTTGTCCTTTTTCCTCTCGGCTGTTTCTCCTTGCCAGGAGCATCAGCATCCTGCCTTTCCTACCCCACCCATTTCACATGCCATTGTCTTCGAGCACCCTGGACCACATCCTTGAAGGAGGAAATATTCAGGGCCTGTGGTGGATTGGCTGCAATTCGTTGTGTCAGACCACAGCCCCCACCTGCACAGAAACTTTTTCCAGTTCTGTTGTCCTCACCTCTACCTAACCTTGGAGATTCTCAAACTTGCAACTTTGAGTGTGCTATACATTTTTTTCTCCTCCCTGTCATATTGTTAATAACAGGTCATAACTCTTTTGATACTGCTCCAAATTTCTATCATGTCTAGTTCCCAAAACGCTCTGAGTTTTCTTTTGAATGGTGTTAATCTGGTGTCAATCCAATATCTACATCATAAGTTATTTCCTTCTATATCTGAGTGCTACTTTTCAGTGTTCACCAATGGCCTGAGAAACAACCTAGCACTGGTACCAAATTGTAGTGTGCATGCATTCCAAAGCAGCAGCACTACTAAACTGCTAAGGTAACAGAAAATAACAGCAAATAATACGATAGAAATGAAGCTCCAATGGCAGAAAATAAGAATCAAAAACAAGAGTAGTGGGGGCACTTGCAAAGCCAACGATGGATTGCAACTGCAAATCCAGATTAATCGAGGAAAACTTCTCCAAGAAACTTTGCTTGAATTGAGGGAATGCAAATTCGTAGAAGGAGTAAAAGAGAACAGCCTTACATTGTACTAGAGCATGTTTGTGAAGTGCAACTTGCGGCAATGTGAAGCCCCTTATCCCACATGCAAGTAATAAAGGGGGAAGAGGGAAATGAAACTGCATAGAACCATCAGCCTCAATAAAGGCTATGTTTTAGAAAGTTTTGCTGTAAGCAAGCTGCGGATGACCCACTTTGGCCAAGTTCTCTTTGCCTTATTTACTATTAAAGAGTTTATTTTATCAATAATGTCCTGTTGGAAGATTTTCTTACCCGTGTGATCTAGTATTCAATTCAGTGTTCATTGTTTTGTTTTCCTGGTTTCGAAAATAGTTGTTACAAAACTGTAACCTGTCATTGCAGAATATTAAAATATAATACTAATCCATTGCTTGAGTTGCATATCGTTGCATGGCTCCGTATTTCGTGCATGCTGCATCTAAAACCCTTCCAATCCGTTGTTGCATGTACTACAGTTTGGAGACTCTAGGCCTAGGTTTGCATTCTTCACCTTTTCAGGAAATTTCTCTTTCTTCTGTACTACATGAAAGTTTTATTTTAACAAAAAAGTTCTGTCAGAAGACCCTTGCGATCTAGCGTTCAACTTTCAGAGTTTATTGTGTTTGTTTTCCTAGTTTCAAAAATAGTTGTTCCCTTTCCAAGCCACTGTTTTAGTTGTATGTAATTGCATCTCGCTATTTGAGATTTTAAGCCCTCCCTGGTTCTTTTAGTCTGAAACTGGATATTTTCCTATTTTTGCCTTGTTTATCTGTTGTCATTGTCATCAACATAGGATCATAAAATCATTTGACTAGCAAGTATAATCTTATATTGGCTTTTAAATTTTTCAAGTGTATCATACAAATTGAAATTGGGAATAGAAGTATTATAATGTAAAACAGTATAATAAAATAATAATTGACAGCAACTGTTTGAACTGAGGGAAAATAAGACTACGCTTACTTGGTTTGTCAGATGCAACTTGTGATGATGTACATGGACCATATTCAGACACTTTTCTTCTTTTCAGCATGGCAGAGTCTCCCGCTGTGATGACAAGGTCATCAGTTCTTGAATTTTGACTGCTCACATTGTCTTGTTTTCTAATCTCTAATTTTGCAAGTTGCCTTGTTCTTCTCCCTTGAGATTTCTTTAAGCCTCTGAGCAATGGAAGAGATGGAAGGCCATACGCAGGCTCTTCCTCATCAAATATGCTCCTATTTTCACAAGGCATGCCATAATTCACACTGGGAAATTTAAGTCCAAGTAAGGGACTGACCTCCCCTCTGCTAATTATCCTACTTCCATCAGTAACGATGAGAGGCCTTTGATTTGCAACAGAAGTAAAGAGGAAAGAACTAGAAACACTTGATTCATCAAAATGATAATTTACATTTTGTCCAATAAGCTGGGCAACAAGACAGCTTTCCAGAGAAGACATGGGCTTGAGCCTATTAGATATCTGTAGAGATCTCCCAAAAGGCTTTCTTTCCCTGCCAAACCTTGAAATCTCAACTTTGTGTCTCTGAATACTATCAGGTTGCAGCATGTCCCCACAGCCAGAATCGACCTGCATATCATCATAATCATAATCAAGTCCAATTATATCAGCAATATTTTCCCCATTCTTCCTGGCATAAATCTGTTGATGTAGCCTCTTTCCTCGAAATTCTGGAAACCCAAACCGATCTCCATCGTCCAACTTGGCACAGCCAATCCCACCTGCATTTGCATCGACATCAAGTTTCTCAGCCTGGCTGACAATGAGATGGGCAATGGGCTTTTGCAGGCTATGGTAACTATTTTCCTTTGTGTCTGAGCTAGAGGTAATGCCTGGATCACCAACCAAACGTTCACTGAATGACCCCAATTGTGCAGAGCTTTCTCCTTCTTCTTTCATTGGGTTATAAGGAGTCGCTTTATTGAGTGCTCCTCTACGAGTTTGAGTTCCCCCCCCGCAATCTGTCCGCTTGCCGGCCACCGACGCCTTCAAGTGGTGGCCAAAGTCCATGGACGTATAATCGCCTGCACTCTTCCCATCTGCTGCAATGAACTCTTTGTTTTCCCGTGCATTATTATTATTACTATTATTATTATGGAGATATTTGGCCAGATATCCAGAGCCAGCAGCGGCCAGAATCATCCACATCTCCATCTTTCACTAATTGTCCTGTTCCTATCTCTTTGCGGAACAAATACAGATAGATGCTAACCAAATTCGAAATTCAAACTCAAAAATGCCCTCCCTAACCTAAATGAAGAATGGACCATATCTATTACCAATTAAATTCCAAATTGATGTCTGCGATGGGCTTATGTTTCATTTCTTTCGTTTCTTCCCTAAATGAAGAATGGACCATATCTATTACCAATTAAATTCCAAATTGATGTCTGCGATGGGCTTTTGTTTCATTTCTTTCGTTTCTTCCGTTGATGCAGCCATTGTCTCTCCCTCTTCCATGAAAACGAGGCGGTTATCAGTCAATAATCAAATATAGATATACAAAAAGAAGGAAGCCAGTCCTATTGAAAAATAAATAATGAAACCTGAAACAAAAAGAAGAAGATCATCTCCTCGGATATCAAATGCTGCCTGGGCCAGCCCATCCCATCCCATCTGTCTCACAAATTCACGCCACGCTTCGCCTCGCTCATTGGCTACAGGAAGCCCTAAGTAAAAGAACAACCAGTGCACTTGAATTGGGGCTTACTTTACGCCATTGCATTCAAACTGTTAGGAAGAGAGGTGAAACGTCATGGGCATTGTTGTTATGGCATCCCAATCCCCCACGTCTTGGCTTTCAGACTCCGCCACTCAACAGCCAAAAAGGCGTGGCCTCCCCTGCCATTCATCCTCGTTATCCTTCCCTTCACATTTGAATTGAAATCACTTGTGTTGGTCACAAACAACAAACTATTATTATATTACGTTCAAAACTGTCAAAAATATTAAAGTATTTGTGAACTATCATTACTTTGAATATAATTTTCATTTTATGTTTGATAGGTAGTGTTGGAGTATTCTTTCTCCTTGCTTTCATTGACTTTGTCAAAAATACCATGTATTTTAAAACCTTGAGAGATGAATGGAGACATGTATTACAAGAAGGCATAATGACGCATGTAATCTAAAAGAATGGTTAAGTATAGAAGTAACTTGTACAAATGAAATGATAAGCTAACCACATTGAAAATTTTGATGGGCAAACTAAGAACAACCATGTATTCAGGATGTTGGATTTTCTCCATACAAAGTTTAGTGAGGAATATCCTAGTGTCTCATTCCTTTCTTTTTTTATTTTTAATGAAAATGACAATCTTATGTTTGTTTTTATGATAAGGTTATATATAAATGATTTTGACAAAATAGATACTTTATTGTGAACAACATTATGATGAAGTTTTTTAATTATAAAGTTGATATTGTGAGGAGCGAGATGTTTAGTGTTTTTGGATTAATTTTATGTTAAAAATCTATAGATAAAAAAATTGGATGAAGTGTTATGCATTAAGATTAGGACACCCTCATGTCTTTGGAGGAGCTCAACCTATGTATTAAGGCGTGTTAACCTTATGAGTAGCAAAAGAAGGAGAATAATGAAGGTCACCAATATGGTATGTCTACCCTATAGTTGTGGGAGTGATTTTGGAAGGAAGACAACATCATGTGCCATCATGGAAGAGACATGGATTTGGTCTTTTATAGCTAGCTTTAATTACAAATGCATGGGGTTTGGGGCAATGAAAGAAGCTTAAAAATGCAACAAGGTGGGGTCTCCATCATAAGCTTAGCTCCCATAGCCCCATTCTAATTTTGTTGGTCAGTATCTCATCTCCATATTCTCTACTTCTATTTCAACCCTTCATAGTTTTATTGCTCTAGATTCCTTTGTGCAACAAGCTGAACTTGGAAGCCCGAGACTAGTTACTTTTCATAACTGGGTGAATTCACTATGGATCTTCATGCATTGTTACTATCCTCGTACCTAGTCTTCTACGATCTTTGATTTTCGATAACCCTGTCACTAGTGGCCTTGGTCATCTATGGTCGTTATCCTCCCATGTTAATTGACTCAATTAAATTTACCTTTTTTTATTTACGTGTAGCTTTCTTAGATTTCTTCTTTAACCCCTTTCAATGTTTGGGAACAAACTCAATCTTTGGTTCTCCACGAAATACTAAAATCCTACCTTGAGGCGCGCTTGCTTGCTCCTAACTTAAGGAGGATAGCCTTAACTCTAACTCGTGTTCAATGACCCCAACCCTTATGCACCCTTGCTCCTCCTCTTCAGAGCCAGCCTTTGCATTTTCTATCTACTGCATAGACCCTTCAATGGCAATGGCTAGTAAAGGATTGGGCCTTAAATCTAGAAACTATGGGTATAACAAGCATTTTCCTTCCCAACAAGTACCCCCGCACATCACCAAAGCCCAATCTAGAGCTATGAGAGTTCTCATGAATTTCCATTGTACATTCTTTGTAGAAACCAAAGTTAAGGTTAACAATATGGAGCATGCAATAACAAAAGAGGAGAAGAATTTCGCAGGGCTAACTACAGGCATGATTTAATGAGTGGGTGCTAGAAACTAGATTCTTTGGAAAAAGGGACACCAAAAATTTCAAGTCCATCGAGCTTTATTGGTTGAACAAGGCATTTATTGCTCACATAGTGGATGAGAAACGCACCCATCAATAAGTTATTTTGCATAAGTTGATTGTTGTTGGACAAGAAATTTGATTTCATGTGTATATAAGATAAGGTAATTATATTTATGTCCAACTAATGACCACAAAGTAGGTCAAAGGTATTGTTGAGTACAATGATGTCCATACAAAGCGGGAGTACCAAATGGTCTCCTATAAAAGATACAATGCATGAAGTATATCAACATCTGGCCCTGGTAGAGAAGATCTAGGAGCTAATAGGTCGAGGGATCCGACCCATCTCTCCTAACATCCGAGGCTGGATGAAGAACACTGAAGAAAATCAACAAAGTTTGTTGGTTCGATGAAGAGTTGGTGAAAAGTGTGGATTTTCCACTAAATCATAGTACATGACCATACAAAGGCCTAAGACAACTCAAATGAAATAATTCAATCAAGCCTTGGCATCAACAAGTACTCTTTCAATCCTATTTTGCTAAATGATGACACTGAGACTCAAATGGACATGCATTACTAGTAGAATGAGGGACTTGGTCCACAAGGCTAACCACCCATGTTTATATCTTTTTCGTATGCACAAACAAGTGTTGGCACCCCCATGAAACACATGTTATATGTTTTCATTTATGTTATCAATAGGATAGTTCAAACTAAGTGCAAGCTCCTAAATAAGCTAGAAATTGTCAACAACTTTTTAAAGAAAAAAACATGGCATTTTTAAACTATTATGTTCCTTGTTTCCTAAGTGTTATATGCAGTGATATATGTACTTTATATTATGGCAGCTTAATATTAATACTAGCTAGACTACCAAAAATAAATAAAACCAATGTATAGATATATTATTGAACGTAAACAAATATCATTATGGGTAAAACAGTTTTGTTGTCTATTGTTTAGTATAAATGAAATTTGGGAGATTAAATTCATATTGAACCTACTATTTTGTAAATTAATGTAACTAGTTTCAAATACAAAGCAAAAACACCATATTGATTACAATAACAATTATTACCTATCTTAGATTTTGTTATGAGACCATAGAATAATATTTGTTAAGTAAATAAATGAGAAAGTGTTAGATTTAGATTTGATACCAAGAGATCTATATTTAAAATGCATATACACTCATATAAATTTGTTACAATGTTGCTAGGATAATATAAGTGGGCAAGCCTTTTTGTAATATGGAAAAGTGTTAATAATATACATTTCCACAATATTGTGGATGTGATGTGAATGGTGGTCCCCATACAAGGATGGTGCTTGTAAATGAAACGAAGTGCACATCATTATTGAAACAAGGAAAAGTGTTAATGCATGTACACTAGTTCCACAATACTATGGAGTTGGTGTGAATGATAGTCCTTGTGTAAGATGATGCTTGCAAATGAAATTAAGTGTAAATATGGAAAAATGTCCATGCATGTGCACTAGTTCCACAATATTGTGGAGTTGGTGAGAATAATGGTCCGTATGCAAAAATGAAATTAAGTGCCAGTGATAAAAGATGGCATCATAGTAAAATGGTTTTTAGTTGTGAATTTATATGGTTGATGAATGGCAATGATAATCATCATTGTGAGGGGTTTTATAGAGTATTATTAAAAAATAAGTGGTATAAACATTCTACTTCTTGAATATTTTTTTAATATTTTTTTATCAATTTTGTTCATGATCTAGTAAAAAGTCTAGAAGAATTCTTAGAATGGCAAATATCAGTTGTTGAGAACACACATTCCGAGTGCAATAGGGGATTTTTAGAACATTGAATCTATTTATGCATTCAGAAATGCAATTTAAGTAATGGAAAATTGCAATTTTATCAATATTTACATAGTCAAATTACTAGAAAAAAACAAACAAAACAAAAAAAACTTTCTAGACTTGTCCATTTGAAAGGTCCCTACTAAAACAATCTTAAATTTCATATACTCGTATAAATTCTTTACAATGTTTCCACGATAAGGTAACTAAGCAAGCCTTTCTGAAATATGGAAAATTGTTCATGAATATACACTACATCCCGCTTTAAAATTCATATATACTCATATAAATTATTTATAATGTTGTTGGTATGATGTAACTAGGCACGCCTTTTTAAAATATGGAAAAGTGTTAACAAATATGCACCAGTTTCACAATATTTTGGAGGTGATACAAACGGTGGTCCTCATACAAGAATGGTGCTTGCAAATGAAACCAAGTGCAAGTCCCATTGAAATACACAATGAAATACACAAATGTGTTAATGCACATACACTAGTTCCACAATATCATGAAGTTGGTGTGAATGGTGGTCCTCATATAAAAATGGTGTTTGCAAATGAAACTAAGCGCAAGCGATAAGAGATGACATCATAGCCAAATGTTTTTAGTTGTAAAGTTATATGGCATTGATGAATGACAATCATCATCATCATTGTGAGGGATTTTATATTTTACTAGCTTGGATTCATCTTAATTCTAGATCTACCAAGCACTAAGAGGGATTAAATCTCTTTTCACTCTAAAAGAGGTTTGCACCTTAAGAGATTTGATCCCTCTCATCGCTTGGTAGATCCAGAGTTAAGATGGATCTAGACTGGTCTAACTATTAATAATTAATAATTATTATTATTATTATTATTTATTATTATTATTATTATTTTTATATTTTTTTAAAAATGTAATTTCATTGAGTCAAAATGTTTACTTAGCACAATAGGGCAAGACATTACATCTCTTCCATATTGGGCTAGAGAGCACCTCTCAATGCAATCATTCAAAAGAAAGTAGTTTAAACATTCTACATTTTGAACATTTTTTGGTATATTTTTTTTTATCAACTTTGTCCAAAATATTACCAAAAATTTAGAAGCATTTCTAGAATCACTGATATTAGTTGTTGAGAATGCACAATCTAGGTGCAATAGGGACTTTTCAGAGTACGAATCCAATTATGCATTCAAAAATACAATTTTAAAAAATAGAAATTGTAATTTAACCAACAATTACATAGTTTAATTCAATTATATAATCAAAGAAAAAAAATCCAAAAAATAAAATGTTTAAACTCATCCATTCAAATGTTGGTACCAAAACAACATATAAAATCTTCATTACTTGTTTTTTAAATACATTGAATACATAATTTCATATATATGACCATCCTTTTTTTTCGTTCAAAAACCTTTCATTAGATTTTCAGGGAAACAGTGCTTACAAAATATCTCTCAATGGCCCCCTTTCTCTCATTCCTACCAAACTTGTTGAGATTGGGGACTAGAGGATGCCATAGATGATTCTTTAAATTATTTATTTCTGACAAGCTTTGTAGCCATACCATACCAAGGAAAAACAAAAAAGACACCAGAACTGACATCAACATATCAAGGAGGGGAGTGGGGAGGGAGTACAGGGGAGTTGCAAAGTATCCAGCATGGTCGTGCATATGAAAACCAATATGTTCCACCTGTGCTTCTAGATTGTGAAGGTGGTCATTTGTACGACGGTGGTTGCGGGGAAGCCTATCTATTTGTTCCAAGATTTCATTTTGACTGTATTGAATATTATTTATATAAGCCCCTAACTCATTGCAATCGCCATACCTGTGTGCCCAGAGAATACCCATATTAACTTGGATGTTTCAAAGCTGCTCCGTTATGGATTCCATGGTTGTTAGTGCCACAATACGACTTGGAGAATGAGCAGGAGAAAGTACCACCTTGCCCTTGGCTCCAGGCTCACTGAGTTCCCAGAGGACGAGTTGTGGCTCGAACGTGGACAACCCACATTGTTTTGATGACGCCCCCCCTCCCCTCGGCAAGGCCTACCTCATTGGTGAGGCATTGCCTGCATTGTCGAATGGATGGCTAGCAGGGTCGTGAAGTAACCTTTCATGAACCTACTACGAGAGGGACATTCACCAAAACCCGGATGCAAATAAACTGACCTGAGACACCTTGGAATCTAAACACGACAAACTCTAGACTAGGATTAAAATGTCTCCCCTGAGGCCGAAGTATTGTCCAAGGAAGACAAAGCCCACCACCCACTGACTCTAATAAAAACAACAATTCCCCAAGCATAATTAGAGCCTGTCCTTATAAGACCAAACCCGAATTGACACCAGTGCAGATATCAACAGTTACTAGGATGCAAAATACAACGACCCATAAGTAAATAAACACCAGAGGAGGCTTTCAGTAGGACATCCGCAAGAACCCAACAATTGATACCTCCAACTAAATTTAAGGGCAGGGAACGAGAAAGGAGCTTTGGAAACTTTCACACACGAGATAACCAATTCATAATAATTCTCAGCCCAAAACCCCTAGAAATAACTTGGGGGTTGAAGAAATCCCACTTGGCTAAGAATAAATCACAATAGTACACAATTACCTTTTCCCTCTCAACGAAAGAGATCTCCAGGGGCCTCCTGCTCCAAATTGAATGTTGGTCGCAAGGCTTCCAGACAATGGCGTGGAGCTGACTCAAAACTCTGGCCAAGGAGGTTCCTAGATCCCAAATGTAGTATTGAAGGCCAAATTCGAATCATACCAAGGTAGACCAGGCTTCCACTTCACATCTCATCCAAGGCCATGGCCCCGACAAATTTCCATGGACCCTGTCTCTCGTGATGGTTTTCAAGCTTCTATGGTTGTTTATTCAAGAATATCAATTCGGATTCTCCACAATATTAACAAAACTTCATCGACCCTGTCTCTCACGCTGCAATACTCCTCCCTACCCAAATTCATCGCTCGAAATTTCCAAGCTGGAACGGAACGCTCGCTTGCACTTTAATAAAATCGATACACCATTTGGAAAAATCATCATGCGAGTGGAGTGAATGAAGGCATGACTCATTAACTCAAACATAATTACTGCATGGAGAAAGGGGAACCCTGAAGACCTTTCATGTGACAAGTAATTACCCATCACAAGATATATATAACCATCTTTTAATATCATTTAAATTTTTAATTAAAAAATATACTGATGTAAATTTGAATTATTTATTTTAATTTAAAATTTATTTTATATATAATAATAAAAATATTAATATTTTTTATTGTAATTTGTTTTTAAATTTCATTTGATAAATTTAAATATCTACAAATATTATAAATACATCTTATCAAATATAAAAATATATAAATAACATATATTTTACACATATTTACGCCGAAGGTGTCCCTATTATGAGCTTTGCTGGGATGAACAGTGCTCCCAGCGAATCTCAGCGCTCCACCTATCGCCCTTCTACCCTGTCAAAATTTGACACTTGGCAGCCATCCATCCCACTTGTTGTCCAATCACTCTCACCCTCCTGCTCTCAGCTCCTTCCCGCGCGCGTCAGCTGCTTCGCGTTGCGTTGTTGTCCCGTCATCCGCTGCTTCAGCGTTCCGTCGGCCCATTTCAAATGAGCAAATGCTAGTAATAATTATGTTAATTATTCACAATTCGTATTTATGATGACTATGGTTCATTTTCAATCATGCAAAAGATAAGAAACCATCTAAATGCAAAAGCCATTTCATAGCCGCATTTAGAGAACAACGGTGTACTTCACATAAATCATAATGGCAAATAGTGACACCATTTAAATATTATAGAACATATAATATAATACAACTCCTTTCCATTTGCACTTTTACAATTTCCTTCCAACATTGTTCAATATTTAAATAATTATTTATGGCGAATGAGCACTAAAATTATTTATGTCATGCTTTCAAATCGTTGATCATGAAAATTGCACTCTTTAATTATGAATACATGTGATTGTTTTCACTCAACCATCATCATCATTGAACATTCTATAGATGCACTATGTTTGTGTTAGAAAAGACATATTATAAAATTTTATGAATACATGTGATTGTTTTCACTCAACCATCATCATAGTGTACATTTTATACATGCACTATGTTTGTGTTAGAAAAGTCTTATTATAAAATTTTGGAAGGAAAAAAATTAATTAAAAAATATAAATTAATAATATAGTTTAACTTACTTACGGGGTGGCGGTTTGTTGGTGATTGAGTGTTTTGTTAAGGCATTTGTTTGTAAAGGTCACCGGTTCAAACCCCGTGGGGAGCCCGTCAGGCGTAAGCCTGTGAAACTTGCTGTGCATTGTTGGCAGGGAATGATGCCGACCAAGGGGGTTTTCATTGGCAGCAGCACGATGTGATCTTGGGTGGGAGCTGTGATTGTATGGTTCTCATTACCGGTTTCCCTCCTGACAAGAAAAAAATAATAATAATAATATAGTTTAACTTATAAATAAAATAGTTTATTATTGAAAATCGGTGATACAATTTAAATTAAAAATGTGATTTTGTGTTGATTAAAATATTTTTTTAATGTATAAATGGATTTAGCACTTTGAAAAAATTTCAAGGCATTTGAGTTTTACATATTAAATAACATAAATTCAATTCTTTAAAAATATTTGCAAAATTTTGGTTAAAATTAACAAAAAAAAATGTCGTGAATAAGGTCATTTCATCTATAAGTTAGACTATGCCTAAATTATATATATATATATATATATATATATATATATATATATATATATATATAATTTAAAGTGGTGGCAGGCGTGGGAGTGGTAATTCAATGCCCCACAAAACAAAAAACATAGCTTCGCTTGGGGTCTACGATCAAGAACAAACAACCAAGCGGAATATTGGGCGCTTTGGAAAGGTCTTAACCTTGCCAAAGAAAAAAAAAATTAGGGAACTCAGGACTTTGGGGGATTCAACCTTGGTAATAAGACAAATCTCCAAAGTGATGGCAAGGAATTCATCAAACCTTTCCTAAATTGTTTAGAAAATAACATCGT
Organism: Pinus albicaulis; assembly: GCA_034641835.2. NCBI lineage: Eukaryota > Viridiplantae > Streptophyta > Pinopsida > Pinales > Pinaceae > Pinus > Pinus albicaulis. The sequence continues at coordinate 576,119,203 of CM076582.1, read as the reverse complement.
TCACCTTGAAATTCGAAGAAATTTCTCTACACCATGTTTTCAAATTTTTAAGTGAGGAAGTTGACTCCCTTACCAACCAAGGTGTCCAATTAGAACTAGGAGTAATTATGGTTTACTATCGACGTTCTGTCACGCCAATCCCGTAATAATCATTATAAATGGGAAAATTTGGGAGATCAAAATTATTGACCCCAACGTCACTCGATTTAAGGAGAATTAATAATAAATGACAGATGGAGGCACACAATCCCACAACGAAGGATGGGAGAGGACAAATGGATGACCAAAAAATCTTGCCCATGTTGCAATCCAAGTTTGGAGATCATTGCACCTGGAGATACCATGAAGAAGGTTGAACATATTTAAATTCTTAAAGGCTATTCCTTCGAAAGAGAATGTGGGGTTCAAAACCAGTTAAGGAGAGAATTAATGTCACAATGTACTCCCTCTACAAGAGGATCACTTCTTGGGACAAAGATCATACTCTGGTAATGCAGGCATTGAATAATTTAATGCTTGATATGAAAGGAAATAGATCTCGAGAAGAGTGGCCATTGATAAATTCGGGAAGCTAAGACAATCGTCGACACATTGGTATGCTCCTTTACTGGAATACTTATCTAAATAATTGGCTTATATCAATAACGGAGAGCAACAACGCCATGGAGAATTCAGAGAGCCAAAAAAAAAAAAAAAATCTGTTGAGAATGTATGAATTGTTGGGAAGGATATTGGAATTTCTTGAAAAAGAGGGGGATATCCGAGCCAAGATGATTGACCTCAAGCTAGAATGGATGAATGCAAGAATGGAACAATGACTCACTCGAATGAAGACAAATCTGCTACTTATGAGGACTCAACATAAGGAGTCTCTTGGGAGCTCGGAGGAAGAATAATATCAGGACTTATGTACCCAATTTTTTCTATGCAGGAAATGATTGAGGGAAGTATGGAAGGTAAGGGAGGAGAAGTGCATGGCAAGCAGGCTGCAATTGGGAATAAGTTCGATCTTGGCCCTTCTAGGGAAAATTAGCGAATAATGTAGTATGTTATGTAATTTTGAAACCTTTTTGGGGCAATTCTGTAGAATTTATGAGCATTTTCAATGTAATATTGTGAAGTAGAAGGCCCACAACACTAGGAAAGTTAAGTTATGGTTCTACTGGAGTTTTGATGTTGTTGATGTTACTATTGAATGTAAATGGAGCTTGCCATGAAAACCAACCTTTTATCTAATACAAATAACCACTTCATTTTTTTTTTTTAAATTGATAATTTAAATTATTTTAAATAAATTAAAATTTTGAGAATAAAGTTTTATAGTTTTTATAAGATGGTCATTTTGCAGTTTTTACATACATTTTGAAAATATAGAAATTATTATTAATTATCATAATTAATGCTTTATCACCTTCGGATGGGGTGCTCGTGCAGCAAGAAGGTGGGGACGTGTTGCATCCATCCCATTAGCCCACGTGGTAGCGGGATGTGGCAACACATCCCTTGATGTTCATAATTAAGCCATGTAGTATACATGGGAAGTCGCTTCAATCTACCATTCAGAGCGACGTTTAACATTCATTATAGTGTCATATCAATTGATAGATGGAAAAATCTAGCAAGGTCTCATCTGGATTTTCACCATGGTTATGAGCCTCGGGAAAGGAACCACTTCATTTCGAGTGGTCCATGGTGGAGAATAGCTATATCACTCTAAGAAGAAAAAAAATTGTCTCCCAAATCTTTGGCTCTCTCTCGTCTAGGCTCTCAAAGACAGGAAGTTAACCCCTTCATTTCAGCTTGATTTAATGAAATTTTAATTGGTAACGGTGGATAACCTCATGGAAGTATAGGTAGGAAAATTCGGCCTCAACCCAGACTGCAATTGATATCCTCTTTTGGTACTTTGTTCTCACAACGGCATGTCTCCAATTCCAGAGGGAGTTGCTTTATCCTATTGGAAAATGAAATGCCTCGTGTTATTCGTGGCCTTCCAATCAAGTCTCGTCCACGGTTGGGTTACTCAAGATGTCTTATGTGTGCTATGATTTTTATTTTTCTTGTTTTCAATCCTAACGTTCTCTTTGCCCAGACGTTTCCAGTATCATTGTTGCAGAAAATCTTGACACTCTTGCTTCTAGTGGAGCGAGTTGGATTTTAGGGGAAAGTTCACACTTCACATTAGCTCTGGGGTCATCTACTCATCTCACTGCTCTTTTCTCCTTTTGGTCTCCAACTATGCCTATGCAACAAGCTAAAGTGTGTTGGGGCGCTTCCTACTATCACAAAAGAGGTTGTTCCAAAAACCAAACTCAAGCTAAAAGCTTTTCCACACAATACAAAGATCTGAACCCCCCAACCAGTATAAGAGGAAATCACTTATGTGGAAAGGGAGTTGTCCAATGAGAGATGCACCCTTATGGATATAGAGGTTCTCACAGGAGTGGCAAAGTAGGTTCTTGATGCCAATCACACCAGAGGTCGATATAATCAATACATATGTACCATGGACATCTATTGGCATCTCAAGTTCCTCTCGAGAAGGGTGCTTGTAGACAGGAATGAAATCAAGGAAGATATTATCTTGACTCTGAATCAAATGCAACAACATATGATATCAATGGAATGCATGCTCGCAAGATTATAAAAGCACATGGGCATATCACCTTATCCAAGTTGCTCCCAAGGCAACAACAAGGAGCCCATCCCTTTTAAAGCTACTAATTTAGATAAATCGACTTGAATGTCTCTTTGTTCTTTGTCTTTAGTTTTTCTATGTTTCATTTAAGTAGTTTTCTAGATGAGAAAGGCCCTAGTAGCCAAATAGCTAGAATTTATGTTTTTCTCCTTAAAACTTTGAACATTTTTGTATCCTTAGATATCTTGAAGCAATTGAATTTATGTATTTAGTTTGGTTTCCCTAGTGACAAACCATAATAGACTTTAAGAGCAATGAACATATACCTTTATTACACGCAATTTTTTTTTTTTTACTTAAAATAAAAATAAAAACAAAGATTAATCATATAGAATGTTGAATAGTGTGTACTTTCTTGGGACAAGCATCGACAAAAGTTAGAAATAAAAGAGAAACAAGCAAATAGAGTTTTTACTTCAAAAGATTGGTAAACATGTGTTTTTACTATAAATAATATTATTAATTTATTCTCTTTAAAAGGACAGAATTTTATGATGAAAATTTCCATCAATCACATAGAATTATAACTTTACATAAAATTCCCATAAAATTTAGGAAGAATTTCCCAAAAAAAAAGAAGAAGCAAATTTACTACTTATTAACTTACTTCATTAATAATTATAAAAATTCCAAACAATTATCAATAAAAAATATTCCAATTGGAATTGTCTTTAATGCGACTTTTTGGAGTTTCCTATGAATTTTCTCGCTGGAATAGGATGAGCAAATTTGAGGTGAAATATTGATTTGTGTTATTTAAACTGTTTTTTTATTACATATATGGATTCAGCACCCTGAAAATACTCTAGGACACTTCGATTGTGTAGAATTTACCCATCAAACTTGTGATTTTAATGAATTCTTGCCCATATTTTAGACAAATTAAATCTAAAAAACAAAACAGAAAACTTTCAGAAAATTTTATTAAAAATAACTCAATTCCAATTAAACCCTTTCATAATAATAAATAATGCCAAAAAAACAAAAGAATATATATTTTTTTCAATGGAAAAAAACGCCTGGTTTATATTAATGTACTAGTGCAAAAAATTTCATCTATTACATGGGTATAACATGATATTTTCAAATTGTTTCTTATCATAAAAAACATATCATATTCCTACTCATTGGTTCATGTAAAAGCATAGAATCTAGATTTTGCCATGTCTGACAATTTATCAAAAAACATGTTATAACTTAACATTTTCCTTCCTTCTTTTTCCTGTTCTCATGAAGTTAAAGCCTAACTGACTGTGTTGTTTCTTGTCATTATCACAAGGACATGCCTTCAAAATTTATCAATTTCTGTTCATTCTTTTCATATGAACTTGACCATACCTCTTGCGCCAATAACTGTAGAGTCGATAAACTCGTAGTGCATCTCCCCAAAGTTACCCTGTAGACCTTTTTTGGATAGCCTGTCTGCCTGTGAGTTTTTTCCTCTGTAGATGTGCTTAAAAATGATGGTGGAGAATGATGATCTGAGCTCTTTAATTCTGTCCAGCCATGCACTAAGGTGTCCCAGATTGAGAGCGGTGCCCTTGTTTAGGTGTTCCAAGAGAACATGTGAGTCCCCAAAAATCCAAATTTTGTCCAGATAAAGTTGTGTTGTGAACCACATTAATCCCCATAGGGCCAGTATTTCAGCGCTCATATTGGTCCCCATACCACCGTACTAGTGAATTTTGTAGTGGCATGTGGGAGATATCATCAGGCAGGCCCCGCAACCGCACCTCGCTTGTTGGGATGCCCCATAAAAAAAACCAGTTGGGTAGTGGATTTCGAAAGGTCTCATTCTCTTCGATAAATTTGGTGGTGGATTTTGTGTAATTTTAAATTTCTCCCACGAGTTAATGATCGCGGTAACAATATTTTCCGGGCTACTGATGACCTCCTCAAAAATCCATTTGTTTCTGCAGTTCTAGAGACACCCGTGATATAAAACAGGGATGTTTCTAATATTCTTGTCCTTCTTCAGCCACCATTTGATGAAATCTTTTGTCTTCTTCTGCTCCATATATTGAATGTTGAAGTCTTTACATATACCCTTGATGACCTTCCGTGAGAATTTGCATGAGTAAAACAAGTGTGCATTATCCTCATTTGCATTCATGCACAGTTTGCATATACGTGGTCCGACGTTCCCTCTGTTTTGTAAATTTGTCCATGTCAGATTTTTTTCCCTCCATGGAAACCACGATAAGATTATCATCTTAATCGGTGCATTTACTTTCCATACGTCTCTGAACCAACAACATATGTTTTGATCATGTTGTTTTGTTATCAACATTTTATAATTTTTACTTGCTAAAATTTGTCCATTTTTTATAGGTCTACTCCAAGTTACCTGATCACCCTTTTACCTCTGCATTAAACCCAAACTTCCCAGATATGTAGTATATTGATCCCACTCTATTTTCAATTCATCTTGCAAATTCATTTGGCTGGATGTCTTCCATTTTGGGATGCCTTGAATGAATTCACTTATAATCTAGCCCATATAAAAAAATCATTTTCCATTCAGATAAGAGAGCATAATTTCATTTATGGCTGGATTTGAAGAATTTCCCCATAATCCCGGGGGACCAATCAATATTTTCCCACCGCCTTCGAATGACCATCAAATATTTTCATAAAAAAGTCCCCTGATCTTTTTGAAACCTCTCCATATATATGATTCCACTTTGCCTTCTCTCCAACCTTTAAGAAATAAATCCGCCATACCAAAATCTTTTAGATATTTATATCTTATAATATCATTCCATATGCCTTTAGAATTTATCCCCGTCCACAGAGACTTCATTTGGAGTGCTTTTCCAAATTGATCTAGATCCAAAATACCCTAGCCTCCCAGTTCCTTTGGTATCACGATCATCTCCCATTTAGCTAAGTGGTATTTCCCTTTTACCTTTCCCCCCTTCCATATGAAGTTTATCACCATAGATATGATCTTTGAAATGTTTTCCTTTGGGACAAAGAATAAATGTGCCCAATATACAGTAAATTGTTGTAGTACAGCTTGTGCGAGAATTATTCTTCCACCTTTTGATAACCATATTAAAGACCAACCATGAATCATTTTGTTGTATTTTTCTATCAACCAAAACCAGTCTTTTGTTCTGTATTTGGTTGGTTTCATATGAAAACCAAGGTATTTGAACCCATTATCCAGTTTCTCTGTCTTGAAGTTGAACAACTTACCAATCTCTTCATATAAATCCCTGTCTTTTTCTGTGTGATATAAGCATGACTTATCTTCATTTTTCCAACATCCCCGTGGCTGTGCAAAACTTTGTGAAAATGCCGTGTATGGCCATCCAAACATTTTTTATGAACATACCAAACAACATAACATCGTCCACAAAGAGGTTGTGAGAAACCTCCCTCCTGTGGGTTATTTTGATATCCATGATTTTCCCTGCATCCACCGCTTTGTTAATTTTAAGGCTTAACGCATCCATAATTAAAATGAAGAGTAATGGTGATAAGGCACAACCCTGCCGAAGCCCTTTACCAGGCTTGAAAAATCTAGATGCCACACCATTAACAATAACAACCATGCAAGAAGTTGTTACACACCCCATAATCCAGTTTACTAATGAGTTGTCAAGACAAATCTTATATAAAACCAATCTCAGGAAGCTCCAATCCACCCTGTCATAAGCTTTACTGAGATCGACCTTCATCACCCCAGCATGTATCTTCCTTGTATGAATAGAGTGTATAATTTCTTGTGTAGCTGCCACGACATCATGTATGCTTCTATCTTTTAAAAAGCCCGACTGATCAAAATCTCTAAAAAAAAAAAACCTCAAAAGCAAAAATCAAATGGAGAAAAGTACATAACGGTAGAGTTGCTTCCCACATGTATTGAATTAATGAACATTAAAATTAGTTATGTCCTTACCAGTGGGATATTAAAGTTTAATTAATGAACATTAAAATTAGTTATGTCTTTACAAGTGGGATATTAAAGTTGAATAGCAACTCTAGTACAATTTTTTTAATTATAAAACTCGGTGGTAGAAGTGTAAGTTGAGAACAAAGTGGGATATTAAAGTTGAATTAATGAACATTAAAATTAGTTATGTCCTTACAAGTGGGATATTAAAGTTGAATAGCAACTCTAGTACAATTTTTTTAATTATAAAACTTGGTGGTAGAATTTACCCATTAAACTTGTGATTTTAATGAATTCTTGCTTAGACAAATTAAATTTGAAAATAAAACAGAAAACTTCAATTTTATTATTATTAAAAATAACTCAATTCCAATTAAACCCTTCCATAATAAATAATGTCAAAACACAAAGAAATTACTGATAAAAAACTCTAAAAGAAAAAAGAAAACCTCAAAAAGCAAAAATCCAATGGAGAAAAGTACCTAATTGTAGAGTTGCTTTCCACATGTATTGAATTAATGAACATTAAAATGAGTTATGTCCTTATAAGTGAGATATTAAAGTTGAATTACATTAAAATTAGTTATGTCTTTAAGGTGGAATATTAAAGTTAAATACTACTCTAGTACAATTTTTTTAATTATAAAACTGGGTGGTAAAGTTTAAATTGAAAACAAAGTGATGACTAAAATGGAAATTATATAGATTTATATTGAATTTTTTTTTGTTAAACCATCATTATGAATTAGTAACCTGCCAAATTAATAATAAAGAGATTTTCAAAGAAAAAGAACACCTCTCTAAACTGTATCATAACAATATTTTCCTAAACTAAAATGTATATTAAAATTCAATAATATTTTATAATAAAAAACAATAATATTTAACTAAATCATACAAATCTTATAAAACACATAACAAAAGCCTAATTTAAACCTAATTTATTATCATCCCAATCACTTCAAATTATAACTAAACCTAACCAGAATTAAAAAAACCGTTACACCAAATCCGTTAATTTAAACCTAATTTACTCTCACAACAAGTACTCCAGTTCACATTATTTCTAAACGTAAGGAACTTCAAACCTATTACACCGAACGTTTCAACCCACGTGGTTTACGTTAACCGTCGGTCGATGTTGCAACTCGAGGTTATTAAAATCCATTAATGTACAAATTTCAATTCTATCCGCGGGCGTAGGCCTGACTTGGTAAGAATAATTAATGCCACATTTCTCAATTAAATTGAGGTTTTAAGGTTGCCAAAAGATGCAGCTAGGTAAAACATATAAACTCTCACATAAAGTTTGGAATATAAATTTATCTATTTTTAATTAAAACTATTATTTCTTTTGGTCACTTAGGTGTTTATATTACTTTCTTAAAAATGGATAATATTTGAGTAAATGTTTCTTTGCTCTCCTTGTCTTTTTTTCACTGAATTTTCGATCAAGAGAGTTGTGCAACATTTAGAAACAAAAAAGAGTTTTTATAGAAAATCAAAAAATAAATTGGCACTAATACCCAAAAAAACGTCTAAAACAAAAAAAACTATCAACAATCATCAAACTACATTGGGGGGTTTTGCATCTGAGCATTTCCAGGGGCCACCAACGGACCATGCCCCTCCTGGACATGAAAATCAATATGAGCTAGCATGGCTTCTATTGCATCCAGGGGTTCATCGGACCTATGTTGGTTGTGGCGAACAAAAGCTAGATAATCTAAGATTTCCCCTTCAGAAAACTGCACATCATTTATGTAAGCAATTAACTCATTCATGTCCTCATACCTTTGCTCCCAGAGGATGTCCAAGCTTGCTTAGATGCCACATAGTTGTTCGGAAATCGACTACAACATCTGGGGTTGCTCCACTCTTCCAAGCGACGAGGCTCGCTCTTGGGCGACCTCTTCCTTCATTATGCCACCCTCCTCATCTTGTTCTTTCGGTCTTGTTGCTTGGTCACCAAGCTACCCATAGTGGCCGACTCCTCACCGAGTCCTTCCCCTCTGCCTCTACATGACGATGAGTTGGTACTAGCTCCTTACCACTACTCCTCTCCACCCTCGAACCCACACAGAAAATGTAGACATGCCTCACCCCCCAATATAAAGTTTCCTCCAAACAATCCCCAACAAAAGCACAATTCACTGAGCACACTGGGACCACTACTTGTTTAACTCTCCCTTTCAACCAACACCAGACTCCCACCCTTCACTGTAGGGCGTCCAAGCCACCACACCAACCGCAGGGCATTTAGATTCGACATTGCAAATATACTATGACCCAACAACAAAAACCATAAATACAATGACAATCGGTACCCATAAATTGAACACCGTAACCCCAAGACCTTTCCTGACCAGGAAAAATGACTTGTAAAAATATTTTAGCAACGATAGTCTCTAGACCGTGATTTCCTTCCCTTTCCCCTAGATCCCAGATTGGTATCACTTGGACCTGAATCCTAACTTTTGAAACCACACTCCACTCGCCATCGCAACACTGCACTCTAATTTGGCCAACTTGAGCAGGCATGGACAAGGGAACTGATTGTGCACACTTAGCTACCTCACTCCCTCTGCACCTCACTCCCATAACCAATGTCCACGCACAGGTAAAGGCCCTCCTTCGTCGTTTTAAATAAAACTTCGCCATCTTCTCGAGACTTCTGGCTTATCTCTACCACTTGGGGTGGCCAGCCCACTTGCCTTCAACACGTGTCCAGTATGCAATCGGTACCAGTAGGGGGTTGTCCTGTATTAGCTGCCTATTTGGATCCCTCACGTTGTACTTCAATGCACACCCTATCGAGGATTATTTAAAACTATTATTTATTTTATTTATTTTTAAAATATTTCTCATTTATAATATCTATATTTCTTACCATTTATATAAGTGTTAGAAGTCTTGTTAACAATATGATTTCTATAAAAAAAAATTACATGTTCAACTCATATTTATGATTCTATTAGAGAATTTAAACTCCGATCTCCACACTTTATTTAGCTAATAAATAATAAATTGAAAAAATTGAAAAAGTATTACAATTAAAATTAATTAATAATTTACAAATATCTTTGAAATTTTTATTTATTTTTCATTTTGCTAGTTTATGCAAGTTCGGAGATTATTGGTATGACTAACTTGTGATTTGAGTAGCAGATCAGAAGCATCTAAGTCATCAAAATTACCTAGGGACTGCAAGAGTACTTGTGCACTTGTGTTTTGAGAAGCAAAGTAGAGGCATCTAATTCCTCAAATTAATGAGGGGCCACACTTGACTTGGGGCACACCAACCCTTAGCATGGTTATATTTTTGCACATGAAATTTCGAACTAGTGACATTCACATCATAAAGTGTCTTAGGAGAACACCCTATCACCACACCCATGCACATTCTTTTCTTTTTTTAATTTCACACTTGATTTTATATTTTTTCATATTTAAGTTCAATATTTTTGTATTATATATATATATATATATATATATATATATATATATATATATATATATATATATATATATATATATATATATATATAATTTAAAATTTCTTAACATTTTATTATAATTATAAGATATTAATAATTAAAATGTGTATAATCAAAATATAATATAGTTTTTTTATAATAAAAAATATTTATGTATTCAAAAATACAATTTATATAATAATAAAAAATACAAATTTACCATAATTTAATGATTATTATTATTTTTAAATTATGATGAGAATATTTTGTTAAATCAAATTCGTGTCTCGATCGCACACTGTACAAGTGATTACAATGAAAATCCTTTGAAGTTAGCTATACCTATAATGTCACAACAATCTTTATTTTCAATATCTATTAGCCGTTTTACTATCCTTAAGGACAGAAGGTCTTTGGAAATGTAGATTCTCCAAGAGAGTTGTAGATGCAGACAAAATTTACACTACATATCAGACCAACTGTTAAGGAATAATTGTGAGGGATGGAATACCATTTCTCATTAGGACTTCTGCATCCAAGTTTACACCTTTATTGGCGAGATTATATGAAATAGAGTTGTTCTTTCTCAACATATGAAAGAAGCTAACAATAGAGAAGGCTAGTTTTAGATTCCCGATTCGATCAATAATGCTTCTCAACTCACAATCCTTAGGTAAAGATCCATGAACAAGGTGATGGATAACCAACTGCTAATCTCTCAACTCCACCAAATTTTTGATGTTTGTTCTTTCGGTCAGAAGGAGCCCTTGCAATAATCCATATACCTATACCACATTATTTGTGCAACTGCCTAACCCCAACCATACTCAATTTCAAAATTTCCATTAAAATTTAACATAAACCTCTCCTATTCCTTAAAAATAAAAATAAATAAATAAATTTAAACTTACACAACATTTTCTCTTATACTTTACTGAAAAGTGTAATATTTGTTTAAAAATTAATCATATACCCAAAAATATTACCCCTTATCTTTTTTCAACTTGATAGATATTTATAATGTAAGGTTCACCCCACTCACACACATATATATATGAATATGAATATGAAAAGTATCATGACCATTATGTGATTTAGTCTTTCTCTTATGTCTTGACTATGTTATATATCAATAATTATTTTTTGAACTACAAAGTCACATTTATAAAATGATTGATGTAAAAAACACAATGTCACCTATATATATCACAAAATAAATCACTAGAAATTGCACCGAGAGGTGCAAAGGAACACTGATAAGAGAAGTGGGGAGATTGTGGACAATGAAATACAATCGAAATTTGAGTTTGTATATATTTTCTAAAGAATGTAGCAAGAGGTTTGATTTAAGAAGTTACACTAACATAAATATCTGAGGATAATGGCAATCCTTGTAGACACAATGTACATAGCAAAGAAGTTCAAATTCTTTGGGTTTTTTTTGAAATGGCATGAAATAAATTTTGAACATGGAAAGTATGAGGTATCTATTAGCTAAATATATCACTAGCACTTGGGAAAAATGACCTTTATTAGTAAGTTGTTGTTAAGATAAGCAAAAATCAGAATACAAATATAATTGTTGTATCGATGAACGTTGTGAAGGCACTTGTGAAAAGCTCTATGATCAGGACAACGACGTGCCTTCTAAGAAATTTTACTTTGGCATCATTGTGAAAATGGTGTTGGATGAATATGTCATTTATATACAATAATCCTTTGCAAAAGGATTGAAATATTGGCTGAGATGGCTCTCTTGGAATCCACAAATGGTTCATCATATTTAACAAGTAAGAAATGAGGCACTTACTCAATTAAATCTATCTCCAATCATTATGGTGCACACTATTATATTGTGTACTCTTAGTTTGAAGAAACAATTTTGTGGCAGAGCTCTTTATGTCATTTATGTTGTGTGGTGTTCCTTGTTCACATAAAACACAATATTCACAACAAAATGCACAAAAATATTGTGGGAAAAGAAAATTAACAAATTTTAAACTTAAATTTTGTATAATGTTTTTAGAGATAATTTAGATAGAAAAATTACTGTTTGTTTTTCTATTATTTAAATTCTAGTTATCAAAACTAAATCAAATTGATAAATATATTTAAAAAACTTCAACTAACCTATTTAATTATTAAAAAGAATACAACCAATTAAAAAATAATAATAACTACTTAATGATTATGATTCTATAGTGGATCATAATATTAACATTTTAAAATTAGACATAGTCTAACTAATCGACAAAATGATTTTTTCCCTAGAATCTCGTCATACATTTTTGGGCAAGAATGTGATTTCTTGTTGTTTAAAATGCATTTTTTGAATGCATAAATAGATTCAACACCGAAAAAAACATCTGAGATGCTTGAACTTTGCAAATTAAATAACTTAAACTTAGGATTCTTAAAAATTTCTATTTGATTTGGGCAAAATTAACCACGAAAAATCATGACCATTTAATTTATTAATTAAAATATACTTTGAAATTGAATATAAAATCATTTTTAGGCTTAAGTTTTATATATATATATATATATATATATATATATATATATATATATTAAAAGAATTCAACCATGATATCTTGGTCCTTAAAGCAAATAAAGAGAATGCATTGGTTACAATGAACTTTTCCAATTAATGAATCCATCTTCTTACAAACCGTTCTCTAAAAATCATATTAATATTGTCACTAACCTTATCACCCAAGCCATGAGAGCCTCGTGCATTGATCCTCTTATGCAGAAGTGGCTCATCCCTTAGCATCCCATAACCCCTAGAATTTATGAGTAGTCAATGATACATGAAAAGGATATTCCCTTAAGACCCATAGTTAGTGCAATTAGGGCCCCTACTCATGCCCTCTCTTTCTTCTTAGCTTCCAAACTTCAACCCTTTGCTGACACTACTGATTCTTTCATTAAAAATTCCTCCCATTTCATTCATAAGGCTAATACCATTCATATTGAGCCCCGTGGCCTTAGGGTGGTCGGTGGGCGGCGAGAGAGCGAGCCTCGCGGCCCCGGGGCAACTGTAAAACCCAAATTTTTAATTTTTAATTTTTTATTAATTTTTAATTTAATATTTAATTTTTTAAAATTTAATTTATATTTTTAAATTATTTATTTAATTTATTTTTTAAATTTTAAATTTTAATTTAAAAGAATGTGTTTTTATTTATTTTTTAATTAATTATATATATATATATATACATATCTCTCTCTCTCTCTCTCTCTCTCTCTCTCTCTCTTTTTTCTACCGAATTTTAATTATTTTGTATTTTAATATTTTGATTATATATATCTCTCTCTCTCTCTCTCTCTCTCTCTCTCTCTTTCTTTTTTCTACCGAATTTTAATTATTTTGTATTTTAATATTTTGATTATTTTATTTTATTTTTTTAATTATTTTAAATTTTAAATTTTAATTATTTTATTTTATCATTTTCTTTATCTTTAATTCTTCTTCTTCTTTAGTCATAACTAACTTCTTCTTCTTTCTTTCTTTTTTTTGGCGTTAATGAAGTCATTTATCTATGACCAGTGCCATGAGAGGTAGTCATAACTGACTAGTTTCTCATGATTTTTGAATAGTCCACTTAGCACTCAATGCGTCGGGTGATGCTCATAAGGGGTGAAGAAGTGGGATTGAAACTAGTGAAATGAATCACATAGCGTCAATCTTCAGTTCCGGGGCTTGCACCCAGTAACCAAGACTTCTCGGGAGGTCACCCATCCGAGATTGCCTCTAGCTCAAGCACGCTTAACTGTGGATTTTTCCCCACAATCAAGCCCACTTAGCTTGCTACCCCATTTGCAAAACCTTAGCAAGTATTGTGCCTCGTGAACCATTCAAGTAGAGCTCCCTTCACTCTTTATATTCAAGTATTGAGGGGTTTTCACAGTGCATTATATTAGATATAATTTTTGGGATTCAACTGCGTTAATGAAGTCATTTATCTATGACCAGTTCCAAGGGAGGTAGTCGTAACTGACTACCTAATATAATGCACTGTGAAAACCCCTCAATACTTGAATACAAAGAGTGAAGGGAGCTCTACTTGAATGGTTCATGAGGCACAATACTTGCTAAGGTTTTGCAAATGGGGTAGTAAGCTAAGTGGGCTTGATTGTGGGGAAAAATCCACAGTTAAGCGTGCTTGAGCCAGAGGCGATCTGGGATGGGTGACCTCCGAAGAAGTCCTGGTTATCGGGTGCAAGCCCCAAAAGTGATGATTGACACTATGTGATTCATTTCACTAGTTTCAATCCCACTTCTTCAACCCTGTGAGCATCACCCGATGCAATGAGTGCTAAGTGGACTATTCAAAAATCAAGAGAAACTAGTCAGTTACAACTACCTCTCATGAATTTGGTCATAGATGAATGACTTCATTAATGCAATTGAATCCCAAAAATTATATCTAATATAATCCACTGCGAAAACCCCTCAATACTTATCAAAATTAGCATGAAAATCACTAACATTTTAAAACAAATGTTCATACTTGATAAATAAAAAAATTTAAAGTGCCAAAAAAATCACCATTTCTCTAAATTGACATGACATTTAAAAAAAAAAAATCAAAGAAAATTTAAAGTTCCAAAAACATACTAAAAAAAAACAGGTTATTCTACATCACCACTTTTCAAAATCGACATGAAAATCATGACATTTAAAAAACATAACCATAAGAAAATTTAAAGTGACAAAACTATGCTCCAGAATAAAAGTCGATTCTGCATCACCTATTTTCAAAATCGGGTGCTTTTTTTGCTACCTCAAACAAACAGGTACTAGGTAATTTTCCCATTTGATCTATAAATTTGTTCAAGGAGTGTTCAAAGGTAGCAGGTTATTTCAAGAAAGGCATGAAGGAAGTATGGAGTATCTTATTCGCTTCAAAGAAGGAAGTATTCAAGGAAAATGATGAAGGTCTATTCTCGACATTCACTGACACATTCCAAGATGAAAGCATTTGGGTAATTGATAGTGGTGCATATAGGCACATGACAGGTCATCACAAACAATTGAAGACTTTATCAAAGGGAAAATATTCTTATTCAATGGAATTTGGAGATAATAAGATCTATCCTGTGAGAGGCATTGGATCAACTTCTATAGAGTTGGAGAATGGAAGAAACATTCACCTCAACAACATTCTATTTGTTCCATGTTTGCATTAGAACTTACTTTCCATTTCAAGTCTAGAATATAAGGGTGATAGAGTAGCCTTCATTGATGGAAAGGTTGTTGTATGGAGTAAAGACTCAAGTATAGAGAATACTAGAGTCATTGGTATTCGAGAAGGAAGACTTACAAGCTGATATCTCCTCTAGCTTAAGTCTTGGTTCACATTGAAATTAGCCCATGTGAACTATGGCATAGAATATTTGGTCATCTTTATTCCAAGATCCTCCCATCTCTAAAATCCATAGCAGATGGAGTACCTAAGCTGAAAGAAGATCATGAAGGAGTATGTAAGGGATGTGCTTTGGGTAATAATACCAAGAGACCTTTTGGAAGCAGTGCTTCGTGGTCAAAAGAAATCTCGGGTCTCATTCAATTCGATGTATGTGAACATATGACTCTTAAATCACTTGGAGGTCATCTGTAATATGTCACATTCATAGATGACCATTCAAGAAAGACCTGGGTTTTCTTAATGAAAACCAAGGACGAAGTATTTACAAAATTTCAAGAATTCAAAGTTGAAAAACAAGAATCAAGATATTAAAATCTAATAATGGAGGAGAGTATACATCCAAGGAGATTACAACATTCTGTAAGAAATATGGGATTAAGAGGGAGTTTATAGTCCCATATAATCCTGAGCAAAACGGAGTTGCAGAATGAAAGAACCGAGCCATTGAAGAAAGTGTAAAGGCAATGTTACATGATCAAGATCTACCGAAACTCCTGTGGGGAGAAGATACAAATATAAAACTATATATTCAAAATAGAAGTCCCCACAAGTCACCAAATAACAAGACTCTCAAAAAAGTATTCACTGGGAATAAACCAAATGTATACCAACTTTGTATCTTTGGGTGTCTCGTATATATTCATATGCCAAAGGACAAAAGAAAGAAGATAGATCCATCATGCATGGGAGGAACATTTGTTGGTTACAACAATTCCTCTAAGGCTTATAGAATCTACATAAATGTTGGACACCATATAGAAGTAAGTCAATATATCATATTTTATGAGAGTATTGTGAAAATTCCAAGATCCTAGATCTAAGAATCCCTACTGCAACAAGCTGAACTACTTCTCCTACCTGTAAATTTGATTTAAACAAGTTATTTAAGATTACTTATTAAAATATCGAAGCAGTTACTGAAGCAAACTTCACCCATTAATAATAGATTTGTGAAATCAGAAACTCAGAAAAATAATGCAAACAGAGGACACCGTTCTTTTTGGACAATCGTCCCCGGAAAAACCCAATGCGGGAAAACTATTGCAATAGATTTGAGGGTTTTTATATTATGCAGTAGTTTTTTGAATACAAACCTGGGATGCCTTTCTTGCAATCCCTTCAGAGAATATGACTGAAAAATAGTTAGTGAGATAAATGTCACACTGAAATCTGGAAACCCGACTGACCAACAAACCCCTGACGACAAGCCCTCCACTGCATTGTGCAGTCTATGTGCAGTCATTGTGCAATCTCTGCATCACTATGTGTGGGCATTACGTGGCTTCTGTGTATCTGGTCTTTAGCTGGTTGGATCTTCCCTTCTGGCCCCTTCCGGTCTCACACCCTGGCTTTCCGGCACTGGATCTGGCTAACCCTCAGCTGAATTACGAATTCCCTCAAGGCTGCAGCGCTGCCTCTGCATGGGACTGTGTTGCCTCTGCAATAACTGCTACGTTGCCTTAATTGATATGCTCTTTGTCTTCTCCGTGATGTATTCCCAGCTCGGGAAAATCTCCAACTGGAATTACTCTTCCCCTCACTACAATTAAGAATCACTTAGATCTGATTTTTGTTCGAGCGCTGCTCTGTCAGAAAAATTCGATCTCTAGATCCTCTTGGTGTAATTTACAAATGAACCTCAAGTCTTACTTTATAGCCTTCTCGTTAACTAATCAACGACTGATATTAGATCTCTAATCAACGACTAAGATTATATTAGACTTGATATGCTTTATCTAGAAGGTTCACCCACAGTTTACATTTATACTGATCAATTATTTTAATTTCCTAAGTTAGAATTAGGGTCTTCATTAAAAATAATTAATTTTTCTTATAAAACTGTTTCTGGGCGGATTTTCCCAAAAGGATTTCTGGGTTATTTGTAATGCATGTGTCTAAGCCTCTCCACAAAATTTGGGGCTTAGAGCACATTCGATACTACCAAAAATAAACACTCCCTCTCAGTGAGGAATGTGCTCTAACAGATATGCCCTGCTGCACACTGCTTTGACTCTGAAGCATCTCCCTCTGCAATGATAATGTCTGACATGCTGTCCATCAATCATTGCACTATTGTTGCACTATACTATTGATGACCCTGCCATGATCAACACTACATTTGTACTGCAAATCCCTCTCAAACGCTGCATCTATTGCTAGCACTGCAACTACTAACTCTGCACTACAACTCAACAGCTAAGAGAAGCAACTGAAAACGTCCAAAAATCTAGACAAGTGTTCAAGATGCATCTCTGTGCTAAAAACACTGACTGCTGATAGCTATTGCGTTGTCCCTCTTATGCACTGCACTGCTGCAACCACTAGTAAAAAATGATGAAATTAATGACTAGGTGACTAAAACTATTAGTCACCGCAATGATTTCAAGTGAATTACTACTAAATTTGAGCAATTTTAAGTGACCGAACTAAAAATGACTAACTTAAATGACTAATTTAGTCTTGGAATAAAATATACGACTAGCTAATAAGTGACTAAACTAAAAGCGACTAACTTAAACTACTAATTTATTCTAGGGATAAAATATATGACTAGATAATAAATGACTAAAGTAAAAGCGACTAACTTAAATGACTAATTTAGTCTAAGATTAAAATATATGACTAGACAATAAGTGACAAAATTAATAATGATTAATGTAAATGACTATTGTAGTCCAAGAATAAAAATATGGCGTCCAAATAACAAGTACAACAAGTATATGAATTAGTTATTTATGTCAGTAATTTTTTATTGTGTCACTCCATATATGGAAAATTTCACTTTTGGTACCGAAGTGTTACATTTCACTATAGGTGCCTCTGAATCCATTTGCAGTGTTAAAATTTAGAGACAAAGAGGTCTCTGAATTTACAGTATTAAAATTATGAATACCGTTTTGTCTCTAAAGTTTAACAGTGCAGACAGATTCATCTACGATTAACATAATTGCATGTATCATCTATCAACTTTACACTAATGCCTTCATTATAATTTTAGTAAAGATAATATTAATTAGATAGCCAAATTAATATTTATATTTATATTTAATATTTGGCCATAAAGTTTAATTTTTAAACTTCATTGATTTATGTTAAAAGTGTGAGTTGTTTTAAATCTAAGGTTAAATATTCATATTTACATTAAATAAATAGATAAATATAACATTTCTTATGTTAAACATGTGATTTCATTTAAATCTAGTATTAAATCGTCATATTTACATTTGATAAATACTAAATAGACAAACCTAAAATATATATTTATAGACCTATTTAGTAAATAGGTATGAAAATTTATTAATTTAAGTATGAAACTTAATTAATTTTTTAATGATGTATGAACCTTTGTTTTTTTGTAAGTCAATGTTATATTCATGTAGGAAAAAAGGATTACATATAGCCAGTTACAAAACAGGTGGTCTCACCTCGGCTTGGTTTGTTAACAAAAAATTGCACCAGATGCAAAAAAAATAAAAGAGGGACTAGGCACATTGTCCATAAATGGTTGGGCCAGAGGCACCAAAACACATATAAAACATAAAGAACACCAAATAGCATAATAGTCATCCAATGTGATGGATGCAGGGTTGTCTAGTGGGGATGTTCCTAGATGCGGCGGAGGACAGAAGTCACACTGACCACGCCCTTCAAAGTGCGCCAACCAAGTCTCTAATTTTTCTACTTTTTCAGTGAGTTGATTTTGGCCTCGCCAAACCAATACCATTCGGAGAGACTTGGCACTGTAAATAGTGCATTCAATCTAATTTTTCCATATGCTCTGCATGCTCCTCACGAAAAAATATCTCAGTTGTGTCCACTCTTTCCATCATGCTGTTGACAAGTGCACGACAGTTCTATAGGCAGCAATGTTGGATAACTTGCCCCTTATTTACCTCAAATCAATCAAACCCGCGATTCCCCTTGCCACCATAACCTCCTCTGCCTCGACGACTCTGCTTTTGAACCCTCAAACCCCCACCTCTACTATCCCCCCACTTAGCTCCTCCATGGCCCCCATGCGCACCCACACTAGCAAGTCGCGCACGCCCCCACATTCTTTCGACCTTGGCGTGGAGCCACCATGATAATTTTGTGAGTCTTCCACCCCCACAGGGCCATGGATGTCAAGGGGAGGAGAACACCCACACCACACCGGGGACTTCATAATTTTCTAAGGTCGAGGAACCCCGCCGTGTGTAGAGTCCAGAGACCAGACCCCCCACTATAGAAAACAAACACCACCAGCGAAGGAGCCAAATGTCGTCTCCCAGCACTAGAGGGAAGCACAGAGACACCTCCCACCGCCAGATGGGAAGAAGGCTCCTTTTGGAGGAATGATGACTTTGGTACATTGATAGAGGAAACCAAATATGTATGATAGCCAATGTCTCAAGAATTCCATCTATCCATATTTATTCGTCAAATACTCATAATGCCTCTTAACTCAACATGGTGCCATGTTTATGTACCCAAGCTCACATAGTGGAACAAAGACAAGATAAAAACCCCTACAATGTCACCAT
Source organism: Pinus albicaulis (assembly GCA_034641835.2). NCBI lineage: Eukaryota > Viridiplantae > Streptophyta > Pinopsida > Pinales > Pinaceae > Pinus > Pinus albicaulis. The sequence goes on along the minus strand of CM076582.1, from coordinate 576,099,170 downwards.
CTTAGAGCTCGAAGGTGTGACCGTGAATTGGAGACAAGATCAAAACCCCTGCAACATCACCATCTTGGAGCTCAAAGGCGTGACTTGCGATAATGAGAGGGTTTTCGAGCTTAGCATCATGGGATTTGGCCTCGACAGAACAATATTTCCTTTCATTTTCAACTACACCAATTTAGATTCCCTCGACTTGTTGGAAAACTATTTGACTGGAAAGATACCAATGAAGCTCCAATATATTGTCAATGTAATCTAATTCCCTTGTCGTGAATCCTCTGTTGTTATCTAAATAACAAGCTCATGGGAAAATTTGGAAAACTTTGGACATTCAAAGACTGGATCCAAAGGTATTTTTGGCCCTTGGGTACCTTGATCCTGAATACTTCAAAAGGAAGCAACTGACAGAGAAATCTGATGTGTATTCTTTTGGAGTAGTGTTACTGGAGTTCTTGTGTGCAAGGGAAACACACTGGCAGAAAAAGGGCAAGTTTGAAAAAATCATTGACCCTCACCTTGTTGGGACTGTCTACCCTGGTTCTCTGAAAATGTTTAGGGAGACTACCGAAAAGTTCTTGGAAGAGATGGGCTTCGACAGGCCTTCCATGGGAGATGTTCTATGGAACCTGGAATGTGCATTTCAACTCCAGAAGATATCCATGCAAAATGATCTAGATGAGAATAGTACAAATCATATTGCAGATGTTCCTTTGTGCTACCCAGATCCTGAGTCTTTTGGTTCCAGTTTAGTATGACTTCAAGTCTTGTACAAAATTTCTCAATTTATAGATTTCATTAATGAGAATGTTTCATTTTGGAGTTCTCAACATCCCATAAAGGGATAGTTCTTAGAATTTACCTATCGTTTCAAACATGTTCTCTTTCAGTGGATAGGACACATAATGGATCCATACCTTGTTGCAACAGTTCCTTAGCTCAGGATGTTTGCACAAGATTCAGGGCAAAGTGAACACACAACACTAGTGGCTTTGGTTTGGGAGGAGTGCTACAAGTATGTAGAAGAGATTGAGGGCACATGCATTATGTTCCTTTTCGCTGCCAAGAACCTGAGACTTTTTATACTAGCGTAATTGGATGAGGTGTTGGTGAATCCTCGTGGGAGGTGATCACAAAACAAGACTCCTTTTCCATGTTCCAAATTTACCAAATTAGCACATGTAGACAGAACATTGGTGAGTGTGAAATGGTTAGGTTCGGTACTTGTTTTTTGCATATCACATTAAAAATCTAGTGCCTCCTCGTATAATCGACCACCATTACAGACGATTACACCACATTTGGTTTAATCGAACAAGATGGTTGCATTGGTTTTGAGTTTCAAGGAGTTTGGGAAAATATGATTTTTGTGACCCCATTTTCATAATATACCTTGGATATTCGGTTAATTTTAAAGTAACACCTTCCACTACCCAAAAATAACCCAAGGGAGTAGGAGGGTTTGTTACGCTACTCATGGTTAAGGCCACTCTCCTTCGATAAGGTTAAATAATTACACTTCAATGCTAAGTCGGGGCCTCGCAACACAACAAATAGGGCCATGTAAAACCTACATAACAAAAAAAGGGAGCCCTACCTTTAGTTCTTCCCTTCTCCAATTATGCCTTATGTTCTTTAGTCAAACAAATTTTTAGAATTATTTCAGGTCCCCGAACTTGGTGAAACCCCTCATTGATTGCCAATCCCCATTCACTTCAGTGTTTACCTCCACAAAAAGTGCCCCTAACTCAAGAGGCTTCATATTGCCTTCCATTGCACATCACTTCCTTACACTCAAGTGTGGAAAAGTTTTGTGCACCCAATTCACAGGTTATAATGCTTCTATGGTAAACAATTCTGGATGGTTCTCCTCTTGCTCCCTTTGCATTATTCTTTAATCTTCACTTTCTCTCTATTTTTTCCCAAAAATTCTTCTATTCCCCCTTCCTTATTCCTCAAGTTTGTCCCTTGATTAATTAATTTAGTTAAATAGAAATTTTTCCCAATCCCCTCACAACTTTCCCTCAATGAAGTTTCTCTCCTAGATGTCGAGATTCATATAGATTTCCCCCTTCACTTTCAACAATACATACATTTGAAAGAATATTTACATCATGATAAAGTGTGACATGATACCTATACTGATTATTAAATATTAATAATCTTACTTATATTTACAAAATGAATGGTTTAGAAAACATACCTTATAGCCTTTCTTAAAAAAAAAAAAAAATGCACCTTGGAAGAAAACACTAAATATTTTATATATTGTTTAACTTCAAATTAAATAATATATATCATAGATATATAATATTAAATGCTTTGTTGCTTGTGTACTAATAACTCACTCTAATATAGAATTTACAATATATAACATTTCTGACTTTCTTCCACTCTATAAAGACATGTTTGGCTACTTTAAAAGCAATTTAAAAACAACTCGTATCATTAGGAGACACCACTTTGTGATGGCTACATTAATTTCATTTTAAATAAATAGCGGGAAGTGAGCAATTTGGCAATTGTCGGAGTTGGTGGGACGATTTGAATTTTGGTAGAGAAGAATTGAATTCAAAATATTTTCTGACCCTAAGCCAAAGAAATAAGAGAATCTACCAAAATGGCACCGAACCCCTCATGAACAGGTGCCCTTCTTCTCTCGTAGAAAGCACGAAGAAGCTATCGGATGAGAATACCCATATGGAGAAGGAAACACCTGATTCGACATCACTCTGCTTAGATCTTGAGATCATGGTGGCATTGCCCTTGCCTTCAGGTTCGTCGTCTGACATTTCCAAAGCTGTTTCAGAAATTTCGCATTTTGAAACCATTAATAGTGCGAAACTAAAAATGAGATCTATGTCAGAGTTTTTGGCTCGAGAGCTAAAAATGAGATCTATGTTAGAGTTTTTGGCTCGATATAATGGTGGGGTTTGTTTGGAGAGTACCCTTTTCATCATAGAAATAATGGACCCTGTAAAATGTTTCAACACGAATATTTTGGACACTTTTTATTATTATTATTGCTGGAGTGGGGTTTTAACGAGTTTGCATTGATGTGCAGACACTTTCTCCAAGTTTGTAGTTGAAGTTATTGCAAGCCTCAAATATCAGTAGCTGTCGAAGAATGTTTCCATTTTGCACTGAAATGCCGAAGGATCTTGCAAGTAAGAAATGGATTTAAATTTTACATTCAAATTGTTTTCCCTTTTTTGATATTTAGTTCAGATATCGCTAGCCACTTATGTTGTTTCCCGGTTCTGCTGATTTCTCTTGTGCTACAACTTGTGAAACCCGCTGCGGGTAAGCCGGGCAGAGATGGAGGAGTTTCCCGGTTCTGCTGATTTCTCTTGTGCTTCAACTTGTGAAACTCCCTCTCTACTATGTAGATGAGTTCCCTTTTCCTGTGCAATGGTGCACCCAAACAAACTTTGTTACTACAATTTCTCCCATTGCCATTCTTCCCTTCGTGCTACGATGCGTCCTCCTTCCATCTCTGCACAATGACGCGTGACTTATACCATTCTTATGCAATGTAGCCTAATCACTCTCTCTATGCCATGGAGCCACATCAAATAACAATGTGTATTGTTGTAACACATCCTTCCTCGTTGTCCCAATATCTTTCTATGTCTCTGTCGACATGCGTTCCTCATTGATATGTGGGGGTCCCGTGGAGTTTTTGCCATCACCATGAAGATGATCGGCTAGGGTTCCATTTGGGACAAACTCGTATACAAGCAGCAGCTCTGGACTGTCTGCAGGGGCACAACCATAAAGTCAAACGATGGCTCAGGCCTCCTAGAGTTATCCTGATATAGTCTCTTTACAGCAACAATTCGTCTGTTGCAAAGTTTACCAATATACACTAACCCAAACCCTTCAACCCCAAGTTCATTCTCCTCTTGGAAGCAATTTGTAGACTGACGAAGTGCTTCGTAAGTGAATATAGGAAAATTACCCATCTCACGCCCAGGAAAATGTCTAGAAACAACCCCATCAGGAGGAGGTTTTCTGTTCTTAAGATGATAATAAATTAGAGACAGTACCGCTAGCAGCGCAGCTCCTCCAACAGTGCAACCTGCGGTCGAATGAAGGGATTGATATTGATTTTGTGGTTTGATATTTCCAATTTGTTTTAGGTGGGAAATTCAACTCAATTCTAAAAACAATATCTACAAAGTTGAGGAAAATTTATTCTTCCCAACCAAATTTACCAAGCAAACACAAAATGAGACAATCCAAATAAAGGAAAAGTCCCCTCCATGGATTCTCGAGGTATATGGATACCTCAGAGGAGTGCCTGAATTCGCGGCGATTGAGGGCGAAAAAGGTGAGGCATTAGGCCAATCTTGGTCATTGTGAATTAAGGAGGTGGCAAGTCTGGTTTGAATTTGGCTCAGGTTTTCAGTCTGATGTATGATGAATGAGAATGCGTAGACATGGCAGTTTTGGATTTAGTGCACACGAATGAGCGAAGTACAGGTTCTTAGAAATCAACATTTGAGAGATAACATGAGCAATGGACACTTCAGGTCAAAAACTTGATAATATTGTCTGTTTCACAGCTTCACATTTTCTGATTTTATTTTTCTTCTGGCTGGATTTAACACCATATAGGCCTTCTGTGAAGTTAGCGGGGCAGGATGTCGAAACCCTGAATACAAGCATTAAACTCCTGCAAGTAGATATGAGGATAGCATGGTAAGGATTTAGTTTGGAAAAAATTCAGTATGGAGAAAGTTATTTTGAGTACATCCTCTTGTCCGAGATGATGTCAAAAAGGCACTTGGCATGGTTCGTTGTTTTTCAATAAGACTTGTAGGTGTCTTTCCTATCTTTTGGCAGCAGATGGATTCCCTGGATGATGCTTTTGATACTTTGCAGCCTAGTAACAGATTGAAGTTTGTTTCATTTTCTTGGATTTTATCTATGCGCGAATGAGAAAGTAGTGATGTGCTAGAATATTTCTATAGTTTGTACATATTAAAAGACCATGTTTAAATGTAAAAAGGAAGCACATACAATTTGGAAATCCAGAGGAAAAATATTTGTTACCTAGGTTTCAAGAAATAATGCTTCAGTTCAATGTTTTTATGAAGCATTAAACATGGGCAGTGAGATGGATGGCACAATGCCAATGCAAGGTATTTCAATGAAAATATACCCATTTTTAGGGTCTGCATTTCTAGTCTCAATGGGATATATTGACCCTGCAAAGTGGGTGACAACAATTGAAGGTGGATCACATTTTGGGGTTGAGCTTCTGTGGTTCAATAATGCTATCAAATGTGGTTTCTATTTTATGTCAGCCCCTTGCATCTCGCATTGGAGTCATGACTGGGAAACATCTTGCTCATATTTGTGGAGAGGAGTACTCTCAACCCGTGTGCATGTTGATGTGGCTACAATGTGAGGCCTCTGTGATAGCTCTGGATTTGACAGTGATTCTAGGAACTGCTATTGGAATTAATTTTCTACTGGGGCGGGATATGCTTATGTGTGTGATCCTGAGCACATTTGATGCACTTTTATTTACACTTATTTTACCTCTCCTGAGAAAGCGACATGCTGAAGTATTATCGATAAGCATAACAGGATTGGTGGTTCTATTCTTTGCACCCGACACTTTATCCATGGAATCAAATGTTGTCTCTATAGTGAATGGAATGATTCCAAGAGTGAAGCGTGAAAATCTGTATACAGTTGTGAGCCTTCTTGGTGCAAATATCACGCCTCACAATTTTTACCTCCATTCTTCGATTGTGCGAGTATGATTCAATTTCCTTATTGCCATATTTTTTGATAATTTAGTAGTGATGCAATGAATGAAAGTTTCAGGTCGTCAGTGCTGCTAAATAGAATTGGCAGTTTTATAAGGTATTATTTCTCCTAGGTGTAATGATCAGGTCGTAAGGAATGACTGTCTTGCAAGGAGTAACCCTCTAAATATTTAAGTTTTATTGCCAAGGTTACTGTAATATTTTTCTAGTTGTATGTGCATGTGTTATTCTGCCAACTATGATTGTGGTGCATGAATGAATCTATAAATAATTTGGAGAAATCCAAAAGGCTTCAACAATTTTAAGTAGAATTATTTCTAAAAAGCTCGCCAATATGATGTAGACGCGTGTACCTATTCATAGTTTTGAAAGAAGAACAAATTCCAGACATAAGAAGCACATTCACAAGGATTTTTTATTCCAATCACATCACTTGAGATTGTAGCAGTGCCGTCAAAAGACTCTAGAATTCATGGTGTCTTTCAAGAATGTTGCTGGCAAGAAATCATGCACACAAAATTTTTCTTCAAGTGTTTGCTTAATAGGTTAGTTTACTATACCACCTGCTGCGCAGTGGTTTACATCCATAAACCCATCCATTACAATGCTATTGCTCAGTTTCTGTCCTCTCATTGCACACAAGTGTTTTATTTCTGATAGTTTCTTCTGTTCGGACAAAGGAACATGTCAATTCTTTGAATCCACAATAAACATACTCTTGGAATCTATTCGTTCTAAAAATTTTGATGTGAAAGTCCTTGTCAAGAGATTGAATCTTGTTCAGAGTTCCATGGCTTCTGTAGAAGCCATTGAAAGTTCTCCTCTAAAGGAGCAAAATAGTTCACCTCTAGTGTCTCAATCAAAGGCTGGGAAATCTGAAAAGCCATTGGTCAAGTCTTCCACTCCTTCAAAAGTTCACAAGTTTCAAAAACCATTAGATGAATCCTTTGCTCTTCCAAGAGTTGTTTCATAGCGTAAAAAAGCAAAAAACTTAAGTACTATCTCTAAAACCATAAGCGACAAAGGTCTTGATTCACATAGAGATTCCGTTCCAGTTCTGAGGGTGGGGAAGAATCATAAGAGAATTAATATGGTAAAAATGGAGGTCAATTCGAATGAGGGAAATTTGGATTGTAATATTGACAATGATGGGAAGAGGATATCTGATATACGTGCTTTGAATGGAAAATCAATAAATACCAAAATTAATTCCAAGAGAAAAAGAAAGGTCAAGGCTGAGACAAATCTTCCAATAAAGGGTCTTTGTGAAGAGGGACAGTTGGCAAGTAACATTGTAAATGAAAAAGAGACAAAGTCAGATACAACAGAATCCCCTTGCATTACAAAAAATGAAAACGATAACGTTGAAGATAAGGTTGTGACCGCAAGTAAAGATGCACAAAATTTTCTGGCTATTCATGAAAGCACAGGGCCTCTCGGGGATTATGTAAAGTTACTAAAGATTTTTGTTTATACTAAATATTTAGTACACTGTTTTTTTCTTTTTTTAATGCATTGACTACCAAATTTACTGTCGGCACACTGCTTGACACATAAAATGTTGTGGATGAAGTTCTGAAGGAGTTTTTGGCCAAGTATGGCAAGCAGTGGGATGGCAGAGGAGATGAGAAGCGCTTGGGCAAAGCCCCACTGGAAGCAACGACTCTAATTATAGAGGACTACCAACTTCATTGCACTCCCCAACAATTCATGTTTGAAATATGGCCTTCTTTTGAAAACATGTAATTTCTTAACCTTCACTTGCTAATACTTTCGCACTACGAATTGGATACTTGATTTATTATTCATCACTGTAACCATTGATAGGCTCCCTCTAATTAGTTATCAAGGAATTTAGTTTGTTTTCAAAATGCAATGGAGGATTAAGGATATGCTCACCGTTTTCACCAATTTTAGTGGTTTGTTTCATTTCCCACCTTTACCTGGTTTTAAGTGGGATCCTGCAATGCTAGTGCCTCGCTACAATTCCATATAGGTTGAATTCATACCAATGACATGCGAATATTTCCCAATGCCCTGGTCTTGCATTCTTGTTTAAAACCTATATCCACCATGTTGTTGGTATTGAGTTCAATTCTAGGGTCACGAGCATTGTTGTGAGCGAAATTTAAATGGATAGACCGTGATTATATAAAATTTGTAAGAAATAGGTATAATCTCCCAAGCCAACCTTCTATTTTTAGTGTTCAACTTCATCTTTGTCCAAGCCAACCTTCTATTTTCAGTGTTCAACTTCATCTTTGTCCAGGCCAACCTTCCCTTTTCAGTGTTCAACTTTATCTTTGTCCATTGTAGCGGTTGGTTTCATTTTCCACAGTAAAGACATATTTGGTCATCGGCACCGCTGTGAGTTAAACTGTAATGCTAGTATGTGGTTTTATTTCTTACGAATTAAACACTTTCAGTCACCAACACCATTACAAGGGAAATCATAATTGTAGTGGTTGGTTTCATTTACCGCAAATTAATCCCTTTTGGGTTGCCAACGAGTGAAAGCGAAAATGGATAAACTGCAATGATGTAAACGTCATAAGATCTTTCAAACAACAATGAAAACACGGGTTCCTAATAAAATTAGAGCATCGAAGTGATACTAGGGCATAACATCAACAAGTTTGACTGGGGTTCTTCATCACTTATAGGAGTTGAAGCCTTTCTCGAAATTCAGAAGTCGACTTACCCTTCCTTGCCCCTTCTTCGTACGAATAATTATGAGTTAGTCTGCATTACCAGGGACATCTGCCTGGTTCATTCGATAAGCCTAGTTGAATTCACTTGCTTGGTTCAATTATGGATAGATAATTGGGCTCATATTGATTTAATTGTACTATGCAAAGACCATGTTAAAATTAACATAGTATCAGATCATAGGTGAGGGCAAGCCCAAGTCAGAGAGAAATCTATCAGGCCCGAGGGAAAGCTATCAGTCAATAACATGGAAACAATTTTGTCTCTCTCTGCACGTGCAGTAATTTCTTCTTCCATCTACAGCAGGAAGGGCCTTGATCTGTGGAAGTTTCAAGCATTAACAACCTCTTTAATATTTTTGAAGCAACTTCTTTATCTCTGCGTCCACTTCCTGTGTATTTCTTAGTATCTGTTTTGGTTTCTTAATTCCAAGGAGTAGACTTTCGTCCCTCTTAAGGGTATCGTCCCCTTAAGGGTATCATCTTTTATACAAGGATTTCCTCTGCGACCATTAGGTTGATTTCTGAACAGTGCGTAAGAACTAGGGCTATAGAAACTAGCAAGAATGATATAAAAGACTCGTTCATGCAAATTCAAATAACTCCCTGTGGCATAATTTCTGAGCAACACCCTTGTCTCTGTGATTAATATAAATCGATGAACAGTAAGGGTTGTTGACGATCCATTCAGGATTGTTTGAAAACTTTTTCTTTATATAATTTCAACCCCCATTAGCATTTTATTACTAAGCATGAAAGGTTTGGTGGTATCACATTTCACAGACAGTTTGGCTCTAAAAGAAATTGCATGAACAATTGATGACATTTCTAGAATTGTAGCATAAGCCCTTGTCTTTGTGGAGTATCACTCTAATCCTTGAATTTCAGCATATTTTCTATCTTGTGAAGTGAGGAGCTATTTCAATCCTCTTGGGGCTACAAATCAATCAACAAGGATGAGTTGTTAAGATGTGAAAATCTTTAATTTCCTTTTGGATTGGCTTGTATTTAAAACTTACACCAGTGATCCTTTTATCTTGCGAACTATTTGAACATTCCCCAAAATATTGTTTAAAACTCCTTGAAGCATTTCAATCATCTATGGTTAGGGCAAGGGCATATGACCTATTTCAGATTTGCGTATAACTGTTTTACTGATATGTCTGCAACCCCTTTTAGATCGCGATTCTTCTGCACTTTTTTGGTCATCAATTCAGTCATCTACGACCCAACACCATTATAAAGATGAATAATTCAAACAATTTATTCAGAATTCTGGAGTTTGAATCTAAATATTTCAAGGTCTATTCATATGTATTATAGTTTCTAAAACATTAAAACTCTGCAATATGCAAGGTATTCAAGCATAATTTTGTGCTTAAGCTGGCTTCTATATAACGTCATTATTGGATATACAATAATTTTGTCAAAGGCTTCCACCGTATGCAGCAGTATGAATAGACAGAGGACTACTTTCATAGTTCTCATGCTGCAAGCCTTTTATCTATATTAGACAGAAGTAGCATATAAAAGGCCTTGCAAGGTTTTAAATTGATGGCAATCTTGACCTTAATAAGCAACAAAGACTATACTTGACAACTACATATATTGTTGATGTCAGAATCCCTCACGCCAAGATACCTTGTAGGCTTGAGCAGATATGTGACATAGCAATAACAATAGTCTTATATAAGACAATGATCTAATAGTGTTTTTGTTGTGACACACATTGGAGAAGACATTTTGAGATACCTTAAAGAGTTTCAGACCTAATCTGAAGTTCAGGATTTGAAGAGTAATAACATTCAATATTTGAAGATGTTTTGAATATGTGCAACAATTTTGTCACTATTGAATATGGGAAAAAGCTTAATTAGCTGACCTTATATATATATTGCAAGTTGTTGCAATGAATCCTTGAAATTGAAAATTGGTTGACAGAGAGGAAAAACATTGGAAAGACAATGAATCAGGAAGGTGACTGTAATTACCTTTTATCTGTCTATAATCTATGATGGGATGATGTATTAGATTCAGCGCAGTGACATACAGTGATAGTGAAGTGTCAATGATAGTTAAGACAATGTTGATTGTACAGTAACCCTTGTCATAACAACAAACAATGGTGTGTACGCTATATGTTGTGCAACAGTAACATCAGACTTTATCACTATTATTTGAGGTCTAGTAAACTTTGCAAGAAATTAGTAAGGGTCCTCTTTCACTGATCCTAAAGCAAGTCTGTAAGCAAAGGTTGTTGATGGTTTTAAGACCATAGCATCTATTTAAGAAATGAAAGTGGAAAAATATAATAAATTTTTGGGTTTTTTTTTGTTTTTTTGTTTTTTGTTTTTGTTTTTAGCTTATTTAAAAAACAAACATGCCTACTTTTTATAGACTTCAGTCTCATCCCTCGGCCTGAAAGCAAAGAAACGTTTTGGCCAATATTCTATTATTGGTCATTATGAAACATGTTCTCATTTATTTAAAATTGCATGTCCTTTTTTATAGGAGTCAAACCCTTGATAAGCCAGAATATATATATATATATATATATTCATTGAGTATATAGTCCTATAAAATCAAGTATCCTGATTGAATTTATCTTTGGAAATAGCTAGGTAGCATTTATACATACTGGCACGCTAGTGAAAATTGTTAGGAAATATGTTCACGTATTAATTCTAGCACATATATCAAAATATGCATACTACCACTGCTTATGCAATAATTTTTTCCACACATATATTTTTTCCATAATAAATAAATTCATCTTCTATGCATGCATGTAGTGTCATGCATGCAACACTACAAGAAGAAGGGTCATTTGGCCTCACATTAGCACCACTATTTGTAAATGATTTGAAAAAACTTTATTTTTTAAATAATAGTGTAAAAGTGGTGATAATGTGGGGATAATGTGGGATACTCAATTGGTGCTATATTTTCTGGTGTAAAAGTGGAGTTAGTAAAAAAAGTTAAATTTGGTGTTAAATGCATATGTGGCATTCCATGGTGTATGGTGCAAACCACCAAAAACCAGTTTGACATGGATCAAGATATCAAGGGGATCAATGATCAGTCTATTTCTGTATCTGATTTTCAGTGAAGAAAAAGTGAATTTGAAGAAGAAGAGATGCAAAGACAAGAAATAGATGGATGAAATAGTTTTTCCTCAAGGGAAGCCATTGCAGTTGATTGCAGGCATAGAATTTTCGTCAAATGATGTTGGATCAGCATTGCAGTTTCTGGAATTTTGCTCAGCATTTGAAAAAGTATGTACTTCTTATCCAAAATGTGTTTTAAGCTCATATCTATGGTTCAAATTGAAAATTTTGCACCGTGGATATTTTCTTTTACATTGCCGTAGTTATACCTTCAACAATACAATTTTTTGCTACAAACACACTAGTGTGATGGTATGAAGTGGAAAAAGTTTAATACTGGTCAATTTACACCATGATTTGGGATAACATCACTTTCTACTTATTCAGTTCTTGATTTCTGCATGTTAGATATAGCCCACAACACCTTTCCATTCTTTCATAGCTATGCTTTTACACTAGTCAACAATAATTGTTATAGAAGTTCTTTTATTGTTAAAATAAAAGTAATCTTTCCAAGGCAGACTTTTGGAAGTATCTATAAATGAGGTCTTATAGATGTACCTTACCAATAGATGACAATATATGCTATGCTTAGTGAAAGTGAAATACCAAAGCCTCTTTGATCATCAAGAAAATATGGTTTTCTAAGGTCTATGTATTATAATGAATTTAACTGTGCTGCTGTCCACATGCTTGTATTGCAACTATGAAAGTTTAGTCCCAATTGTGAGGCCTTGGCCTTGATTCTATCCAAAGCAGCTCCTCTTTTTATAGGGCTTTGACACATGCTTACCTTTCAACATAGGAGTATATGATAAACTTTGTATTCATAAACAAATGAGCAATGATGACTTATGAATGCCACTAAATGAATGAAAAAACCATTTTTCTACGGGGATGTGTCCCTTAGGGTGGGAGGGGGCACCTCCACGTTTCCCATGTTCCCGAGGTGTCTTTTTATTGTAGGATGCTCCAAGAAACATTTTTCCACATATCTCTTTTGGGAAATGCATTTTCCCAAAAGGGTTTTTTATTTTTCCCATTTTTTGGGACAATTGAAGAAACATTTCTCTACATATCTTTGTGGGAAATGTAGATGGAAATTTTTCCCTAATGTGAAGGATGCATTTTCCAAAAGGAGGATTTAAAGCATTTTCCCTATAAAAAAATGCGCTTTTGGATGACTCTTTTGGATGTCTCTTAGAAAAAATGAGTTGCCAATTTTTATGGTGTCACAAATGCTTCTACTTGCTTGTTTGACCATCCCTATATGTGCAACCAAGACTGCAATTCCTTGTATTCCTTCTCCAAGTGACTCTTTATTCACGTTGTGTTCACTCTTTCCAATGCCATTGCAACCCTTGCTTAGTCCAATATACCATCATTTCGACATGAGTTGTTGATCCACATTGTACTTTTGACTAATCATGCTCATTAAATTGTACTTTGTCAATTTTGGATTTTTGGCCATGTTATTAGAACCCCATTTTCGAGGTTCCTAGTGTAGTCAATTTTCTTTATCCACGTTGTCTTCACTCTTTCAAATGCAAGTGCAACCCACACCTAATCCAATATATCATCATTTCGACATGAGTAGTTGATCCACATGGTAATTTTGACTAATCAATCCTCATTAAATTGTGCTTTGTCAATTTTGGATCTTTGGCGATGTTATTATAACCCCATTTTCGAGGTTCTTAGTGTGCTTGATGTTCAAGGTGATCAAAGGTTATATATCTTTTGCCACTTTTAGTGGTATGTAGAAGTAATTGTTTGATTTCTAGTAATAAAAGTTTGTTCCAATTATATATTGTGTGAGCTTTTAAAAGCCAAAAAAAATCTCTGTCAATTTTCGGATAATATCATTGGATCGTTTACATATATCATCACAAAATATAGTAATAAGCGAGACAAAAAAACTAGATATGGAATTCAACGACCGCCACAAAATTTTTATTTGTATACTCTTCGTATTCTAGCACTTGTGGAATAAGTTGGAGAGCTTGTTTGTTAGGGTATTGAGTTCATGGTATATATGGCCACAAGAGAACCAATCCAACTTGTTGTTGACTTGTTTGATACCTTGCAAAATGTGAGCCAAATGAGGGGCCACTATGTTGACTTTGTCGTAGACTCAATCCACAACAAGTTTTGAATCCCCCAAAATATTTAGTTTTTTGACATATTTTTGGTTGACCACATTAACAAGAGCCTAGAGAGTTCAAAATTCAACTCTCATGTTTGTACCCATACTTAGAGCATAATTGATATCCAAAAAATGAGCAAGTTTTTCATATTTCTTTCCACAATGATTTTATTTCATTGCTTTGATCTTTGATGTTGTGTCATCAATTAAGGATTCCATTCCTCCATTAGCAGGACTGCCTACATACAGACCTCCACTTTCAGCTTCTGTTTCTTTAAGTGGTTCACGCCTAATGAATTTCTACTCATTGATGCTAGCTAGGTCATATGGTAACATTCATCTACTTTTCATCAACCTTTAAAGACAAAAACCGGCATATCAAATGATTCACGCCCATTAACATGAAAAAATAAACTGGCTACAATCCATTCATGGCCAGTTTGGATGATGATAGATGGGCCAAGCCGGTGGATGCTTTTGCTGATGGTTATGATATGCGGATGGATGCGGATCTTAGTGGTTCCTCTGCTATGTTTCAACCTGGCCAAGGTTATAATACTGGCTTTGCAAGAAATACTTGTGCAACAAAAATGAGTATGAATGTCATCCTTCCTGGAGGGTCTTATGTGCAAGCACCACTTCCACAAGTTGGACTAGTGAGAAATAATTCTGATGTTGATAGGTGGCAGTGTGCTTTTGGTTCGAAGAAGGGTTTGATTCCTCCTCCACAGCCTTCTCTGCCCATAGTTCATATATCAGAGAACTGATATGAAGTGGGAAAGGTTTCTGATAAGGATCAGTTGAAACAAAGACAAATTAAATCCATCCTTAATAAAATAATGCCCCACAACTTTGAGAAACTTTTTGAACAGGTCAAAGAAGTGAACATTGAATTTGCATCATGTATTCATTGTATAATATTCAAATATTTGACAAAGCCTTGATGGAGCTGGATTTTTGTGAAATGTATGCAAAATTCAAATTTTCAGCTTCATGTAGGAATACCAGAATTGTATGAAGATAACGAGAAGGATGTTTTCAAGCGAGTTATTTTGAAAAAATGTCAAGAAGAATTTGAAAAAGATGAAAGAGAAGATGCAAAGGTTGAGAAAGTAGAAGAGCATGGTGAAAAAAGCCTTTCAGCAAAAGAAATACAGGAGAATAAGGCTGCAGCACGAAAATGAATGCTAGGAAATATAAGGTTTATTGGTGAGCTTTATAAAGAAAGTATGTTGACCGAAAGAATTATGCATGCATGCATCAAGAAATTAATTGGTGAATTTCAACATCCAGAGGAGGAAACTGTTGAATCTTTGTGCAAACTAATGAGCACTATTGGTCAAATGATTGACCATTCAAAAGCCAAGGAACATATTGATGCTTATTTTGATAAGATGACAAAAATGTCCAATAACCAAGGGCTTCCCTCTAGGCTAAGGTTCATGTTGAAGGATCTGATTGATCCGAGGAGGAATGGATGGCAACAAAGGAAGAAAGTTGAGGGCCCCAAGAAAATAGAGGAAGTGCATCGGGATGCTGTGCAAGAACTACATGGATAGGGAGGCTGCTCTCGAGGTACCAATATGTGACATTAAGGTCGGAGACTTGTGATACCACTTGATCATTGTGGGAGAGGACATGTGATGCCACCTTACATGGCAGGTGCACAAATGGGTTCACTTCCACATATGGGTGGGATTAAAGGGCCAAAAACCCATATGGGATCACATGACCGTGGATTCACCAGTTAAGATGCTTGAATTGTGGATAGGGCCCAATTTGAAAATCAGTCTATGCAAAGCCCTTCAAGACTTAGAGCTTCTGATGATGGCCACTTGAATCTTGGTCCTAAGGGAGGTATTGGCAAGGGAATAAGAGGGAGGGATCAGCCTTTGCCATATGATAAGAGTGCTCTAGCAGATATTCCACCATTCACATCCTGAGTAATAGATAAACAGGTGCAGGTCCGATTTCAGGTTGCAGTTCTGACCGGATGCCAGTTGGTATGAGAGATGAAATTTTGACAAGGACTTATGCTGCATAAAAGCCTTTATTTGCAAAATCACGTGTCTAGGAAAGAAATGTTTTGGATAAAGACATAAGAGAGTTTAAGAATTCATACTCATAAGGTGATAGAGGCGGGAAGACTGCAAATGCTGAATTTCAACTGTAAGAACATTCTTCTCAAAGAACTTTGAGTTCACAACTCATTGAGGTTCAACTTAGGAAAAAGGATGAAATGTCAATAAAATAATATTACAGGTGCATTCCTTTACAAAGCTTCTATGCATTTTCATTATGTCTTTTAGAGAATTTGACAAGTTTCCCTGACTTTTTCTTAATTTTGCATGACACACCATCCAGTGTGACACATTTGAAGGAGGCAAATTTTTGTGCAGATGACCTTAAAGCACCATTGTTCCATTCAACTATGGTTTCACTTTGGATATTATATTCTTTTTTCAGGAAATATGTTGAAATTGATCTTTTGGGTAATCTACTTACACATTTATGCAAGTCTGAGCCTTTCTTGCTAAATCAAGGACATCTCACTAAAGGGTAATGTGAAATTTTGTGTTTGTTGTTATTCAAGTTTGAATTTATTTAAGGGCTGCTACAATCTATGGTCATTTGCAATTATGAACTATAACTATATATAATTATGATGTTTCTAGGTTGATGACTGTACTATTTTCGTTGGAGGATGCTATTGTTGATGCGCCCAAGGCTCTTGAGTTCCTTGGTCATGTAGGGTAAAAATTCACTAAGCTGATTCCATGTCATTAGAATAATTTTTCATCCTTCCTGGGCAACAAATCCATTACAAAATAGGAGTTTCCCAAGAAGGAACTTATAACATTACAAGCAATGTTAGTTTGTCTTTCCTATGCATATGACAGAGAAAACTGGCTTTATTTAGGGCTACTCATCCATATAGGGTTCAATGTGCAATTGGTTAACTAGATAAAGAATTGTCTTTCCTCAATATATGTGCAAGTCTAATTAATGGCTCAACCTATTCTTCTATCATTCCTACAGGAGACCATGGGTAGGTATGACTAATGCCTCCTCTGGCATTATAACATAGTAAAAAATAACTATAAGCTTGGCAACTATACAAATAGGATTTTCCCTAAACTTGATATATTTAATCTTTGTTGATTATGTTTTTCTTTTGGGTGATATGACCAAGGTAGATGCAATTATGCTAGCCTCAAGGGATAACTCAACCGGTCTCGAGTTGCAGACAAAAGTAGTCCTCTCCGTAATTAGAGAGGTCACGGGTTCGATTCTCAATTTGAGTCCCTTGGGTTCCACCGGGCCGATTGCTTATCGCGCGTACCATCCATATATTAGAGAAGTGCGCCCAAAGTCTTCCGCAGTTTATTCCGAGGAAAAAAAAAAAAAAGAGATGCAATTATGTCAAGGACCCCCTACCCTCGAAGAACCGAAATTCCTACCTTAAAAATTAATGCCAATGAATCGGAGAGCTACAAGATGAGGATCCATCTCGTATTTGAGCCTAAATAGTATTATTATCTCTGTGCATTTCCCTAATCACAATGACTAGTAGATTCTCATCATGGATTATTTCTCTCATTCTATTTATTAGTAAAATCCACAGAATGTATCCCTACATTTGAATCTTGGGAAAAAACATGTAATTTCTATCATTTAAATTATCCATATCTCCTGGAGCCTAAAAATCCATTTGATTTGGATAAGCTTTATTTATAACCTCAAAAGAAACCCTATTATAAGCTGAAGGACCATTATGTCCTCTTGAGTCTTGGAAAATTATGATGGAATGAAATGGGGTGAAGACTAGATCCATGTTTACCATGTCAAAACATAGGTTCATTGAGATGACGACCTTGGTTTGAAGATATCCACCATACAAACTAGGACCACCCATACTTATCGTTGCTTTCTCTCTTTCATCATCAAGATTAACCTACTGAGGACCTATAACCCGTGGAGGTACATGGTAGTCATTTCGATGTAATTTATTAGAATACATGCCATTTCTTATTATGAGATTTACCATATCTGAAAATGGCATCATTCACATCATTTTGAAGAATTCTACAAATTAAGTCAACATATTTTTTTTCACATTTACAACTTCCCTCACATTTGTTGGTTCTTGAGGCTCGAGCACTTTCATAATAAAAATAGGAAAAGTCAAACAACAAAAATGGTCCACTCTCTTTTCATTTTCTAATATTATAATGAAGTTTTATTAGAGACACCGTTTGTTTATTTGTTTTGGTTAGAATAGGGTTTGTTCTTGGTTTTATGCAACTTTCAATTTATCATATGTAGCATGTTGAGAAATGGGAAAGAATAATGTGTGACATTTATCTTGTAGAAATTGATGCTCAATGAAAGGATACACAGTTTAACCAAGCTACAATTCACTTTGGTAAAGGTGGAGGAACATATTAAAACACTGCTTAAGAATACACCATATACAAAGTTTGACCATAAGCAATATATGCATTTTTCTTTTGTAGATATGTTCTTTTTTCTACCCAAGATATCACAACAAGAAAAATATTGATATTGTAGAAATTGTTTGAGGACGTCATTGAGGTTGATTTTTCTAATTTCCTATTTGATTGATACTTTCTCATATGTCAGGAAGGCTTTAAATATGAATTAATATGTTCTTGAAACATATCAGATTCAAATTTTATAGATATAAAAGATAAAAACAAATGTCAATGTATTTGTTTGATTATTACTTGACTCTGCAGTGGGCAGGTTACAAGAAATGTGATTGGAAAAAGGACAGGGAGACGATGCATAACACGTCTTGGATATGGTTCATTCGTTGTTAGAGATCGCTTAGACACCTAAGCCATCGAATTTGGAAATGTTTCTAGTAGGAATCCCTATGGTTTTTAATGTTGTGATTATTTCACTTCATGGTTATTTTGGGCAAGCAAATTATTTAGGAATTCCAGACATGACATCGGTAGACAGGTAAACAATTTTTTTATAATTGAAATTTCCATTCCATGATATCCTCTCTTTATTGTTTGATTGTATTTAGGACGTTTATTTTGATTTTCTTTTGTCCTTTAACTATGAAATTGAAAATACTTAGTACCATGTCCATTTAAACAAAAACCAAAGCTTGAAGATGAAATTAGTATTACACTATATTGATTGGAATCCTTATAGCTACTTTGTGTTAAAATATTTTCATGACTATCAGAAAAAGCTACTTTCATGTTGTTATTTTAGTACATGTTGTTTATATACCTGACTAAGTTCATTTGTTAGAAAATGAAAGGTTGTGAATAAAATGACAGGGATTAAACATCAAACCTCAAATTATTTGTTTTCACAAGTTATCTACAGCTTGAGCTTTTTAGCATATAACTTAGTTGACATGATTGTTTCTAAGCTTTCCTTGAAAGTTGAATACTAATTCACTAAGGTGTTCTTTTCTATATATGGTGATATTTTATTTTCTTTGTTTATACAGGTTATCTGGCCACATTATAGTGGTAATTATCGCCCTAATTATGAAGATAATTTGTTCGATTTTCTTACCAAAGCAGGCACCCGTCACACCAATGTTGAGGTATACAAGTTACAAATAGTTTATAGTTCAATCTAGGTTTATATTGTATGTTCATTGTCTTTTATATTTTACACTCGTACTGTATCTTCTTTTGTTTTCAGAAAATGAACTCACTATTGATGGTAAGAAGCATGAATTGAAAAAAGAGGGGAGAAATAATATTGGAGTGACAAATGCAAAAAGAGAGAAAGGAGAACTAGTATGGTGATACTCTTAGAGCCAATATCCCATATAAGACACACATATAAAGACTAATGGTCAAGTCTCCAGAGTTGGTGAATTCACCTGCAATGACTTGAAAACACAACGATAATGTTTTGAAGTGATGAAACACCATTTCATGTGTAAAGTGTAGTCCAACCAATATTAAGTTGAAAAATCATATTGTAATACTTTAACATTTCATATAATATAATTTATGTGGTTGAAATGATTTTTACTTGCACTTGATATTGTTTAGTATTGTAATTAAAATATGTGACTTTTTGTTTTCCTATTAGATGAACATGAACATCGTATGACATTTTTTAAAATCCGCGTTTATTAACTTACAAGCATTAATAATGACAAATCAATTTAAAATCCATTAAAATTAACATTATATTGATTAATGATGAAAACAAATAAAATGAATATACTACTAAATTAGTCATTTATAATGATTATTAATGAAAATAAATGAAATGAAAATAAACTACTAAATTAGTTGTTTATATAATGAGTAAATGACTACTTCAAATGATAAATTTGTGACTACAAATGACGACTAAATTTTACATATATACGACTATTAGTAGCTAATTTACAGTATCTTATAACACGACTAAAATTTAGTCATATTTTTTCGGTCATTAATTGGTTTCAAACGATGACTAAAATTTGCATATATATGACTATTAGTAGCTAATTTACAGTATCTTATAACACGACCAACATTTTGGTCATTAATTGGTTTTTTCGGGTGATCATATAGTAATATATTTGGTTATTAATTGTGACAATTAATGATCAAATCAAAGATTAAATTAACGACTGAATTAATGTCCAAATTAATGACCAAATCAATGACTAAATTAATGATCAAATCAATGACCAAATATACAACTAGACAACAAAATTGAGATAACCAATTAATGACTAAGCTAAAAACGACTAAAAGTTAGTCGCGTTATAAGTTACTGTAAATTAGCTACTATTGGTCACCGACCGAAAAATAGTCGTTTATATGCAAATTTTAGTCGTTTTTTTAGTAATTAATTAGCCATTTTGTACCAAAGAACTCATGCGTTGTTTGAAAGCGAATTACCATATCCACTCCGCAATTTTTCCGTATCCGCTCCTCTCGCACCGACTTAAAACCCCTCTCAACCTACTACCGAATATGGGCACCCAGAGCAAGGTCATGGGTCCCGCAGGTGGACTTTCTAAGATTCGCCCAACCATAGTTCTCCGCTATGTTTGCCTCAATGTCGCCCCATCTCCCTCCTGAAGATGCGTGAGCACTCATGGCGTACTCATCCTCATCGATCTTCGCGGTTGCAGCCTTCGGTACATGCTTCTCGTCCTTGTCCTTATACTTCAAAGGACACTGGGAATTGTAGTGACCAAGTTCACCACACTTGAAGCATTTGATCTTCGAGACGTCTCTCTTATGTCTCCGTTGCTCCTGCTGCCCTCTGGATGCAAGGGCTACATCTTCCTCCTCCTACTTCATCTCGATCCACTGCCACTGCTGCCATCAAGTTTGCACTTCACCAAGTCTCTCCTTAGCTCTTCTTGCTGAAGAGCAGCCCACATCTCCACCCAGCTTGGCAAGGTTGCTCTGCACAAGATTCTCTGGAAAAATACTTACCAATCATTAGTGACTTCATTCAATGTCAGTCTCACCATCATTGTAGGAGAAGGGGTAGACCCTACTACTGTAAGTTGGTCATGAATCTCCTGAAGTCTTGAAAAGAACGAATCAATGCATTCCCATTTCTACATCTGCGCCATCCTCAATTTCTTCTCAAGGTACATCTTCTGTTGCTCGGAAGATCCCTCATATAGTGTGGCCAAGTCTTCCCACATTTTCCTAGTAGTATCTTTGCCAACGATATGGAACACAATGTGATCCTTGACTCAATCAAGGATTAGCCTTTTCGTCTTTGCCATATTAGCCTTGTACTACTTCAAATGATCAAGATTTGCAGGGACAAATACCGTGTTCTGCACAAACATCTTGAGATCGTAGTCATCTAGAAGACAAGTGATCATTTCCTTCCAGATCATGTAGTTGGAGGCTCTCTCCAACTGGTCCTGATCTCTAATCCCGTGAGCTGCCATGACTGTCAAATTTGTCAAATCTTCTCCTCTTCTTCCACCTATGTGCAATACTTCGACAGGCTTACGCACTCCTTGTGGAACTCGTAGATCTACTACCTGGATCTGATGCTCAGATCTTGGAAAAACTGAAATACTCGGCCAAGGAATTTCTTGAGAGAAAACAATCCCTCACTATGTTGCTTCTTCTTCGTCTGACACTTTCTGTGTGGAAAAATCAAGATATGCCTACAGAAACTACGTCCCACTAGCTATGTGCTGCTCCCTATGCCTCGGCAAAAATTGTGATCTGGAAGTCTTACCTCTTTGTCGTCTCAGTCAGAGAGAGACCTTCCCAGAAATTTCATCCCTCCTTGCCTGGACTGTGCAATCCCTTTGCGGATTCAAATTACTGATCTCTACAAATTTTTGGCCTCCGACACACATTGGATCTTCTCTTATTGTTTCATAGTGCAAGCTCTGATTCCATGTGATAATTCCAAGATCTGAGATCTAGGAATCCCTATTGCAACAAGTCGAACTACTTCTCCTACGTGTAAATCTGATTTAAACAAGTTATTTAAGATTACTTTTTAAAATATCAAAGAAGTTAATGAAGCAACCTTCACCCATTAATAATACATTTGTGAAATCAGAAACTGAGCAAGAAAAATAATGCAAACATAAGACACAATTATTTTTGGACAAGCATCCCCAGAAAAACCCAACGTGGGAGAACCAGTGTAGCAGATCTGAGGGTTTATATAGTATGCAGTAATATTATGAATACAAATTTGGGACGCATTTTTAGCAATCCCTGTAGATAATTTGACTGTAAAAGAGTTAGTGAGATAAATCTCACACTGAAATCTAGAAACCCGACTGACCAACAAACCCTAGACGACAAGCCCTCCACTGCACTATGCAGTCAATGCGTAGTATTTGTGTCACTCTATGTGGGGACTGTGTGGCTTCTGTGGAGCTGGTCTTTGGCTGGCTAGATCTTCCCTTCTGGCCCCTTCTAGTCTTACACCTCGGCTTTCCAGCACTGGATCTGGCTGACCCTCAGATGAATTACGGATTCCCTCAAGGTTGTAACTTTGCCTCTACGTGGGACTGTGTTGCCTCTGTTGATATGACCTATGTCTTCTCCGTGATGTATTCCCGACTCAGGAAAATATTCAACTGGATTTACTCTATCCCTCACTGCAATCAATAATCACTTAGATCTTGTTTTCTTCCAAGCACTACTCCATCAAAAAAATTCAATCTTTAGATCCTCTCGATATAATCTACAAATGAACCTAAAGTCTTCCTTTATAGCCTTCTCGTTGACAAATAAATGATCGAGATTAGATCTCCAATGAACGAATACGACTATATTAGACTTGATCTACTTTATCTAGAAGACTCACTCACATTTTACATTAATACTGATTAATAATTTTAATTTCTTAAGTTAGACTTAGGGTCCTCATTAAAAATAATTAATTTTTCTTATAAATTTGTTTCAAGGTGGATTTTCCCAAAATGATTTATGGGATATTTGTAATGCATGTGTCTGAGCCTCTCCAAAAAATTTGGGGCTTAGAGCACATCCAATGCTACCAAAAATGAACAAGTATTGCATTTAAGAAATCTAAGGAAATTTCCATGGACTTTGATGATGAAGAAATTCCAGAATTTGAAGAGGAAGTTAATAGGGAAGAAGAAGAATCTCATATGAAGATGAGGGTCTCAGTGAACCCATTCAACTTTTGGTCCTCCCCGAATCAATAAAGAGACCAAACTGGTTGAAATCTACACTACTTGATGCATAAGGTCATGGGGTAGCGCAAGGCTCATTTAGAGAAAGTAAGAAACAGACGAGATATTCTAGGTATGCTGCATACATGAAAAAACTAATAGAAGTTGAACCATCCACTTTTGAAGAATACGTTAATCATGAGGAATGGAAGGATTCCATGAATGAAGTATCCATCTCTAATGAAGAATGGAGTTTGGGAGACTGTATCAAGGCCCAAAGACAAATCTACGAATTATCAAATGGATCTACAAGATCAAACATGCGGTAGATGGAAGTATCAATAAATATAAGGAAATATTTGTGGCTAGGGGTTTTCCCAACAAGTAGGCATCGATCGTAAAGATACATTTTCTTTGAACAAGATACACAACCTATCTGCTCATTGGTCTCTCTGGCAGCATCGATGGGATGGAACATCCATCAAATGGATGTCAATATTGCATTTCTAAATGGAACAATTGATGAGGAAGTCTATATAGAGAAACCCTTGGGATTTGAAGTTAAAGATGGGAAGGCATATGTTTGCAAATTGAAGAAAGCATTATATGGCCTAAAGCAAGCACTAAGGGCATGGTATGCTAGAATGGATGCATACCTACAAAGAATAGGCTTCACAAAAAGTTCTATTGATCTGAACATGTATATCAAGGTTGTAGATGGAGAACTTGTAATCATTCTTTTGTATGTAGATGATCTTCTCTTAACAGGTGTAGAAGGTCGAATTGAAGAATGTAAGAAGCAACTAGCAGTAGAATTTGACATGAAGGATCTAGGGTTGATGCATTACTATTTGGGACTAGAAGTTTGACAAGGACCTGATGAAATTTATCTAGGTCAAGGGAAGTATGTGATCAAGATGTTAAAGAGGTTTGACATGATGGATAGCAAACCTGTGAACACTCCGATGATCACAAACTTGAAGAGACTAAGGAGTTTCGAATTGAGCCTTGTGGATCCTTCCAAATATAGACAACTGATTGGCTCACTGATGTACTTGGTGAATACTCTATCAAACATAGGTTTTGCAGTAAACATTCTCAGTCAATTCCAAAGTGGAGCACATTTACACAAAAATTTGTCCACCGTCCACTGCCAATTCCCCATCCCGCACAATTGGAGGGTTCATTTCGTGACCTGTGAGCAGTGACATAACTTGAAAACACTTTCATGGCATTCCCCTAAACATGTACTTTCATTGCCCTGAAGACAACTCCTTGTGAAAAACCCTAAAAACACCCCTTTTTGCATTGGCGCGGGTAGCCAGTTCAGTACCCACGCCAATGGGGGAAATCCTTCAAAGAGGCGCGCCAATTGGCGCTTTGTCCCAGAGTCGCACTCACATCAGGCCATTTGCCTGGAGTGTTTTTAAAAATAATGGCCGGAATTTCGTCTATGGAGATCCCAAGAAAGCGGTATCTGGTAGTTGGGAGGTTTGGCTCCGGATCTCCATGTAGAGGAAGTGGTTTTCCACCTCTCATGGAAGCTTCCTTGGGGATAGGGCCAATCCCATGATTATAGGGATCCCAACTCCCCTTCCTCCATCTATAAAAGCTTGCTCATCTCCTTTGCAAGCTAGTCTTCAAGTTCCCAAATTCCCAAGAGCCTTATGCTGCAAGAGCCTCCATAATTCCCTTAAGGCCAAATTCAAGCAAGGAGACTATTGTCAAGATCCGAAGAGAGAGGTTTGTCCCATCCTTGACAGGATTTTCGAGACGTGTTCTGCTGGTGACCCTCCAAAGGAGAATTCAGTGTCAGAACTTGGTTGTAATTTTCCTTTGATTGATTAATAATAAGCGACTATTGGTTATGGTTCTACTCTTGTTATTGTTTATGATGATGAGTTATGTCCTTTCTGACTGACATATAGTTGCATCTACTGGATTTTACGCTTGCATTTGTTTTGTTTCTAGCGTGTGCAGGTGTCCATCACGGAGATCGTGGGGATCGTGATCTGCCAGAGCTAAGGAACGGGAGTGCTACCTCTTCTACAAGCAACAGCGTTGGATTCTAGGTAGGCCTTCACCGCTAGTTGGTTTATTTGCAATTAGGAACCTGCACTATAGCGTGAACGATTGTTGCTAGACACAATTAAGGCTGTGGGAATGCCTCTACATCATGAGGGGATTTACCTCCACAACAATTTGGCGACTCCGCTGGGGAACGTCTAGCTTGTTGTTGTTTGTTTTATAAGCCATAGACAGAGCCTGAAGTTGGCCAGACAGCCTTTGAAACGCTCTTGCTCTGCATTAGCGAAGTAGATCAACGCTGCTTCAGTCAATCTCTGGTTTAGTTTATGAACTGAACACTTGGAGTATTGTCTTGTCTTTCTGTCGTTTCTTGACTTTTCTTGCTTGAACAGCTCTTTTGGCTGGCTATTTTCTGAGTGTTTGGCTTTTGGTTCAGCCCCAAAGGATCAGATCTGACCTCTGTTTTTCCGAGTTTTCATCCTTTCATGGTTGGCTTGATTGGCGCAGTTTCCACCATGACAGTCACGCCAATTGGCGCGGGTTGCCAGTTCATCACTCGCGCCATCCCCTGTCTGGCGCGGATTACAGCCAGACAGTCGCGCCATCTCTTGTAGGTGCTAGGGTTTACCCTTGTTCGGAAGTTTCTTTTGGTCAGTACTTTGCTTCTGGGTTTGTTTTAGATTCTGCTTGAAGTGGTGAGTTTGGTCTTGGTTGGGAGAAATTCTTTGTTTTTTCATTTTCAGGCGTTGGCGCTTGTTGTCAGTTAGCAACCCGTGCCAATTGGGCATTGGTGCTAGTTGTCAGTGAGAAATTCGTGCCAGTTGGCGCTAGTTGTCAATGATAAAGTCGTGCCAATTTCAGGGTGTGTGAAAATTGAGATTTTTTTCCTAAATCCTTCACCAGTGTGTCTTTCCCTTCCGGTCTTTCCTCTATATGAGCATAGATTACATTGCTCATTGTTTGAAATGTCTTCTTTCCATGATTGTTTGATGTAAAAGGGAATGAATGCCTTGTTTTGATCTCTTGCTTTGGAAGTCCCCTTTGTGTTTGACCTCATATGTCTTGTCACCTTTTGAGGAATTTCGTGACAAAGTGTTTGAAACAACGATTGCATTCTTAGTGTTTGTTTACATCTCTTTTGCATTCATCCTTCATTAAGAAGATTTGTGTTCTTTTAGTTTTCGTCTCATAGTTTTCTTTTCGTTAAAATGCATTAGATCACATTGCATTGAAAAGTATTTTTTGAGATCCATCATTGAACTTAGATTACATTGTTTAATGATTGAAAACTAGAAATCGCTATGATTGCATTCTTAGATTACATTGTTTAGTGTTTGAAAACTAGAAATCGCATTGACTGCATTCTCTTTCATTAAAAGCATGTATTAAGTAGATTCTCATTTCATCGAAAAATGCGTTGAGTGCATTCTTATTATTTGAAAAATAAAAAGGAAATTGTGCATAGATTACAATTGCATAGTTTTCGAAAAAGAGGATTTTGCATAGATCACATTGCATTGTTTGCATCGTTGAATGTTTGAAATTACTTTTGGATAGTGAAAGTCATCTAGTTTGGAAAATGTTTTGTTTGCAGTGTTGTTTTATGTCGCATCATTGTTTGAAGCTCTTCCCTTAACTAGATAGCATTCATCGAATGAAAACTTTTCTTTTCTCATATAGCCGCATATAGGAGATTGTCATATGACCTTTCGTAGAGTTTTGAAAAGCTGGAAAGCATTCTTGAAGATAAACTTTAAAATTCTCAAAAGAATTTACACTAGTGACATTGAAACATTAACGAAACATTTAGAGGTCTAGGCTAGAGACGTGTTCCGACGTCTTAAAACCTAGTAGCTGTCGTTCGCCTCTTGGCTTTAGAGCGGCCTTTTCGTCTCGATATACTCCCGATACCGTCGGCGTATATAAGGAGACCCCACTAGGTTGTTATCCTTTACTGGTGGAAGCTTAGTCGTATATACAGTGATACCTGGGACTTTGACATTGGAGATTGCTTCACATATACGTTAAGTCCTTGGTTGATTTCTCTTTCATTTTGAAACCAAGGTGTATATTGCAGTTCACGGTTATTTGGTACACCCTTTGCCTAGCATTCCTGAGCAGTCATTTTGATCTTTTCTGACTCATTAAATTTGATAGGATCATCAAGCGCTTGTCCTTTCACGCTTGTTTCCAATCTGAAAGGGATAGAGTCACCTTTTGTCTGTTTCTCGACTCTTAAAAGATGAAACAGCAGATTTTTGTTTCAATGTTTTAAAATTAACTACCCACGAAATATTCCTGGTTAGAGTTAGTTTCCTTAGGGTGTTGTTCTGAAGATTTTTTCTATTGGAAACTTTTCCGGAGTACACCAACCAAGGAATCCCCTCCGATGGGAATCCTGGTCCTTTTCCTCCTTTTGGAAATGTTGGTGCTCCTTATATGGCAACGTTGTCACTTCCTGGGTTAACTATTGGGTTGCCTATTTGGTTGTTTTCAACCTCTGTGGTCCCGAATGTCTCATATATTGTTCAATCAGTTCCTCCACCTGAGCAACATCATGTTGATTCCAGTGAGACCTCTCCTTCTTCGCTTTGTTCGTCCTCCTCTTCTACATACTGGTGAAAGTACGGTTCGAGTAACGGTGGCTAAGAAGAAAGAAGAAGACAAAGAAAAAAGAATAAATTAAATAAAGGAGAGGCTAAAGCTCTACGCTATTAGCCTAGAGGTATCTTGATAAACCTTCCAACCCTCCACGGAAAGTCAAGTTCCCTTGCATGTTGTGCACGGGAGACCATCTTCTTCGAGACTGCCATGGCATTCCCAAGGTACTCAAAGTATGGTCCAACGGTCGCCCGTCGTTGCCTTTGGCTTCTAAGAGTCAGGTTGGGGGCACGTCTTTAGCTAGTGCTGGTAAAAATCTTAAGAAGCAGGGTAAGCTCACCAATCCCCTGTAAGTTGTGTGAAGGGTGCCATGCCATTCACCTTTGTCCATATATGGAGGAAGCCAAGAGAGTCTTGGACAACTCAACTGTTTCTACACCATGCCTCCCGGCTGGTTACAAACAGCTTTCTTTGAGTCCTCCACCAGCTGATCCTATGATTGGTCAAGAGTCATCCTTGGTCGACCCCACTCCATCAGAAATTCAGATTTAGGAATCCATCCCTAACCAACCATTGGTTGTGGGATCGGTTGAGCTGGTCCCTTCTACGGTGCACCAGTTCTTTTCCGTAGAGAGTGGATCTCATACCCCTCAGTTTCTTCTGGTTTCTTCAGATTCCTCGGACTTGGAGAAATATTCTCCTGTCCCTATACCTCAAGAAGCTACTCCTTCGCCTCCCGTGATGGAGGTCCCGGAGGATATTCTTCCTGACTCCGTGATGGAAGTGGTGGAGGATGCTCCTTCTTCTTCCGTAACACCAGGGGAAGACCATCTCGATTCAATGGTAGCCCCTCTGAGTATTTTGGTCGCTTCCTTTGATTGGAATCGATTTGCGGGATACCGCCTTCCGTCTTATCTGCCTTTCGAGATCACAGTACAGGCTTTTGGTCTGGTCGTACCCAACACCATTATAGACGAAGGCGCATCTGTTAGTGTTCTATCCTCAACTACTTGGCAAGCTTTTGGCTCACCGCTGCTTGCGCTTGTTACGCAGAATCTGTTGGCATTTAACAGAAGAACGAGTCAACCGTTAGGGATCCTTCCAAGGTTACCTGTTACTTTGGGAGGTAAAACCGTCCATATGGATGTGATGGTTGTTCCCGGCCCCTTGGATTTCAACCTGCTCTTGGGGCGCGATTACACCTATGCCATGGGAGCGCTTGTCTCCTCCCTTTTTCGTGTGGTATGTTTTCCACATGAAGGACGGATTGTGACCATTGATCAACTTTCGTTCTTTGGTCCTGATGTGGCAACTAGCCCACCATCATCCCTTCCTTGTTTTTATCCACCCGTTGTATCTACCTCACCGCAGGTCAACTATGTGGCTACCTACCCCGTGCTTGTACTCAGTGATGATGCTGTCATGCATAGTGTGCTGGGGGCATTGGCTCCTGACTTCCAGGATGTTTTCCTTCCATCAGGTGTGGAACTCTTTGAAGCGATGACTTCTTGTTCATCATGATGAGGTCGTTCGGAGCATGGTTCCTTTTCTTGTGTCAAGCTCGTTAAAAAATGAAACAAGGTGGTCGGAGCATGGTTCTTTTCTTGTGTCAAGCTCCTTAAAAAATGAAACAAGCTGGTCGGAGCATGGTTCCTTTTCTTGTGTCAAGCTTGTTAAAAAATGAAACAAGGTGGTCGGAGCATGGTTCTTTTCTTGTGTCAAGCTCCTTACAAAATGAAACAAGCTGGTTGGAGCAAAGTTCGTTTTCTTGTGTCAAGCTCCTTAAAAAATGAAACAAGCTGGTCGGAGCAAAGTTCCCTATCTTGTGTCAAGCTCCTTAAAAAATGAAACAAGGACATTTGAGGATAGTTCTTTTAATGTGTCAACCTCGTTAAAATAATGAAACACGTTCCTGTTCAATTCGAGTCTTTGATAAGTTCTCGTAAAATCCCAGTCGAGTCTTTCTCTTGATCTCGTGATTTGAACCTTCACTCCATCTGCCTTTCATATGGACTGAAGCTTGGGGGGCTTGTACCTCGAATTGAGTCACCATGCTGGGGGGCATGCTTACTATTTTCAAGCATAGTTTGTTTCTGTTTCAAGCTTGTGTAAAAATGAAACTGGTTTCAAGCATAGTTTATCTTTGTTTCAAGCTTGTGTAAAAATGAAACCAACTTCAAGTAGAGTTTCCTGATTTCAAGCTTGTGTAAAAATGAAACCTTTCCTATTTTACCTCTTGTGATTGCCATTTTATCAGCCTGTTTTTTCCAGATGAGCCTTGGTTTTCTCACTCCATCGTCATTATCTGCTTGGCCGATCATATGCCTTCACTTGGTTATTTCACCCATTCCTGAGGAACTGCTGCGATGAGTGGTATTGTTAGCCAGCCTCTTGACCTTTATTTGTTTTGAGCAGTTCCACCAGTACTGGAACCAGTTGCTACCCTTTATACCACTTGTTCCTCCAGGAGGAGTCAAATTTCAGCTCTTTTCTGACTCTCTAAACACGAAAAGATTGCCGAGTCCCTTATCGTTTCGATCTCGTTAAAGTGGACAAGAAACGACATCTACCCAATACACGTTTACCCCTTTTTCGGGCTGGGATAGATTATTTACGAAAAGAGGCCCTAACTATCGCAAGGAGGTTTTCCCGGATATTGTTTTCTACCTTTTCGGATCTGGGGAACTATTTACGAAAAGGGACCTGTGGAGTTTTCTTTTCCGCTGTCTTTTCAAACTCTCTAAGCATGAAAAGACGCCGAGTTCTTCCTTTGTGGAGCTGATCGCTAAATGACATGTCGAGAAATTGTCAATCATGGCGTGTTCGAGTTCGTCCTTCTGAACTAGATTAAATACTAGGATGGATTAATCAAAGAGGCGGTTATATTACAAAAATATACTATCCTCTTCAAGCTTGTGTAAAAATAAAAATTTTCGCCAAAAATAATTGAGAAAAATGGAGCCAAGTCGTTTATCATCATCGTGGGGATGTAGCTCTTAGACATAACATCAATGCGTGTGTCCCGGGTTGAGGACATCTCATCTCATTTGTTAGACTTGCCTCGTGGGTTTAAAGTGATCACTTTGGCCTCTCATACATGCTTACATAAATCATCCGACCTCGATCTTTTGATGTCAAATACACTTAAATCTTGCCACATGTAATATATTCGAAAATTTGACCTATGAGATACCGAGCCTTCCTCGATTCTCACTCTGATCTTTGATTCCACAAAGACATTATGTTCTCTATCTCGTGTCGATGATGTGGGAATCATTATGGCCCACCTTCGATCAAGGTCACTTCCTGTCGACTTCAACTCATTATCCAGGAAGTTGGTCTAGAGACTCCTGATGGTACCTTGGAGCCTGCATGCCTCAATGGCGGGTTCGTCGCATTCGACGTGAGGTTTACATCATTGACCTCCGATCGAGTGATTCTGCGGGTGTTCGACGTCAACTCATTTATTCGCACGCCGTAGATTGTACCTGTAGTACCTTGAGGGCCATTGTCATTATTGGTGGTTCCTCTCGCGTCTGTTAACGGCTTTCATCATTGGCTGGTAATCAGAGATTTTTCTTACATGTTGACTTTGACTCACATATTCGCATGCTTGAACTTGTCTTTGTCATTCGGAGTCGAGATGGGCTGAATACAGATCTTTAACATTACGATCCAAGGCTGTGATTCCTAGATTATCATGATTGAACACATTTCAATGATACTGATTGAATTGTTGCGACCATACCTGGAAGTCTGTTTATGAGTCCTCCTTTGGATAGGTGCAAGAATGCCTTGGATCTGGATTATTGTATCACTCTTTGTTATGTGGATGGTGCACCCATACATATATCATTTATTTGAGACATCAGTTTTACTTCTTCACATAAGTTTTTCGACGGCGGGGTTTTCAGTTTGACACATTCTCGTAAAGCATTTCACCCCTCTCTCTCATTCGGGCCTCATACTTTAGGGGGCATACGTACACGATGGTGCTGCCGTCTGCCATTCCCATCCACTTTGATGGAGAGACTCATTAAAGTGTTTTGTGAGCAGAGACAAGACTTGAAAATACTTTCATGACATCCCTCTGAACATAAGCTTTCATTGCCCTGAAGACATCTCTTTGCAAAAAACCCTAAAACACCTCTTTTTGCATTGGCACAGGCAGCCAGTTCAGTACCCGCGCCAATGGGGGAAATCCTTCAAAGCGGGCGCGCCAATTGGCGCTCTGTCCCAGAGTCGCACTCGCGCTAGCCAATTTAAGTAGTGTTTTTAAAAAATAAATGGCGGAAGTTTCGTCCTAACAAATTCCTGGACTGCTATCTATCTTGAGTTGGGAGGTTTGGCTACGGATCTCCATAGAGAGGAAGTGGTTTTCCACTTCTCATGGAAGCTTCCTTGATGATAGGGCCAATCCCATGATTATAGGGATCCCAACTCCCCTTCCTCCATCTATAAAAGCTTGCTCATCTCCATTGCAAGCTAGTCTTCAAGTTCCCTAAATTCCCAAGAGCCTTATGCTGCAAGAGCCTTGATTATTCCCCTAAGGCCAAACTCAAGCAAGGAGACTATTGTCAAGATTCGAAGAGAGAGTTTTGTCCCATCCTTGATAGGCTTTTCGAGATGTGTTCTGCTGGCGACCCTCCGAAGGAGAATTCAGCGTCAGAACTTGGTTGTAATTTTCCTTTGATTGATTAATAATAAATGACTATCAGTTATGGTTCCACTCTTGTTGTTATTTATGATGATGAGTTATGTCCTTTCTGACTGACATATAGTTGCATCTACTGGATTTTACGCTTGCGTTTGTTTTGTTTCTTGCATGTGCAGGTGTCCATCACGGAGATCGTGGGGATCGTGATCTGCCAAGGCTAAGGAACGGGAGCGCTACCTTCTCTACGAGCGATAGCGTTGGATTCCAGGTAAGCCTTCATCGCTAATTGGTTTATTTGCAATTAGGAACCTGTACTATAGCGTGAACGATTGTTGCTAGACCCGGTCTGGGCTAGTAGGGATTGCCTCTGTACGCAGAGGGGATTTACCTCCACAACACAAAAAATCCTTATTTCATCTTGCTAAAAAACGTTAGCTTAATATGTGAGGAAACCATGATGCCACCATGAAAATGGGGCTTTTAGAAAGCCTTAACTAATAGTAGATAATATTTAACAAAACAAGGAAAAACGAAAAGTATTGGGAGCTTTCAATTTCATATAATCTATCATGTATTTCAATCCTAATTTCATCTTGCTAAATAACATTGGTCCAAGATACTGTTATGTTGAAGCATTCTCCTAAGATACTATTATGTGGAAGCCTTCTCCTAAGATACTCTTATGTGGAAGCATTCTCCTAAGTATGTGCTTGAAATTAATCATTCTTAAGAGATAAGAATAAGTAATAAAATAAATAGCCAACTTTAAATAATTAGTCAACTTTTAGAAAAAAAAACTAACAAATACATAATTTCACTATTTACTAGTATAAAAAAATAAACACATTACCTCAACATTTTATTCTAAAATCCTAAAATTAATTTTTATTGATCCATTTACTTCGCTACAATGAAAATAGTAAAAACAATGAACACAATATTATTCTCATCCATATACCATAATTTTATCAATATATAAAGTTATAACTAAAATAATGGTAATGTAATTGATTTTATCTTTTAACTTATTTTAAATATTATTATTATTATATATACTTATAATAAAAAAATAAATCATTTTAATTTTAAATTGATTTTATCTTTTAATTTATTTTAAATATTATAATCATATATTTTTTTAATGAAAATATAAATTATTTTAATTTTAAATAATGATAAAATTGGACACACCATTACTTCATCTTCCAATATTTAACATAAATAAACACCCCAATATTCTAATATGACATTGCATTTTTACGAAAAATAAACTACACAACATTAATTTTTTTGGATAAAATAAAATTTTTTCAAACATATCATTCATCTATGAAAAATGGTTTATAATTTTTCAACTTAATTAATATATTAGAAGAATTATAAGCTTGGAGAATTTGCAAGTTTTGAGATGCCCGATAGTTGGTATTCCCCTAGGAAGGGCATGTTACCCCATACTGCTCTAAAATGGCCAAACAAATTGTACGTTTGAGTTGAAGAATATGAATATGCCAAAAACTATTATTATATGCTTCTACGAGAATATCTTGAGAGAAGTACTCATATTCTCTATGGGCACTTTGTGGAATTGCACAAGTGGTGTAAGGCTATGTGGCACACTATAAGTATATATGGTGAAGTCATAGTTAATGAAACCAAGAAATTTCAAGGGGGTTTTAAGGGCATAGTTTGTTCTTATATTTTATTCAATTTGTATATCATTTCATCTCCATGTTTAAGGATTGCACATTTTAAAGATGGATTGATTTTTCTTTACCATGGGTTATAATAATGTATGGTTGATATTGTATTTTAGTTACTTGAAAACACTAATTTAATAGTTGTTTAAAGAAATTACTAAACATTTTTTTGGATGCTAGAAATACTATAGTAGCATATACATAGATTAATTGCTTATTAAAACCTTTGTGTATAAATTGTTTGATGTAATGCATGGATGTATTGAGTAGGGAAACAAGCATCCTCTTAATGGAAAGGAAGGACAAACACTAATTTGAAATGGGGTTTTCTTATAATGTGTTTGGTGGAATGCTTGCAGGCTATCAAACATTTGACGAAAGCTATTTTCATCATCTTTTGGATGTTGATATGATTTTAAGGTAGATCATCATATTATGTTGAGGTCCCTTTCTAGGAACACTTTAATTTTGTGGGTGCATTCCTCTAATTTGACATTGGTTTTAAAGTCATAATTGGAGCTATGATAAGGGATTTCCATGGCCCATTAATGTTTATGATGGAAAACAACTTGAATATCAAAATATTTTATTTTTCTACCACATAGGTAAAGAATAAATTCTCTTTTTAGCATTGTGAATACATGGAGGAATGGTTAGTTATAAGGTTCCTTCAACCTCCAAACTCATGTATTTTAGATATGCTATAAAAATAAATTTCGCCATTTTAAATTCTTCAGAGCATTCTACTCTACCTAGCGCCTATATATTGAAGCATATTAATGAGTTGTTGGATGTGGAGATCATAATGTTGGAAGTAACTCATTTGAATTCAACGTATGAAAATATGTGGTTATTTGTATATTTAATGAGTATTGATCGCCTATACAATTGGATCTATTTGACTTGGATAAAAAAAGTGTAATATCTCTTTGTACTTCAAAGATTTTATTATTGTTCATTATGCGGTTATTTGTATATTTAATATATTTAATGAGTATTGATCGCCTATACAAGTTTTATACAAGTGAATCTATTTGACTTGGATAAAAAAAAGTGTAATATCTCTTTGTACTTCAAATATTTTATTATTGTTCATTTTTTTATCATGGTAACTGTCAAAAGTCTTTGAGGGAGTCATTAGTTGTGGAAAAGTCACGGGACATTTATAACTCTTTTTCCTAGAATTTGATCCTAACTCTATGCAAGTTACTAGAACACCATTTTAGTTTCACTTTTCTAATTTTCCATTACGTTTATGGTATTTACCCATTTTTAAGTACATTGGGGATACCATGGGAACTTTCATAATATCTAATCATAAGAGAGCTATAATGGGATTGTGTAGATATGCTCATATCCATATTGAGAGAGATCTTAGTAATAATCTTCTCAACAAAATGATTTTAAATGCACATATGTGTTGGATTAGAAAACAAAAAATTTAGGTGCAGGCTATGTCAAATTTTGAGACATCTACAAACTAATTGTCCCTATGCACAAGTTCTTTCTCCTAGGAAGAAAAATGTCCAACTCAAAATTAAAGAGCCAAAATTTATAGGAGGAATTGATGTTGGTAATGATATTGAACAATATGAAGTAAATCAATGGCTAGAAGTGTCAATTAAGGAATCCACTCTTACCTTAGGGGATAGATTAGAAGGTATGGATATAGGGCTTTCCTTTTTGAGGGAGGCAATTGCATTAGAAACCCCTCTATGTAAAATAAGGAGAGTTCACAAAATCGACACTTCTAATTTAAATAATGAATCGATTTTCCTTAATGAATCTTGATCTCTCTCCTTTTAAATACAATTAGTTATTTGGGCTCCTTCTTTAGAGGGGCATTAAGAAGTTAAAAAGGAGGGGAAAAAGAGAAATAAGATTATTTCGTAAAGAACTAAAAATGACATGTATATTAAAATGTTTTATCTTACAAGTGAGTATGCACATGTACTCTGGTAAGTATAGTATACATTTGTATTTGTTTTTTTAATATATATATATTCTTTTTTTTTTTAAATTAGAAATATATATATATATATTGAAAAATACATTTAATTATATATAAAAGTGATAACCTAACTTGTAGACGAAATGACTTTTTAGAGCTATTTTTTGGTTAATTTTAATCAAAATCCAATAGAGAATTTCCAAATTTGAGTAATCTGTAAAATTTAAGTGTCCAAGAAGTTTTTGAGGGTGTTGAATCTATATATGCATTCAAAAATGTATTTTAAATAACCAAAAATCACAATATTGCTTAAAATTGTATCGCCAAATTCTAGTAAGAAAAACTATTTCATCTATAAATTAAACTATGCCTATTTAAAATACAGTTCATAAAAATGATATAAAACAATCAATAATATTATTTATTATATTGACTTAAAAAAAAATAACATTATTATTTTAAATTAATAAAACTTAATTATGAAAATCCAACGTGCACGCCCATATTACATTACAATTAAAATATAGCAAATTGGATTCGCAAACAAATTTAATATTCAAAGTAACACAGGGCTAAGAATTTATGAGAGAGTGCCTTAGGTAAGATGCTTCACGACTCATTCCCCCTCTTGCGAGTCACAATTAAAATTTTCACTTAAAATATGTTAAATGTTGCACTATGGAGAGGTGTGCCCGAAGCATTTTGAAGCTTATCCGGAAGACATCACCATAATCCATGCGCGATCTTTAAACTATCATAATATAGTGTTTATACCAGAAAAATGAAATACTAATAATGTAACTTATTTAAATATTCTTATAGCAACATGGTTCGTAATATACTATTTGTTTCAAATGTAATAGAATACAAGTCAGGTTTTGTTATTTCAAGGATACAATGTATAGTAAAGAATATACACATTATAAGAATGAAGCAAAAATATGAGCAACATATATCATATTTAATTCAATGGCGGTATTCAAGGGCATGGTCTATGATGGAAAATACCTTCAACTAATTCCAATAGTGCGCAATTGGTTAACATGTATTGACCAAAGTGGATTCGACATTTATATCACCAAAGGATCAAAGCCAAAGAGATTATTGATAAAATTTTGAGGGACATATTGCAGATGAGTCATCTAGACTATAGAATTGATATTACTGGCCTGCTGTATTTATTTTGAAAAAGAATTTAATATTTTTTGGAAAAGGCCTCGTAATATCGAAGGGGTCCAGTTCTTAGTGAACTCTTTGGATACATTGTATTAGTTTGTGTTAATATTGAAAGAATATTTTAGGTAAATGATTGGATAATTTTTTCTCAAAGATTTTCATGTTGGCTTTTCTACAGTCTGTTTATATTTATTTGTAACTCATGGTATATTATTTCTATGTAGATTCTCTAGGTTGGAAGGGCTAAATTCCAATCTACTTTGGAATTTTCCTTTACACAACTAGGTAAAAATTTGAGAGAAAAAATTTTAGAACCATTGTTAGGGAGAGAAGGTGAAATTATCACTAGGAGAAACGACAAAGTTAAAATTTGATTGTTGATGGTGATGGTGAACTATAATTAGGTACAAAGAAGCTATGCATCATTCACCTAGTGACATCATTTTCAAGAATCCATATTTTGAATTTTTCATGGTGAATCCATTGTTTAAAGAATCAGTAGCCTAGATAATTTCTTGGTGACTCCACTATCCGAAGATGGCTTCCATAGAAATTTTCAAATCTGAAAGGTATGCTCCTACGAATCATTCAAACATTCCTAGTTTTCCAAATTTTTTTCCTCATATAGATTGGCAAGCATATCTACCAAAATTTAAAGATCAATAAGGATACTCTTTATACTCTTTAAAAGATTTTTATACAATATTTTGTGAGAATTATAGAGCATCCTATTCATCTTTGTCACAAGTGGAAAAATGTTGTGAACATTTTCAAATTTTCTTTCAACATTTGGAAATTGTTTATGGTGATGAAGAGTTTATGGATGAAGAAATTAAATAGGCTATTTATGAAAACCCTTTTCAATAAAAAAAATAATGTCAAGATATTTAGGGAGAAATCCAACAAAACTTAGTGCCTTCCTTGATTGCGAATAAAGAAAAATATGACCTTAGTATTCAAATTTTATCCACTGAGGATTATGAAACTTTTCATAGTCCTGCCAAACCTTAACAAATCAACAAAATGAAATGGATAGTAAATCAACTTATTCATTTTTTGGGTCAGTGGATGAAGAAGAAAGGATTTATTTTATTTGATTTCTCAGCAACATGAGGATGTATTCCATGTCAGTGAGATTGAAAAGCACGTGACACATAATTGCATCTTAATTTGACCGTTGTTGATGAATGCATTAAGGAGATTTTTTTTCAACCACCTAGTGAATTTTTTGCTCAAGAAACTCTCAATTCATGTTCACATAAAAGGTTACTCGTGCACCCATTGTTTCAAGTAGATATACATGAATTTTCAAATTTTGAGGATGTTAGGGTACAATCTCAACAAAATGACTATCATAAGTTTCAAGAAAAAACAGTTTGTTTAAATGAAAAGTTATTCCCATGGAAATAGGACTTATAAAGAGCTTGTTGAAAATGCAACAAGATGATGGGGCTTAGTGAAATGAAGTCGCCTTCACTAAGTGGGCCCGCAGGCTATTTTTGGCGCAAAGTCTATTTTTAGACTATGTCTATTTTTAGACATATGGATCATGGTCTATGAGTTGCAGGATGCTATTTATGGATGATTGGTCGAGTTGGTAAAAATAGATGGACCTCTGTTTTTAGACATTGGGCGGAATCTATTTTTAGACTGTTGGGCTAAAAATAGAACAGTCGAATATTATTAACCCTTAATAATATTTAGACTATAAACATTATCTTATCCTCTTGGAGCACTTCAGTTTGATGCTTGGATGTGGCACATGCAGCTGACAGAAGGAAATACGCTTTTCCTATGGGTTAGTTGAGCTATTGCATGGTTGACTTGAGTTAGAACTCATGTGGCAGAGTTTGGTGGAGTTGATGAGACAGTTGGTGGAGAGTTGTATTATGACTGCTTGGTTGAACTGGTTGCCTTTAGTTCTTTAGCTATTGCCTGGAGATGAGTGAATGAATTAAATATTATTTAATTCACTAAACATTAACTCATTATTCAACTAAAGAACACATCAGTTGACTGCAGTGCATGGACAGTTCAGTGAAGACCAGTGGAAGAGGTAGATGAAAGGGTGAGTTTGCTATTAGTTGCAACATTAGTTGTGCATGAGATTTGCACAAGCATTGGAGGATATTGCCCATGAGGATTGCGCAGTTGAAGCCAAGGAGATTCGAACTTCGATCTCTCATTCAACCAACTT
The DNA here is from genome assembly GCA_034641835.2 of Pinus albicaulis. Taxonomy (NCBI): domain Eukaryota; kingdom Viridiplantae; phylum Streptophyta; class Pinopsida; order Pinales; family Pinaceae; genus Pinus; species Pinus albicaulis. The sequence goes on along the minus strand of CM076582.1, from coordinate 576,059,485 downwards.
GGATTGCGCAATAGAGGCAGGCAAATAGTGGATGAGTTTTGAACCTGTGACTTGTTCAAAACTGAGCTAGTTTGTGTGTAACTTTTGGAGACAGTACTGAGTACTTGTGAGGAGTATTGTACTGAGATTGTTACATGTTCTCTTCTATTATAATATACAAAATAGCTGGGGGTTTTTGACTATAAGCTTTCCCTATTACATATTGGTTTTATGTGCGCATGCGACTGTTTATATTTCTAGCAGTTTCTGATGATCATTCTTGAAGAGGATTCATATGTTATCATAGATCAATTAGTGTATGACAAGGATAATCTCGTGTGGATGAAATCTTCATTGACCAAACAATTTCTACGAGAGTTTGTTGATGAAAGGTTATTTCCCACACATGGAAGCTAGGACTTAGAGCTTGAGGAAAATAGTGAAAATGAAGTTGTGGTGTTGAATCCTTTTGAACATGAAGATGTAATTCAAGAATAAATACCTCTTGACATGACAAATTAAAAAGAAATTAATAGTCAAGTGGACATTCATATTTTAAATGAGCTAGTTGTTGCATCTGAAAATGTTCAAGAACATATAAAACCTTTCCTTAACATGGATGGTAGTAAAGATAAACAATTTACTTCCATTTAATTTGTGAATGATCAACTTCATAACATTGATAAAGGAGTAGTGGTTAAAGATGAAGGATATCCATTTCTTTTTTCTCATCAACATGAAAAAATCCATGTTTTTAAAGACCCTTTTGCAAGTATGCTGCAATCATTAGGGAGAGATAATTTTGATGTATTTATGAACCATGGAGTTAGTCATAGATGGTATTTCGAGTTGCCACACTTTAAAGTTTTAATTATTTTTTGGAGAAGTTGAGCACGAGCTTTGCTCAAGTAACCATTTACTTACATGGTCGTAGGGGAAATTTTGTATCACTTGATTAAGCAATTTTCTCGGTGAATTAGAGTAGGAGGTTGTGCATATATAAGAAGTAGTTTTCAGTGTGGATTGTAGTGTCAGTTTATTTTTTTAGCATGATTTTTTCAAATTACAGTTTATAGTACGATTTTTAGTTTGCAGATCATTTGTTGTTTTGGTCTCAATGATAGGCGTCAACAATGCATTTGGAACTGGTTGCAAGTATTAGAGGTTTTGGAAAATGAATAGATGAGGCACTTGGTATATAGGTTATTTGCTACCTCATAGGGAGGATATCATCCCCATTAAATTTGATGTTGGCACCTAAAATTATTTTTTAATTTTATCATGCTAAAGGTTCATGCTGAACCCCTAAGCGTAAAGTCATTACTCAAATTTTTGAAAAAATGCTACCAAAATAAAATCCATCGTGCTGCAATTGTGCATATGGTCAATGAGGGTTATAAATTTTTCCTACATGGATTGAAATATATCAAGGCTAATGGTTACTATGATCCAAGTTTGGAATATATAGATAATTAATCGAAGGAGTGATCATTGAATGTGAAGTGACAGAGAAAAGGCATTGCCATGTAATTTTCTATAACACTTTGTTCTTTCCCTGTTTTAGTTACTATCTTCAAGCGAAGTTTCCAAACAACTGGAAATTAATTTTTGAAAAATAAAAGATGTTTTTCTTGGGAAATGCCTCATTTAGAAAAAAAAATCTCTCAGTTTTTACAATGTTATCATGGTTTTGGAAAAACAAAGGGTTCATTAGACCCTATTTTTCAGGAATTCGCCATATTTATTTTTCTTAAAAATGACTAGTCATTATTTGATGAGCCACCTATTAATTTTGACTTGGTGATGAGATATCATCTCCTCCTTGATTATTTGAAACAATTCCCTAGCACCGCCCTTTCACTACCACTTTCACCATCAAATGCGAAAGAAAACACCAAATAGAGAGATGTCATTTCACAAGTTTTGATCATCTCCGTGGACGAAAGAAAAAGAATGATCAACATACATACCATTAGTGCTAGGTTTCAGCTATCAAGCTTAAGTGTCAATTGAAAACATTAAACATTTATGAACAGACGAGGTGTAGCTATGACTGCAAGGCATAAGTTTTTACTTTTCAAGTGTTTAAATCTCCAACATTGAAGTCGATCACCATTTTCATGAAAGCGTCACTAGTTTGACAAGGATCAATGCCAAACAGATGATTGATAAAATTTTAAGCGACATATTACATATGAGTCATCTAGACTATAGAATTGATATTATTGACCTGTTGTATTTATTTTTGAAAAATATTTTAATATTTTGGGGAAAATGAATCGTAATTAGCCTATGTATGAAGGATTTTGTAATATTGAAGGGGTTTTATTCTGAGTGAACTCTTTGGATAAATTGTATCAGTTTGTGTTAATATTGAAAGAAGAGTTTAGGTAGAATATTGGACATTTTTTTCTCAAATATTCTCATGTTGGTTTTCTACAATCTATTTTCCTTTCTTTGTAACTCATGGTATGTTATTCCTATGTATTTGAACGAACGTTATATAGACATGGATTTCATTTTTTTTATGCTTTGTATCTTTACAAAATGATATTTTCACTAGTCACTCTGATATAATTACAAAATTCATCCTTTGTTAGACGTTCTATTATAATTGATTTGTTCTTCTCTTTTTTACCACCATACTACAACAATTTCATGTCTAAATAATGATGGATAAGCCTCCTTTGAGAACTACCTATTAATCAACAAAGTATTGAAACCCTTTAATTAATATTCCATTATCTTGAATCCACTACCAATGGATTCACACTCTTCCCTACCACAAATGTTTTAAAACCCTAATTTTGACAGAAGATATAGCCACAGTACTGATTGAATAACCGATTATCGAAGTGACACTGGGTGAATGAGTTATTAGAGAGAGCCCTCTCTCGGTTGGAAGGGCTATCTTCCAATATAACATACTTGTTTCAAGTTATCTCAATATTTTCAATTACACCTCTAGGTAAAACTTTGAGAGAGAAATTTTTTTCACCATTGTCGGGGAGAGAATGTGAAATTCTCACTGGAAGAAACGATAAATTTCCAATTTTATTATTGATGGTGAATAATAATCAGGTACAAAGAAGTTGTACAAAATTCACCTAGCGACTCTATTTTCAAGAATCCATAGTTTGAAGTTTTCATGGTGACTCCACTATCTGAAGAATCATTAGCCTAAATAATTTCTTGGTGACTACATTATTTGAAGATGGCTTCCATAGAATATTGCAGATCTATTCCTCTAATATGCTAAGGCAACTGCTTGATCAAGTAATACAAAATTTCTACTATAATAATGTAAGTAAATGGTTACTTGAGTGAAGCTTGTGCTAAGCTTCTCCAAATGGAAATAAAAATTTCAAGTGTGGCAACTTGACATTCCATCTGTGACTGATTCCATGGTTCATAAATAATGCAAAATTCTCTCTCCTTGATGATTTCATCATAATTGCAAAAGGGCCTTTAAAAACATGGATTATTTCTTATTGATGAGAAAAAATAAATGGATATCCTTCATCATTAAATACTGCTCCTTTCTCAATGTTATTAAGTTGATAATTCAAAAATGAAATGGCAGCAATTTGTTTATCTTTACTACCATCCACGTCAAGGAAATGTTTTATATGTTCTTGAACATTTTCAGATGCAGCAACTAGCTCGTTTAAACCTGAAATGTCCTCTTGACTATATATATATATATATATATATATATATATATATATTTGTTATTTAAAAGAGGTGCAATAATATTAAAGTACATATATAACATTATTTAAGTTCTTACAATTTCCTGGCCTCTAAGTCCCTAATTACTAATGTGTGCATTTTAACTGGTCACGTTATCATTGTTTTCTTGAAACTTATGATAGTCATTTTGTTGAGCTTGTAGCCTAACATCCTCAAATTTTGAAACTTCACGTATATTTTCTTGCGAGTAACCTTTTATGTGAACATAAATTCATAGTTTTTTTAGTAGAAAATTGAATGGGTGTTTGAAAAAGATTCTCCTTAATGCATTCATCAACAACTGGAAAATTAAGATGCAATTTTGTGTCACATTCATTTTCAGTATCAATGTCTTGTAATACATCCTCATGTTGTTGAGGAATAAAATTAAAAGAATTTATAATCCCTTCTTCTTCAATCATTGGCCCAAAAGATGAATAATTTGATTGAATATCCATTTCCTTTTCCTAATCCGTTAAGGTTTGACAGGACTGTGAAAACTTTCATCATCCTCACTGGAATAAATTTGAATACTAAGGTCCTATTTTTCTTTATTCGCAATCAAGGAAGAAACTAAGTTTTGTTGGATATCTTCCTGTATATATTGACATTTATCTTCTCCTATTTATTTTTTTATATTGAAAAGGGTTTTCATAAATAACCTCTTTAATTTCTTCATCCATAAACCCGTAATTACCATAAACAATTTCTAGATGTTGAATGAAATTTTGAAAATGTTCACAACATTTTTCCACTTGCAACAAAGATGAATAGGATTCTCTATAATTCTCAAAAAATATTGTATGAAAATCTTTTAAAGAGTATAAAGAGTATACTTCTTTATATTTAAACATTGGCAGATATGTTTTCCAATCTATACGAGGAAAACGATTTGGAAAACCATGAATATGTGAACGTTTCATAGGAGCATACCTATGTCTCCAAAATTTGGAAGTAAAATATAAAAAAATTCCATGTAACCACTAACCAAAGAAATAGCATGAAGAGTAAGAAAACATAAAGGCATCTAGAAACACATTAGTGTTCTCAAATCTCAAAATCATTTTCCCTTTAAATGTAGAATCTCAAACAAACCAACAAGTATGGATCCAATTCCAACCTTCATGACTCTTCACACTAATAAACTAACAATAGAAGATGATATTGTCTTTATAAAACACTCAAACATATTTCCTAACCTCAAATCAAACAATTGAAAAACAAATTCAACATATGAAAAACATGTGTAGTTGAATATTATGTTGTAAAAAGGCTAATACTATAGGAATTTATTTCAAAATCATTGCAAAAGGGAATTTTTATCACTACGATAGTCAAATATCTTTGAAATATATATTCTCTTAAATTCTCATGTTGAAAACCATAATGAGTGCCACAACTATGTGATGAAACCTCAAAGACGTGAGATCGATTTCATTGGTAACAAGACCTTCAATATCACTAACACACATGAGAAATTATGAAATTTTAAGCTAATTTCCAACTCATCTAGGTCGCAAAATACACCATGCTTATCCCCATGCTCTACCATAGCATCGACATGGTAACAGGAAACTATAGCTCCATTAACATCACTAATATCGAGGTGGAAAGGTTTTATTTAACCTTACAGGGAATGGACCCAAGATGGATGCCACATATGCCAATTCCACAACTACAACTTGCCTTTCATGGAGGTGAGCTAACCAATCACAACTATTGTGGTACGAGCATCCATGCCCTCCCCCTCAAACGCAAACATCACAACTATTTTGATAAAAGGTGAGTGTAATATCTAAGCCAACCTAATCAACATAAACCTTGGATCCTCTTTCTATAATAGATCTCTATAGGAGGACTATCCACATAAAATAGATTTAGTAGATGTGATCCCACTATCAAACACACAACAATATCCCATATTTATAGTAATGGGATTGGTAGAACATATAACCATGAAAACCAATTTCAATTGGATTAGAAGGACACCTATGTGATTACAACTCACACTTACATTGGAAAAACACTTTCAAGAAGAATGCATTAGAATAATACATTTCTCTCATTAACTCTAACACTTCCCCCTAATGGAGAAATGGATTCACTACACCACCTAACTTGTCTAATAACAAATGACAAAGTACAAAATTTATCTTGGAAATATAATTTTTTGTAGACATATATAGATAATGGATGATATTCAACAATTTGGAAGATTATTGGTTACACACTAAGGGTGAGGAACCCATGATGCCACCATGAAAAGGAAATTTTAGGAAACCTTCGTATCATAACAAATAGTAAATAATATTTAAAAAAAAGAAAAAAAAAGAAAAAGTATTAGGAGATTTCAACTTCATATATGTATTTTATTATAATCTACTTTGCATACAATCCTATTTTCATCTTGCTAAAAAAAATTAGATTAATATGTGAGGAAACCATGTTGCCACCATGAAAATGGGGCTTTTAGAAAACCTTAATTAATAGTAGATAATATTTAACAAAATAAGGAAAAATGAGAAGTATTAGGAGCTTTCAATTTCATATAATCTATCATGTATTTCAATCCTAATTTCATCTTGCTAAATAACATTGGTCCAAGATACTGTTATGTTGAAGCATTCTCCTAAAATACTGTTATGTTGAAGCATTCTCCTAAAATACTATTATGTGGAAGCATTCACCTAAGATACTCTTATGTGGAAGCATTCTCCAAAGTATGTGCTTGAAATTAGTCATTCTTAAGAGATAAGAAGAAGTAATAAAATAAATATCCAACTTTAAATAAGTAGTCAACTTTTAGAAAAAAAATAACAAATACATAATTTCACTATTTACCAGTATAAAAAAATAAACACATTACCTCAACGTTTTATTCTAAAAGCCTAAAATTACTTTATTATTGATCGATTTACTAACCCTAAAATTACTTTTTTATTGATCCATTTACTTTGCTACAATAAAAATAGTGAAAACAATGAACACAATATTATTCTCATCCATATACCACAATTTTATCAATATATAAGATTATAACTAAAATAATTATAATCTTTACTATAATGTAATTGATTTTATCCTTTCACTTATTTTAAAAATTATTATTATATATATTTTTAATAAAAATATAAATTATTTTAATTTTAAATTGATTTTATCTTTTAACTTATTTTAAATATTATTATTATATATAATTTTAATAAAAATATAAATTATTTTAATTTTAAATAATGATAAAATTGGACACACCATTACTTTATCTTCCAATATTTAACATAAATAAACACCCCAATATTCTAATATGACATTGCATTTTTATGAAAAATAATCTACACAACATTAATTTATTTTGATAAAATAAACAAATTTTCAAATATATCATTCATCTATGAAAAAGGGTTTATAATTTTTCAACTTAATTAATATATTAGAAGAATTATAAGCTTGGAGAATTTGCAAGTTTTGAGATGCCCGATAATTGTTATTCCCCTAGGAAGGTCATGTTACCCCATATTGCTCTAAAATGGCCAAACAAATTGTACGTTTGAGTTGAAGAATATGAATATGCCAAAAACTATTATTATATGCTTCTACGAGAATATCTTGAGAGAAGTACTTATATTCTCTATGGGCCCTTGGATACTTTGTGGAATTGCACAAGTGGTGTAAGGCTATGTGGCACACTATAAGTATATATGGTGAAGTCATAATTAATGAAACCAAGAAATTTCAAGGGGGTTTTAAGGATATAGTTTGTTCTTATATTTTATTCAATTTGTATATCATTTCATTTCCATGTTTAAGGATTTTACATTTTAAAGATAGTGGATTGCACATTTTAAAGATGGATAATTGATTTTTCTTTACCATGGCTTATAATAATGTATTTCTTGTTTTGTAGTTTGATATTGTATTTTAGTTACTTGAAAACACTAATTTAGTAGTTGTCTAAAGAAATTACTAAACATTTTTTAGATGCTAGAAATACCATTGTAGTATATATGACAGATCAATTGTTTATTAAAATATTTGTGTATAAATTGTTTGATGTAATGCATGGATGTATTGTGTAGGAAAACAAGCATCCTCTTAATGGAAAGGAAGGACAAACACTAATTTGAAATGGGGTTTTCTTATAATGTGTTTGGTGGAATGTTTTCAGGCTATCAAAAATTTGACGAAAGCTATTTTCATCATTTTTTGGATATTGATATGATTTTAAGGTAGACTATCATATTATGTTGAGGTCCCTTTCTAGGAACACTTTAATTTTGTGGGTGCATTCCTCTAATTTGATATTGGTTTTAAAGTTAGAATTAGAACTATGATAAGGGATTTCCATGGCCCATTAATGTTTATGAAGGAAAACAACTTGAATATCAAAATATTTTATTTTTCTACTACATAGGTAAAGAATAAATTCTCTTTTTAGCATTGTGATTACATGGAGGAATGGTTAGTTATAGGGTTCCTTCAACCTCCAAACTCATGTATTTTAGATATGCTATAAAAATAAATTTCGCCATTTTAAATTCTTTAGAGCATTCTACTCTTCCTGGAGCCTATATATTGAAACATGCTAATGAGTTGTTGGAAGTGGATATCATAATGTTGGAAGTAACTCATTTGAATTCAACGTATGAAAATATGCGGTTATTTGTATCTTTAATGAGTATTGATCGCCTATACAAGTTTTATACAAGTGGATCTATTTGACTTGAATAAAAAAAGTGTAATATCTCTTTGTACTTCAAAGATTTTATTATTGTTCATTATGCGGTTATTTGTATATTTAATGAGTATTGAACGCCTATACAAGTTTTATACAAGTGGATCTATTTGACTTGGATAAAAAAAGTGTAATATCTCTTTGTACTTCAAATATTTTATTATTGTTTTTTTTTATCAAGGTAACTGTCAAAAGGCTTTGAGGGAGTCATTAGTTGTGGAAAAGTCACGGGACATTTATAACTCTTTTTCCTAGAATTTGATCCTAACTCTATGCAAGTTACTAGAACACCATTTTAGTTTCACCTTTCTAATTTTCCATTACGTTTATGGTATTTACCCATTTTTAAGTACATTGGGGATACCATGGGAACTTTCATAATATCTAATCATAAGAGAGCTATAATGGGATTGTGTAGATATGCTCATATCCATATTGAGAGAGATCTTAGTAATAATCTTCTCAACAAAATGATTTTAAATGCACATATGTATTGGATTAGAAAACAAAAAATTTAGGTGCAGGCTATGTCAAATTTTGAGACATCTACAAACTAATTGTCCCTATGCACAAGTTCTTTCTCCTAGGAAGAAAAATGTCCAACTCAAAATTAAAGAGCCAAAATTTATAGGAGGAATTGATGTTGGTAATGATATTGAACAATATGAAGTAAATCAATGGCTAGAAGTGTCAATTAAGGAATCCACTCTTACCTTAGGGGATAGATTAGAAGGTATGGATATAGGGCTTTCCTTTTTGAAGGAGGCAATTGCACTAGAAACCCCTCTATGTAAAATAAGGAGAGTTCACAAAATCGACACTTCTAATTTAAATAATGAATCGATTTTCCTTAATGAATCTTGATCTCTCTCTTTTTAAATACAATTAGTTAATTGGGCTCCTTCTTTAGAGGGGCATTAAGAAGTTAAAAAGGAGGGGAAAAAGAGAAATAAGATTATTTCGTAAAGAACTAAAAATGACATGTATATTAAAATGTTTTATCTTACAAGTGAGTATGCACATGTACTCTGGTAAGTATAGTATACATTTGTATTTGTTTTTTTAATATATATATATTCTTTTTTTTTTTAAATTAGAAATATATATATATATATTGAAAAATACATTTAATTATATATAAAAGTGATAACCTAACTTGTAGACGAAATGACTTTTTAGAGCTATTTTTTGGTTAATTTTAATCAAAATCCAATAGAGAATTTCCAAATTTGAGTAATCTGTAAAATTTAAGTGTCCAAGAAGTTTTTGAGGGTGTTGAATCTATATATGCATTCAAAAATGTATTTTAAATAACCAAAAATCACAATATTGCTTAAAATTGTATCGCCAAATTCTAGTAAGAAAAACTATTTCATCTATAAATTAAACTATGCCTATTTAAAATACAGTTCATAAAAATGATATAAAACAATCAATAATATTATTTATTATATTGACTTAAAAAAAAATAACATTATTATTTTAAATTAATAAAACTTAATTATGAAAATCCAACGTGCACGCCCATATTACATTACAATTAAAATATAGCAAATTGGATTCGCAAACAAATTTAATATTCAAAGTAACACAGGGCTAAGAATTTATGAGAGAGTGCCTTAGGTAAGATGCTTCACGACTCATTCCCCCTCTTGCGAGTCACAATTAAAATTTTCACTTAAAATATGTTAAATGTTGCACTATGGAGAGGTGTGCCCGAAGCATTTTGAAGCTTATCCGGAAGACATCACCATAATCCATGCGCGATCTTTAAACTATCATAATATAGTGTTTATACCAGAAAAATGAAATACTAATAATGTAACTTATTTAAATATTCTTATGGCCACATGGTTCGTAATATACTATTTGTTTCAAATGTAATAGAATACAAGTCAAGTGTTGTTATTTCAAGCATACAATGTATGGTAAAGAATATACACATTATAAGAATGAAGCAAAAATATGAGCAACATATATCATATTTAATTCAATGGCGGTATTCAAGGGCATGGTCTATGATGGAAAATACCTTAAACTAATTCCAATAGTGCCCAATTGTTTAACATATATTGACCAAAGTGTATTCGACATTTATATCACCAAAATGAATAATGAATGGAAGGTTTACATACCTAAGAAGCGATATATGTGATATAATAAGCTTAGGGGTTATATATATATATATATATATATATATATTCACCATGTGTTTATTAGAGGTTATATGAGGTTATATGGAATATTACCTATTATATTATTTTTAAGAAATATTAAGTTAGTATAATAAATCTTTTTCATTTTTATGATAATGTAAGTATTTTTTTAATTTCATGAATTTTTTTCACAAATATTTTCTTAATCATATATTTTCTTTTATTTCCAAATAAGCTATCTTTAATGTAGTAATGATGACGCCTACAAAATTTTGATTCTGATAAGTGGAGATATGCATGATTTCCACACAAGTTAATGCAGTCTATCTAACACTTTTTTGACCTTTATGTATGGTTTTATTTATTTTTCTCAATATCTTTGGTGATGGCAATGACCATGACATAATATAGCTCCTTCATTAAAATGTCACAATAAATACACATTTGAGAAGATGGTATCCAAAAGGGAATTTATCCTACAATTATTACTAGCAAGGAGAAATAATGTTGCTATTAAGGAACTGAATGTGCAGAGTGAAAAGGAACAACTATTATTTCTTTGATTGGTGGTAAACTCTACATTCAGGTTTTCCAGACAAGTTTTAACAAGATGCTACATAACAAATTTGTGCAATTTACAATCTATTATTCCCAACCATTGACATTGCATTTACTAGAGGTTTATATCCTAACACCACCACTTGATTGGACACGCATGATAGTTAATATGTTAATAATGTCTTACTTTAGCCATAGAAAAATGAAATACAATTCTTATCTAATTGTGTAACGTAGTTCAAGAATAACATTTAGATGAATAATATGCATATAATTATTTTTTTCCATATAATCTTGATGTAGATGAATTTGATTAATAGAAGTGTATGGAGTAAGATACATACACATTGTAATAATTTGTTTTTTCTTTGAAGTGATCCAAGACATGAGAAATAACATATGAGCTCTTAGCCTATAGAGATACCATGTAATAATGAAGTGTCTTAGTTTTATATAAATCTTTATAATCAAATGTGTTTCCTTTTGTGCCTTGGATTGATCCATTTAATTTATTTTTTTCTCTATTAACTTATGGAAAATTGGTATTTCCATTCAACCAATTGACTCTCACCTATATTTTTCTTTATATGTTTATTTTTTTTCACCTCTTTTCAATATAGAGATTACTAATTTCATATTTATCTCCTCATAATGTAAATAAAAAGCAAAAACAAAGACTTCAAACATATATAATTACAAAAATAACACCATGTCTTAGAGCCAATCACACAAATTAGCTTTGTTTAAATAATTAAAATATTACATTAACATGAAAATAATTACTAAATCTACGTAGCAAACTTACATTGCATATATTTTAATTTCTTATCCTTTTTCCATTTCCTTGTGTATAGTGTTTGAAGAACCTTATAACACGGTCAAACTACAATCAATGCACATATATTTTAATTTCTTATCCTTTTTCCATTTCCTTGTGTATAGTGTTTGAAGAACCTTATAACACGGTCAAACTACAATCAATGTCTCTACATGTTCCTCTCCTTATATATATATGTGTGTGTGTGTGTGGATTCTTTTACTGCAGGTGTCCATTGTGAAAGAGGATAGCTTGGTAGCTTAATGAAGAAATATGAATCCTATCATGCAACAACGAGGGCATTCATAAGAGAGGATAGATTGGTAATTGAATAAAAAAAAGATAATGGTTTGTGGAATATAGTGCTTTGAATAGAATAAAGAAAGATGGTGGTTCCGAAAGGATTATAGTGCTTTTATGAAAACAAAGATGGTGCCACTATTAGATTACTCAAGCTTGCATAGTTGGTCGATTATTTTAAATGGTGATACATTTAGTATAAAAAAGAAAAGAAGTTGCCACCCTTAGATATCCAAGGCTTACATAAGTTTTTTTATTATTCTAAATGGCAATCATTTAGTAAAAACATCGAAACATGGTGCAATTGTCATATAACCGGCCTTGAGCTTGCATAATTTGTAGATTATTCTAAATGAAAATGCATTTAGTAATGGCACATGTGTTTTCACTCATATTTTTTATGACTTAGAGTTATTAAAGCAATTCAATATTATACCTTGGAATAACAAATGCAAAGTCTTATCATTAAAAAATAACAAGATCATGTGTGCTACAAAATTTTTATACTTATTTGTTTTGTAACTCTATTTTGAAATATGACGAATACATCTAAAATATTATAATACACCAAGGTAATATGTCACATCATGGTATTTAGATAAATAAAAAAAATCAAATCAGGAAATTAAAAAATTGGAAAAAGGATTTTTTGTTGGGTTGAAATATAGATTAATAAAATATTGTTAAAACTTTACATAACACATTTTTTTTTATCAGTGTAACAAAAAACCACATTCCTTTATTTATAGGTAAGGGCAAGATATTCTTTAGTGCTCAAGGTCATGCAACAAGAAGACTCAAAGTCATTACAAAAATATACTTTATATGAGTTCAACATGTCATTTTTGGGAATTGAACTTGGGAGGGAAGAATAACAATCATTCCACCCAACTACTCAAGATAAATCCATTTGATAAAACCTTTTATAAAATTTATAAAGTGAACAAATTAATGTATGGTTAAAGCAACTATGACTCGTGACTGATTACTATAGTACTTGGTTTGGCATGTACAAACAAGGGTAGTTGTGAAGCAACAAGTTTTTGTTTTTTGTTGAGATTTACAAAGAAGTAGTGTTTAAGTAATTTTATATCTGAATTGCTAGTGGTCAGTGATAATCAAATTGCTAGTGAGAAAAAAATAATTTTCGATGTGGAGTAGCATGAATTTTTTTCATTTTTCTTCTTAAGGCATGGGTTCATTTTCTGAGATTCTCCACTATTGCTTGTCTTTAGGTAATAATAAGTCAGAGTCCCAAAAGCCTAAGGTATGGCTAAGTGAATTGGAAGGTGAAATAAAGATATTGCTTATCTTTAGGTAATACTAAGTCAGAGTCCCAAAAGCCTAAGCTATGGCTAAGTGAATTGGAAAGTGAAATAAAGATGTGGCGTGCCATTAGTTTGTTGTAATTAATAACACTTCATTTCTATCTCTTAAAGTGTTTGGCTAGGGTATTGATGGAGAATATTTATAGCATTTTTTTTTTGTAACATCACTACTCACTATACACCTGCCATTGAATTGAGATGAAATAGAAAGGAGTGGTGCACTACTTTGGGTTTTCCATTATATCACGAGTGGAATTATTTTAATTATTACCATGAGAAACCTCCAAAACTTTCTAAATGAATTTCTTGACAATGGATGTGTTAGCACATATAAACATTTTTTAAGTTTAGGTGTTAATGGTTCGTGCTGAACTCCTAAACATAAATTCATTACTCAATTTTTTGAAAAAGCGCTACCAAAATAAAATCCAGTGCGTTGTAATTGCGCATCCAGTCAATGAGGGTTCTAAAATTTGCCAACATGGATCAATGAAGATTGAGGCTAATGATTATTATGATATAAGGTGGGAATATGTACATAATTAATCCAAGGAGTGGTCGATGAATGTGAAGTGACAGAGCAACGGCGATGCCAAAATTTTTAATAGCTCTATGTTTTTTCCTTGTTTTAGTTACTGTCTTTAAGCGGAGTTACGAAAAATTGGAAATGAATATTTGAAAAAAAAAAGGTTTTTATTGGGAATAATCTCATTTAAAAAAAATTCTCTTAGTTTTTACACAACTATCACAGTTTTAGAGATATGAAAGGATCGTTGGACCTTATTTCTCAGGCAGTCATCAGATTTACTTTTCTTAAAAATGCCTAATCATCAGTTGATGAGCCACCTCATCATTTCAACTTGGGGATGAGATCTTATCTCCTCCTTGATTATTTGAAACAATTCTTGAGCACCGCCATTTCACTGCCAATTTCACTGCCAAATGCCAAAGACAACGCCTACCAACGCCAAATATAGAGATGCTAGTTCACGATTTTTGATCATCTCTATGGATGAAAGAAGAAGCACGATCAACATCCATACCATTAGTGCTAGGTTTTATCCATCAATTTTAAGTTTCGATTGAAAACATTAAACATTTGTGCAAAGATCAAGTGTAGCTCTCACTTCTAGGCGTAGGTTTTGATTTGTCAATGTTTAAATCTCCAACATTGAAGTCGATCACCATTTGTCATGAAAGTGTCTATAGTCTACCAAGGATCAACACCAATGAGTTGATTGAAAAAATTTTAAGGGACAGATTGCAGATGAGTCATCTATACTATAGAATTGATATTATCAACTTGTATTTATTTTGAAAAATATTTTAATATTTTGTGGAAAAGGCCTCGTAATTTGCCTATATATGGAGGTTTTTGTAATATTGAGTGGGTTAGGTTCCGAATGAACTCTTTGGCTATATTGTATCAATTTGTATTAATATTGAAATAATATTTCAGGTAAAAGATGGAACACTTTTTTCTCAAAAATTCTCGTGTTGGATTTCTACAATTTCTTTTCTTTTCTTTGTAACTCATGGTATGTTATTTTTTTGTATTTGAATGAACCTTATATAGATATAGAACTCATATGTTGAAGTTGTTTATCTTTGCATTCAAATATTTGCACTAGTTACTCTAATATTATTACAAAATTCATCCTTTGTTAGATGCTCTATTATAATTGATTTGTTCTTCTCTTTTCAACCACCATACTACAACATTTTCATGTCTAATAGAATGTTGTATGCCTCGCCTTTGAGAATTACCTATTCATCAACCAAGTCTTGAAACCCTTTGATTAATATTCCATTATCTTGACTCCATGCACAATGGATTCACACTCTGCCCTGCAACAATGTTTTTAAAACCTTCATTTTGATAGAAGATCTAGCCACAATACTAATTGAATAACCAGTTATCGAAGTGACACTGGGTGACTGAGTTATTAGAGAGATCCCTATTTGGGTTGGAAGGGCTAGATTCCAATCTTAAAGATTGGTTTCAAGTTACCTCAGGATTTCGTTTACACAACTGGGTAAAACTCCAAGAGATAACATTTTGGCGTTGTTGCGAGGGAGCGAAGGTAAAATTTTCCCTAGGAGAAACGACAAAGTTCAAATCTGATTTCCGATGGTGAACAATAATTAGGTACCAATAATTTTTGCATCATTCACCCGATGAATCCATTTTCAAGAATCCAAAGTTTGAAGTTTTCATGGCGACTCCACTATCCAAAGAATTAGTAGGCTAAAGAATTTATTGATGACTCCACTTTCTTAAGATGGCTTCCATAGAAGCTTGCAAATCTGAAAGATATTCTCCTATGAATTATTCACATATTCCTGGTTTTCCAAATCCTTTTCCTCGTATAGATTGGAAAACATATTTGCCAAAATTTAAATATCAAGAAGGAGACGATGTTGCTTTGCATCCGATCAAATTTCATATGCATACACATAAGCTAATGGTTGAATTTCATCATGACTACTTGATTAAAATGTTCATGGTCACCTTGGAGGGAAAGACGATATCATGATACAAAAATTTTCCACCTGCTAGTTTATACTCTTTAAAATATATTCATACAATATTTTTTGAGAGTTATAGAGAATCATATTCATCTTTGTTGTTGGTGGAAAATTGTTGTAAGAATTTTCAAAATTTCATTCAACAGTTGGAAATTGTTTACAGTGATGAAGAGTTTATGGATGAAGAAATTAAAGAAGCTATTTATGACAACCATTTTCAATAAAAAAAAAAAAATAGTAGAAGATAGTTGTCAAGATATTCAGGAATATATATAGAAAAATTTAGGGCCTTCCTTGATTCTGAATAAAGAAAAACATGACCTTAGTATTCAAATTTTTTCCATTGATGATGATGAAACATTTCAATAGTCTTGTCAAGCCTTGACAAATCAACAAAAGGAAATGGATAGTCAATCAACTTAATGTAGTTGAGAATTTCTGGAGTCCTGTGTAGAATGATTGAAGAGCCCGACGTTTCAGGTGAACACTTCACCCATATTTAGGAGGAGAAAGCTTAGTGATTGATAGGAGGAGAGAAGGCTTAAATAGGAAATATTTTGGCTGGGAATTTCAACGAAGATGAGAAGGAAATAAAAAATAGCCATTAGAGAGGAAAACAAATTAAATTGAAATTGAAATTAATTATAATTTTTATATAACTAATTCCTTAAAATGAGATAGTTGTTAAGGCATTTTATGTTAATTAATAGAATAAATCAAAGGTAGTTGAAGGGAAGTCAAAACAAGGTTAAAGAAATCATAATTTGGCCTTTAGAGAAGGATTATATAATGAATAGTTAATTTGATAAAAATAATGGCAAATTCATATATGAAGAAATTAGGATTATTGGGATTCATTTAGAGAAGAATGCATAGTTAATTGGATAAAAATACCTAAATCCTTATATGAAGAAATTGGGATTATTGGGCTTAATCACAAAAGTAAGAGTTAAATTTAAGATAGATAAAAAGAATAATAAAATTTAATATATACAATAACATACATTAGTTGATTAGAGGATTGGATGGGATAGAAATTTTTATTATTAAATTTAATTAATAATAAAAATCTCTATCCCATCCAATCCTCTTATCAACTAATTTATCCTATTGTAGATATTAAATCTTATTAATCTTTTTATCTATCCTAAATTTGTGATTAAGCCCAATAATCCTAATTTCTTCATATAGGGATTTAGGTATTTTTATCCAATTAATTATTCATTCTTCTCTAAACGAATCTCAATAATTTTAATTTCTTCATATATGAACTAGCCATTATTTTTATCAAATTAATTATTCATTATATAATCTTTCTCTAACGACCAAATTATGATTTCTTTAATCTTGTTTTGACTTCCCTTCAACTACCTTTGATTTATTCTATTAATTAACATAAAATCCCTAAAAACTATCTCATTTTAAGGAATTAGTTATATAAAAATTATAATTAATCTCAATTTCAATTTAATTTGTTTTCCTATTTAACGATTATTTTTGGTTTCCTTCTCATTTTCATTGAAATTCTTAGCCATAATCTTTCCTATTTAAGCCTTCAAGGTCTGCTCTCATCTTATTAGTCGCTAAGCTTTCTCCTCCTGAGGATGGGTGAAGTGTTCACCCGAAATGTCGGGCTCTTCAATCATTCTACACAAGATTCCATAAATTCTTAACTACATTATGTATTTGACTGTGGAAGCATTCACGCATGAGTCAATCATCTTATTCATCTTTTAAGTCAGTAATTGAAAAATGGATTATAAATTATTTTAATTTTATTTCTCAACAATATGAGGATGTATTCCAAGAAAATGAGATGCTCAAGAAATTATCAATTCATGTTCACTTAAAAGGCTACTCGTGCACTCATTACTTCAAGCAGATGTACATGAAGTTTCAGATTTTGAGGATGTTAGCCTCCAAGGTCAACAAAATGACTATCATAAGTTTCAAGAAAATAATGAGTATACATTTGATGAAAGTTTAGTGCCCACACATTTCATCTACGACTTAGAGCTTGAGGAAAACAGTGAAAAGAAATTATGGTGTTGAATCCTTTTAAACATGAAGATGTAATTCAAGAATACATACTTCTTGAAATAACAAATTCAAAAAAAATTAATATTGAAGAGGACACTCCAGTTTTAAATTAGCTAGCTTTTGCATTGGAAAATGTTCAAGAACATATAAAACCTTTCCTTTACGTAGATGATATCAAAGATAAACAAATTTCTCCAATTTCATTTGTGAATGATCAACTTCATAACATTGAGAAAGGAGTATTAGTTAAAGATGAATGATATCCATTTCTTTTTCATCATCAACAAGAACAAACCATGTTTTTAAAGACCCTTTTACAAGTATGTTGCAATCATCGGGGAGAGAGAATTTTGTAGTATTTATGAACCATGGAATTAGTCACATATGGTATGTCGATTTTCCACACTTTAAAGTTTTATTTATGTTCGGAGAATCTGAGCATAAGCTTTGGTCAAGTAACCATTTACTTACATGGTTTCACTTGATATTTTGTATCACTTGATCCAAAAATTGTCTCAGTAGATCAAAGTAGGAGGTTGTACATAAATAAGTAGTAGTTTTCAATGTAGATTGCAGTGCTAATTTATGTTTTCAGCATCATTTTTCTAACTTACAGTTTACAATACAATTTTTATTTTAGATATTGTTTGTAGTTTTGGTCTCAGTGATAGGCATGAGTAGTGAGTTTGGAACAGGTTGTAGGTATCAGAGGTTTTGGAAAATGAATGGATCAGGAACTTGGTCTACATGTTATTTTTTACCTCATAGGGAGGATAGGATCCCCATTAGAGCCGATGTTAGCGCATATAAATATTTTTGAAGTTTAACGTGTTAAAGGTTCGTGATGAACTATTAAGCATAAAGTCATTACTCGAATTTTTGAAAAAGCATTGCCAAAATAAAATATAGTGCATTGTAGTTATGCATTCAGTCAATAAGGGTTTTAAAATTTTCCAACGTGGATTAACAAAGATCGAGGCTAATGGTTATTATTATACAAGATGGGAAGATATACATAATTAATCTAAGAAGTGGTCGACCAATGTGAAGTGACAGAGCAAAGATGTTAACATAATTTTCTATAACACTTTGTTTTTTCCTTATTTTAGTTACTGTATTGAACTGGATTTTGCGAACAACTGGAAATGGATTTTTGAAAACGTGTTGTGCTATGCAACAACCCCCCCATTTTTATTTTTAACTGATTATTAAGACCTTTGATAAATAAAAATAGGGACCCTTTTTATGAAAGTATTTTTGTCTTTTGATAAAAATCAAACTCCAAAAAACATCAAAGCTTTTTAAATAAAAACATCTCTATCGCAAATCGCAATTTCGCACAAATCTTCTCTTAAGTTAAAACAATAAATCAGCGAAAATCTCGAGTTTGTGATTGCCGATGTGAAATTTCGCAAGTGACATAAAAATCGCATATCGCAGATTTACACTGCCAAACTTTAAGCAATCCTTAACGAAACTCTGATACTGCGATATTGCGATACTGCGATATTGCGATATTGTGATATTTTGATTTCACGAAATTGCATATCACATAAACAAAAGGCACTACACATTACTAAAACAAGTTCAAAGGGCGCGATGTGATTGATTTGACAGGTTTTAATATACGTTTTTCCGCGAAATAAATCCTGTTAGAAAATATTAATTATGTTTTATCATCCCAATGTAAACAGTTATGGATGCGTCATGATTAATTAACTATATAGTTGTTTTACGATTTTTTCCTTTCAAAACCGATCATTTCAATAGATCTTCCATCATTTGATCATTTACTCTGTCTTTAATAGGGATTTCCTTTCAAAGATATGTCCATCCGCAAATTTATTCAGAAGCACGAAAAACATATTATTGAACAATTCGAACAAATAGGAATGGCACCTATAGTCTCTAATACTGTTTGCACTGCTGATGGGGGAGCTACTAAATGGAAAATTATTTACACTATACTTGAAGACGAAGAGCCATAAGTAGTGGAAGTTGCGGTGACTGTCGATGATGCAACACCTTCAGACTTGCAATTCAAAGATATTGCATGTTCTTTCCTCCATAGGATAGCAACGAGAGCTACTCTTCTCCAATATACCGACATGATTATATGGGTGCTTGATAAATCAGTGATCAAAGACAGACAGTTAAGAACCTGCAAGGATGAGATTCTAAGTTATTTCAGACCTAAATATCTGAAGATCATGTATAAGCTGCCCAATCCGCAAGATACCTACATCAGTTAGTTTGTTGCAAAGTTTGCTGATAAGAACTAAGACCTGTTCAAGGAAATTCAAGGTTGGAGGAAATTAGACAACAAGTTCAAATATGAGAAAACCGGTATGTATCCTATTGCATCATTAGCAAACCCTTACAACTTTGCAGCATCATTGTTATCCAGATTATATGGTTTACTTGATAATACCAAGTTCTCCATAAATTGTCTTCCCCTAATTGACTCCTCTGTTAATTCCCTCATAATGAATTGGGCGACTATCCTTTCAGATAATCTAGTTAAGGCAATTAATGAATATCACCAAACCAGAACTTCTTCCTCCAAATCTGTTCCCCAATTCTATATGAGTGTATACATTTTTGATACTATCTATTTTTCTACCAAATTTCCAGTTATGGGATGAAAATGGACCTCTGAAGACCCTACCCCAATACATTTGAGTCATAAAGAAATATGGGAACATAATTATGCACAACATTTTCATAGGTTGTGGTATGGTGTTGTATTACCGTTACACCAATTTATGTATGACACAGTGAACCCTAGGTTCACTAAGGAAGCCCTTATAGACCTTTAAATGATAGGTAGGAGTTTTATTGAAGAATCATTTTCCTATATTAGAGTTTTTGGAAGCTCTGCTCCCCAGCATATTCTTCCATTAAAGGTTGCCAACAAATTCACTTTGTTAGTCAAACTCAAAACTATTGTGCACACTGATGACAGATTTGAAGATATTTTTCAGTCTGCCGAGACTTTTGAAGAAATCCTAAATTTTGTCAAATTGAACCTGAATCCAGAAGAAATACAGAGATTCAATGAATTCAAAGAACAGATACTCAGACGAATTCCACAAGATGTTTTGATTACCAGTCACATGATTAAAGAAATTCAAGAAATCAGAACAGAACAATTAAATTCACAAAATCAAAGTGAATTAGACAAAACCTGTACTTCATTCAGAAATACACTCACAAATACTCCAGAGGCATCATCATCTCAGAAGAATACGTAATTCCAGATTCCTCAGCAACAAATAGTTTCAACAAAGAAAATCATTGAAAATCCTGAGATAATCTCCCAAGAAATGGAAATCATTCCTACAGATTCGACTGATGAGATTATCCTCAAGGTGATTGATATTCCCCCATTAGATGTGTTCTATAGCCCTCTTCATAAGGTTGTAGTGAGAAAACAGAGGAAAAGAGGGAGAAATGGAACACCCCCGAGGAATGAAGTTATGGAAGTAGTATGGAAAGATACTCCATCAAATTCGATTGAAAATTTAGCTCGGCTATCTCAATTCGCTGGTGCATACACCACTGCAACAATTGATAAAGCAACAAAAGTATCTATTTTGATCCAAGAAAAAGATGTCAAAATCATGGAACTACAAAAAAAACTTCTCAGAGTACAACAAGAGATAGAAATGCTTAAAATAAGTCATGAAAATTACTTATCTAGCAAAAATTCACTAATTGAACAGTTGAGAGAAGATCTTACCAAATATGAAGGAATTACCACTACAGAAGAATTCATAAAAGAAGCATCGACATTAAGTGCCTTACTCTCAAAACAAAAAAATCTGTTTGTTGTACAAATGTCAAACATAGTTCCACATCTAGAACTCAGTGAACAATTAACAAACACAGTCATTGATCAAAGGATTGAGTTCAATGAACTCAATATAAAAATCTCTAATTATATTAAATGGCAGGATACAGAAGAAGGGAAGAAGTCAAATCTCCCAAAGATCAAGGAAAATTTCAAAGATATTCTTTTTATAGACTAGGATGCACGAGTGAAACAAGTAGAATTATCCATAGCCAGAGTAGCAGGTATATAAAAGAATATGGCTAAAATAATTAACCATATATTACATACTTTTGGGCTCATCAGAGAAGGAAATCTCAAATCTCTTCCTGATATTAAAGATTTAGAACAAAGTTAGAAAGAAGTTGGTCAACTTAGAGAAGAAACACTTCTACAGCTAAAGAAAAATTATTGGGAAGCATACTGGAAGCTATTGGTCAAACCACACAGTCAGATCATGACACTGAACTTCTTTCTGAACTCCTTACAGAGAATACAACCACTTCTACTGGACGCTATATTTGCTGCACAAATGAAGATAGAGTCTGGAAAACCTCCACAAGTTCAACTGATGTCCGACATTTGTGAGAAAAAAAGTGCAACTAGCAGTAAATTATCATCCAGCATGATTATTAGTTAGTTTGTTTTCAATTTTTAATGAATAAATACTAAAAATGAGGAAGGTTGTTTGAAACCACCACATAAGATATTTTGTATAAACATTTTGTAGATAATTAGCATAGTATTTAAACCCTTCTCATGCATTTAGAGAAGGGTCTAGAATTTTATTGAGAACATTCACAAAGAATGTTTAATTGTAAGTAAGTTTGTGGATGTGTTGATGGAATAATGGAACACGGCCATTTCAGTTACATATAATTTTGTTAATCACTGTTGATGCACTTCTGTATTCTTTGAAAGACTTACTGATGTATGAGTTGAATGTGGCCTACTATCATTGATAAGATGAACATGACTATACACATCTGGTACTATTATCATGAATACTAGTTCTTCTTTGAATATTAGTGATGAATCCAACTTTCATGAATGATATATGAAATCAATTGTTTTTGTTTGAAATATCAGTGCACTACTGTATGATATAAAGATAAGAATTGATTTGTTTTTGTATATGATCATCAAATATATGCGATATGTTTTTCACTTTCTTTTCATTAAATTTTTTTTCAAAAGAATTATTTTACAAAGTAATAATTCTATTAAATCTGTGATGATCTTAATCATCACAGATTAAGAACACTCTTACCGATGAAATAGGTAACTGCACTGGTACCTACTTTTTGACGTAGCAAGAAAAACACCCGATTTTGAAAAGTGGTGATGCAGAATCAATTTTCTTTTTTAGAATGTTTTTGGCACTTTAAATTATTATTATTATTATTATTTTTCTTTGTAATGCTTTTTATGTCGATTTTGAATAGTGGTGGCATATCATCACCAACGTTTTTTTAGAGGATTTATTTTGAAACTATACATTTTATAATGTCTTCTTCTTCCGTGAGATGTTTATTTTTAAGTGCATTTATGTACTTGTGTTTTAAAAAGAAAAAAAAAAATTAAAAAAAATTGTAATGATATCTTCACTTTTTTCACATAGATAAAAAATGAAAAAATGGTCAATATTATAAAGTTTATATTTTCTACAAGTTGATGTGTTTCTAATTAATTTTTCAATGCACATCAAATAATTGTCACTAAAAAACCAATATTTTGAACGATATGACAAAAAAATACAAATTTTCAATACAAATAGAATGCAAAAAATACACTTTTAGAGACTTTTTGTTAAAAAAACATGTTAAATAAACTAATTTTTGGGAAAATCTTAACAAAAAAACTTAAGAAAATAACATTTTTATTGAATTTTATGTCAAAAAATAATAGTAATCACATGTTTTTGCAAAAAATAAGGATTCTTCTCATAAAATATCAAAGTCTAAACATTACAAGTAAAACTGATTAATAGATCTAAAAAATGAGCTTTGTTTGCAAGCATAACTTAAAGATCCTCAATAATATCAACTAATACATGTTCAACATCATCTAGAACATCATGGATGGCTTCTTCCGCAACATTTTCTACTTCATTTTGGTCATTGTCATCTTCTAATGGATCTTTCATGTCTGCAAATCTTCCAAAGTGTCCCTTTCCAATCATTCCATATTATGGTGGTTGAGGTTCCTTTGCTTTTTTTGCCACACGTGATTCATTAGAATCCCCTTTCCTCAAACCAACTTCTTGCTTTGCATCTGGAAGGAATTCAAGAGCATTAATTCTTTGTTGAATAAATTTTCATTGCACTGGGTCTTTCTCAATGTCAATGCAATTTCTTCCTTTTGGTAGGCAACATGCTAATGTTGTACCTAATCATCAAGTACAAAATAAATAAGTAAGAAAATTAGTATAAAGACATAACAAGTAAAAAATAAAATATTTAAATTTAAATTTGTATAATAAAACTTACCTAAACCTGAAAATAGATCCAAAACCCAATCTCCTTCATTTGACAGCGCTGCCCAGCCTACCTCTGGCCCTCGACTGGGTAGAGAGAAATTCCGAGAATCGCCCTCCGCCCTCGTAATCAACCTCCGCTCGGCCGGGGGATGGAGGCCGAATTGGTGGCACCATCGAGGGCTGCCTAGCTTGCCTCCAGCCCCCAGCTGGGCAGAGGGTGATTCTAAGAATCACCCTCCACCTAGTCGCAGGTCGGAGGTAGGCTGGGCAGCCCTTGACTGCGCTGTGCGGCCTGCCTCCGGTCCCCGGCTAGGCAGAGGGCAGTTTCGAGAATCACCCCCGGCTAGGCAGAGGGTGATTACGAGAATCACCCCCGGCTGGGCAGAGGACGATTCCGAGAATCACCCCTGACTGGGCAAAGAGTGATTCTGAGAATCACCCACGGCTGGGTGGAGGGAAATTCCGAGAATCACCCTCTGCCTAGCTGGGGGTCAGAGGTAGGCTGGGCGACACTGTGTCAGTGGGTGACTGAGTTATCGGAGAGATACCTCTCTAGGTTGGAAGGGCTAAATTCCAATCTACCTCGGGATTTTCCTTTACACAACTAGGTAAAAATCCGAGAGAAATTTTTTTAGCACCGTTGTCGGGGAGTGAAGGTGAAATTATCACTAGGAGAAACGAAAAAGTTCAAATTTGATTGCTGATGGTGATGGTGAACTATAATTAGGTACAAAGAAGCTATGCATCATTCACTTAGTGACATCATTTTCAAGAATCTAAAGTTTGAAGTTTTCATGGTGAATCCATTGTTTAAAGAATCAGTAGCCTAAATAATTTCTTGGTGACTCCACTGTCCGAAGATGGCTTCCATAGAAGTTTTCAGATCTGAAAGGTATGCTCCTATGAATCATTCAAACATTCCTAGTTTTCCAAATGTTTTTCCTCATATAGATTGGCAAGAATATCTACCAAAGTTTAAAGATCAAGAAGGATACTCTTTATACTCTTTAAAATATTTTCATACAATATTTTTTGAGAATTATAGAGCATCCTATTCATCTTTGTCACAAGTGGAAAAAAGTTGTGAACATTTTCAAATTTTCATTCAACATTTGGAAATTGTTTATGGTGATGAAGAGTTTATGGATGAAGAAATTAAATAGGCCATTTATGAAAACCCTTTTCAATAAAAAGAAGAAGAAGATAACTATCAAGATATTCAAGGAGAAATCCAACAAAACTTATTTCCTTCTTTGATTGCGAATAAAGAAAAATATGACCTTAGTATTCAAATTTTATCCACTAAGGATTATGAAACTTTTCACAGTCCTATCAAACCTTAACAAATCAACAAAATGAAATGGATAGTAAATCAACTTATTCATTTTTTGGGTCAGTGAGTGAAGAAGAAAGGATTAATTTTATTTTATTTCTCAACAACATGAGGATGTATTCCAAGTCAGTGAGATTGAAAAGCATGTGACACATAATTGCATCTTAATTTGACCGTTGTTGATGAATTCATTAAGGAATTTTTTTTTCAACCACCTATTTGCATTTTTCGCTGAAGAAACTCTTAATTCATGTTCACATAAAATGTTACTCGTGCACCCATTGTTTCAAGTAGATATACATGAATTTTCAAATTTTGAGGATGTTAGGCTACAATCTCAACAAAATGACTATCATAAGTTTCAAGAAAACAATGAGTTTACATTTGATGAAAGGTTATTTCCCACACATGGAAGCTAGGACTTAGAGCTTGAGGAAAATAGTGAAAAGGAAGTTGTGGTGTTGAATCCTTTTGAACATGAAGATGTAATTCAAGAATACATACCTCTTGACATGACAAATTGAAAAGAAATTAATAGTCAAGTGGACATTCCCATTTTAAATGAGCTAGTTGTTGCATTTGAAAATGTTCAAGAAGATATAAAACCTTTCCTTGACATGGATGGTAGTAAAGATAAACATTTTGCTTCCATTTAATTTGTGAATGATCAACTTCAGAAAATTGAGAAAGGAGCAGTGGTTAAAGATGAAGGATATCCATTTCTTTTTTCTCATCAACATGAAAAAATCCATGTTTTTAAAGACCCTTTTGCAAGTATGATGCAATCATCAGGGAGAGATAATTTTGAAGTATTTATGAAGTATTTATGAACCATGGAGTTAGTCATAGATGGTATTTCGAGTTTCCACACTCTAAAGTTTTAATTTTGTTTGGAGAAGTTGAGCACAAGCTTCACTCAAGTAACCATTTACTTACATGGTTGTAGTGGAAATTTTGTATCACTTGATTGAGCAATTGTCTCAGCGAATTAGAGTAGGAGGTTGTACATATATAAGAAGTAGTTTTCAGTGTGGATTGTAGTGTAAGTTTATTTTTTTAGCATGATTTTTTTAACATACATTTTATAGTACGATTTTTAGTTTGAAGATTGTTTGTTGTTTTGGTCTCAATGATAGGCATAATCAATGCATTTGGAACTGGTTGCAGGTATTAGAGGTTTTGGAAAATGAATAGATGAAGCACTTGCTATACAGGTTATTTGCTACCTCATAGAGAGGATAGCATCCCCATTAAATTTGATGTTGGCACCTAAAATTATTTTTTAATTTTATCATGTTAAAGGTTCATGCTGAACCCCTAAGCGTAAAGTCATTACTCAAATTTTTGAAAAACACTACTAAAATAAAATCCATCTTGCTGCAATCGTGCATCTGGTCAATGAGGGTTATAAAATTTTCCTACATGGATTGAAATATATCAAGGCTAATGGTTATTATGATCCAAGTTGGGAATATATAGATAATTAATCCAAGGAGTGGTTGTTGAATGTGAAGTGACAGAGAAAAGGCATTGCCATAATTTTCTATAACACTTTGTTCTTTGCGTGTTTTAGTTACTATCTTCAAGCGAATTTTCCAAACAACTGGAAATTATTTTTGAAAACTAAAAGATGTTTTTCTTGGGAAATTCCTTATTTACAAAAAATAATCTCTCAGTTTTTACAATGTTATCATGGTTTTGGAAAAACAAAGGGATCGTTGGACCCTAATTTCAGGAATTCACCATATTTATTTTTCTTAAAAATGACTAGTCATTATTTGATGAGCCACCTATTAATTTTGACTTGGTGATGAGATATCATCTCCTCCTTGATTATTTGAAACAATTCCCTGGTACTGCCATTTCACTACCAATTTCACCATCAAATGCTAAAGAAAACACCTACAAAACACAAAATAGAGAGATGTCAGTTCACAAGTTTTGATCATCTCCGTGGACGAAATAAAAAGAATTATCAACATACATACCATTAGTGCTAGGTTTTAGCCATCAAGCTTAAGTGTCAATTGAAAACATTAAACATTTATGAAAAGACTAGGTGTAGCTATGACTGCAAGGCGTAAGTTTTTATTTGTCAAGTATTTAAATATCCAACATTGAAGTCACCATTTTTCATGAAAGCATCAATAGTTTGACAAGGATCAATGCGAAAGAGATGATTGATAAAATTTTAAGCGACATATTACATATGAGTCATCTAGACTGTAGAATTGATATTATCGACCTGTTGTATTTATTTTTGAAAAATATTTTAATATTTTGGGGAAAATGAATCATAATTAGCCTATGTATGGATGATTTTGTAATATTGAAGGGGTTTTATTTTGAGTGAACTCTTTGGCTAAATTGTATCAGTTTGTGTTAATATTGAAAGAAGAGTTTAGGTAGAATATTGGACAATTTTTTCTCAAAGATTCTCATGTTGACTTTCTATAATCTATTTTCCTTTCTTTGTAACTCATGGTATGTTATTCCTATGTATTTGAATGAATGTTATATAGACATGGATTTCATTTTTTGATGCTTTGTATCTTTACAAAATGATAATTTCACTAGTCACTCTGATATAATTACAAAATTCATCCTTTGTTAGACGTTCTATTATAATTGATTTGTTCTTCTCTTTTTGACCACCATACTATAACAATTTCATGTCTAAAGAATGATTGATAAACCTCCTTTTAGAAATACCTATTAATCAACCAAGTATTGAAACCCTCTAATTAATATTTCATTATCTTGAATCCATTCCCAATGGATTCACACTCTTCCCTACCACAAATGTTTTAAAACCCTAACTTTGACAGAAGATATAGCTAGAGTACTGATTGAATAACCGATTATTGAAGTGAAACTGGGTGAATGAGTTATTAGAGAGAGCCCTCTC
Organism: Pinus albicaulis; assembly: GCA_034641835.2. Lineage (NCBI taxonomy): Eukaryota > Viridiplantae > Streptophyta > Pinopsida > Pinales > Pinaceae > Pinus > Pinus albicaulis. Next base: position 576,030,762 of record CM076582.1, on the reverse strand, counting down.
TGGGTTGTAATGGCTATCTTCCAATCTAAAATACTTGTTTCAAGTTACCTCAAGATTTTCATTTACACCTCTAGGTAAAAATCTGAGAATTTTTTTTCACCATTGTCGGGGAGAGAATGTGAAATTCTCAATGGAAGAAATGATAAAGTTCAAATTTTATTGTTGATGGTGAATAATAATCAGGTACAAATAATTTGTACGAAATTCACCTAGAAACTCTATTTTCAAGAATCCATAGTTTGAAGTTTTCATGGTGACTCCACTGTTTGAAGAATCATTAGCCTAAAAAATTTCTAGGTGATTGCATTGTTTGAAGATGGCTTCCATATAATATTGCAGATCTATTCCTCTAATCTGCTAAGACAACTGCTTGATCAAGTAATACAAAATTTCCACTATAATAATGTAAGTAAATGGTTACTTGAGTGAAGCTTGTGCTCAGCTTCTCCAAACGGAAATAAAAATTTAAAGTGTGGAAACTTGACATACCATCTGTGACTGACTCCATGGTTCATAAATAATGCAAAATTATGTCTCCCTGATGATTGCATCATACTTGCAAAAGGGCCTTTAAAAACATGGATTGTTTCATGTTGATGAGAAAAAATAAATGGATATCCTTCATCATTAAATACTGCTCCTTTCTCAATGTTATTAAGTTGATAATTCAAAAATGAAATGGCAGCAATTTTTTTTATCTTTAATACCATCCATGTCAAGGAAAGGTTTTATATGTTCTTGAACATTTTCAGATGCAACAACTAGCTCGTTTAAACCTGGAATGTCCTCTTGACTATTAATTTTTTTAATTTTTTATTTCAAGAGGTATGCATTCTTCAATTACATCTTCATGTTTAAAAGGATTCAACACCACAATTTCATTTTCACTATTTTCCTCAAGCTCTAAGTCCTAGTTTCCAAAGTCCTAGTTTCCATGTGTGGGCACTAACCTTCCATCAAATTTAAACTCATTGTTTTCTTGAAACTTATGATAGTCATTTTGTTGAGCTTGTAGCCTAACATCCTCAAATTTTGAAACTTCATGTATATTTTCTTGCGAGTAACCTTTTATGTGAACATAAATTGAGAGTTTTTTAGCAGAAAATTGAATGGGTGTTTGAAAACGATTCTCCTTAATGCATTAATCAACAACAGGAAAATTAAGATGCAATTTTGTGTCACATTCATTTTCAGTATCAATGTCTTGTAATACATCCTCATGTTGTTGAGAAATAAAATTAAAAGAATTTATAATCCCTTTTTCTTCAATCACTGGCCCAAAAGATGAATAAGTTGATTGAATATCCATTTCCTTTTGTTAATCTATTAAGGTTTGACAGGACTGTGAAAAGTTTCATCATCCTCAATGGAATAAATTTGAATACTAAGGTCCTATTTTTTTTTATTCGCAATCGAGGAAGACACTAAGTTTTGTTGGATATCTTCCTGTATACATTGACATTTATCTTATTCTATTTTTTTTTTTATATTGAAAAGGGTTTTCATAAATAACCTCTTTAATTTCTTCATCCATAAACCCGTCATTACCATAAACAATTTCTAGATGTTGAATGAAAATTTGAAAATGTTCACAACATTTTTCCACTTGCAACAATGATGAATATGATTCTCTATAATTCTCAAAAAATATTGTATGAAAATATTTTAAAGAGTATAAAGAGTATCCTTCTTGATATTTAAACATTGGCAGATATGTTTTCCAATCTATACGAGGCAAAGGATTTGGAAAACCATGAATATGTGAATGTTTCATAGGAGCATACCTATGTCTCCAAAATTTGGAAGTAAAATATAAAAAAAAATCCATGTAACCACTAACCAAAGAAATAGCATGAAGAGTAAGAAAACATAAAGACATCTAGAAACACATTACTGTTCTCAAATCTCAAAATCATTTTCCCTTTAGATGTAGAATCTCAAACAAACCAACAAGTATGAATCCAATTCCAACCTTCATGACTCTTCATAATAATAAACTAACAATAAAAGATGATATTGTCTTTATAAAACACTCAAACAAATTTCCCAACCTTAAATCAAACAATTGAAAAACAAATTCAACATACGAAAAACATGTGTAGTTGAATATTGTGAGGTAAAAAGGCTAATACTATAGGAATTTATTTCAAAATCATTGCAAAAGATAATTTCTATCACTACGATAGTCAAATATATTTTAAAGATATATTCTCTTAAATTCTCATGTTGAAAACCATGATAAGTGCCACAACTAAGTGATGAAGCCTCAAAGACGTGAGATCGATTTCATTGGTAACAAGACCTTCAATAGCACTAACACACATGAGAAATTATGAAATTTTAAGCTAATTTCCAACTCAACTAGGTCACAAAATACACCATGCTTATCACCACGCTCTACCATAGCATAGACATGGTAGCAGGAAACTATAGCTCCATTAACATCACTAATATCGAGGTGGAAAGGTTTTATATAACCTTACAGGGAATGGACACAAGATGGATGCCACATATGCCAATTCCACAACTACAACTTTAATATCATGGAGTTGAGCTAGCTGATCACAACTATTGTGGTATGGGCATCCATGCCTCCCCCTCAAATGTAAACATCACAACTATTTTGATAAAAGGTGAGTGTAATATCTATGCCAGCCTTATCAACATAAACCTTGGATCCTTTTTCTATAATAGATCTCTACAGGAGGACTATCCACATAAAATAGATTTAGTAGATGTGATCCCACTATCAAACACACAACAATATCTCATATTTATAGTAATGGGATGGTAGAACATATAACCATGAAAACCAATTGCAATTGGATTAGAAGGACACCTATGTGATTACAACTCACACTTACATTGGAAAAACACTTTAAAGAAGAATGCATTAGAATAATACATTTCTCTCATTAACTCTAACACTTCCCCCTAATGGAGAAATGGATTCACTACGCCACCTAACTTGTCTTAATTATCCATTAGCTAAGGTATTCAACAATATTTTTCCTCCTCTACATGATCCTCTATGGACTGAAGAAACTCCTAATCAACAAGGTCTATGTCTAGTCCAACCTATAATTTTCATCAGACATTACCAAAATGTTGATGTCCATATAAATGAACAACCATATATTAGAATGTATGGGTAACCAACAGTTGCAACTGATCGTACAATAGGATTTCCTTCATGCACATGTTTAATTCAACTATTATTCCATCATGTGTATTCTTACCTATAACTTTGACTCCCCCTATATCATCATTATCCTTGGTTTTCTTTGGCTTACCCATAACCACACTTTGGCATTACATCTCTTGTTTTTTGTGGATGACCCTCAACCATCACACCTCAAATGGTTTTTTTCTTACAACAAACCTTGCATTAATTGGTTTTGGTTGACCATGAACCTTTATTTGTCATGTGGTCTTTGATTTACCATGAAAAATCCTCTATCATATAGTGTTTGGTTAACCACGAACCTAGCAGTAAAAAGTGGTTTTTAGATTACCATAAACTTTAGGGGAGTACACGTTTCTTCATCAGGCTTACAAAATCATTCTACTTAGGTACATACAATTCTCATACTCCATCCATGGATATACCAAGTATATAATCAAATATTCTCTTTGTACCAATACATCAAATCAAACATGACACCATAGAATTGCTTAAAAACAAAATGTATTACTAACATCAACAGTTCTCACAAAATTTTAACTTCATTTTTCCATCATCATTTGTTCTCCAATTTTTTCATCTTCAATGTTTCCACAAGACTTCCATGTGCACTATCACCAACTTTTCATTGTCTTCACTTGAGCTTCATCCTTGATTTTTATTTTATTTCTTTTTTGTATCTAGATAAAATTGATTATTGATGTCCATACAAAAATCAATACATTTCATATTCCGCTAGTTGAAGACTCAATTTCTCCAATTACACATCAAGATAGCATACAAATACACCTTCCATCCTCATACCTATACAAGTGGTTTATTCCAGAACTTAATGTCACATCATATCTATACATAAGAGGATAAATGCTACATGATTAAGTGTGTTACCATAATAATGGACTCAATGAGGCTTATAAAATGCTTGGGGAAAAACAAAACTTTTACAACTTACACAACAAATTTGAATGTCAGGTATAAGTGATCACACATCCATTTAAAAAACAATATTTCAACTTAGGTACAAAAAATTTCCATTGCTCTATATCAATTCATATGCCCAAACATATAATCCCATCTCTTCTCTGCACATCACTTCCCACTTTTCCTTTATCTCTTTACTTATACTTAACTCACTTGTCTTTATCTTTACAAAGTGATTTTTAATTTACCAAGAAAAACTCCAAGAAAATACTCATGAATCAAATAAATGACCCAATAAAATGATAATTCTTTCCTAAACATGTTTAATTTCTCCGTATGATAGCTTACTTGTGGAGGAAAACTTAACTCGTGAACTTTGTATTAGAGATATTGTTGTCCTAGAAGATTGACCTTGTAGAATATTTTTAGCATAAAATAAATTTCTACCATTAATTCTCTTTTATCCAACCATAATGTACATGTATGTGAGGCTTTGATATGTATTTATTCCAACATTTAACTTCTACATTTCCTTCTCTGCTGCAATGATTGCAACATTGCTTGTGCAAGTCCTCTGCTACAATGATTGCAACATTGTTCATCCTTCTACACTTGGTTTATTTCACTACGACTTATGGATGGTGTAGAAGGATGAAAAATGTTGCAACCATTGTAGTAGAGAAGTACATGCATAAGCAATTCCCTTCTCTGCTTCAATGATTGCAACATTTCTTGTGAATTTCCTTCTCTAGTACAATGATTGCAACATTGATCGACCTTCTATACTTGATTTTTTGCACTGCTACTTATAGATGACTCCCCTGTTATCAATGCTTCTTCTTTCATGAACTTGTTAACTTCATTACCTTTTTTACTTTCGTAACCAAATCCTTCATTTCTTCAACTCACACATATTTGCATGGCTTTTGAATACCTTGACCATTTTTCCTAAATTTTTCCCATCAAAACCCAATTTTTTCAAAAGTTGGGAATCGATTTATTTTATGTGATTTTCAAAGCAGCCTATTTCATCATATTCAGTAAGATAATCGTCTTTAGAAATATCACCAAGATCATCGTTTTGAGCCTCATAGCATGAGAGAGACATATAAACATTGCCAACCAAATAAAAAGTATCACAAGAAGTTTCAACCTTCTAAATTATAGAAATTTTCTTACAAATTACATCATACTTTACATCCTCTTGTTTTAATTATTTTACTTCATTTTCAAGTGTTAATAACACATTTTTCTTTGCCAATAATTCTTGCTGCAATGATTTTATCAATTTATCCTGTTGATCTTAAATTTTGAAAAAATCACCTACCCATTCATCTGGGGGTACCAACCTTTCCTCCAATATGTTGATGTGTTTTGTAGTGAGACCAAAAAATTCATGATATATTTTATTATCTCATGATCTCAATTCTACAACTTTACCCATTATGGAATCATTTTTCTTATATAACATATCTATTTCTTACAAAGCATCATCAAAATTTTGTTGTGGTATTTCAATTTCATGATTAGCATTTTGAAATAGTTTTCCTCCTTTCCCCCCTTTTTTTTGAAGTTCTAATATTGTAGAGTGCTCACACCGTCCAATATTGACTTCTAATTCAAATCTCCACTATTTTTTATCTCACAGGTGGACCAACAATAACCTCCACACCATGTCTTCGGTGAGGGATCTTCGCAACCAATGAGCATTGTGGCTCATGATGCTCCTTTGGACTAATCAACCTTTAAACCCATTAAGATTCCTTTCAAGTGAATTTTGATAAAGCGTTGATATGGACTACAAGAAATATATCAATCATCTCAAGGTATGATAGGCCAACTTATTGAGTATCCCACCTTTCATACATCATTGTCTTGCTTTAGTGATATCAATGCAGTGCTAATTTTATTTTTTTATATCTAATAAAAAATATTATTGAACACAAAGAGAAAATTGGACTACATATTTGTTGATAGACTCCAAAAATATTCTATTATAGTACCAAGTCATTGTCTCCAACAATCCGTAAATAGATTATGTGGAATTATAACATAAGGGAAACCAAAAAAATATGATTAAGAATATGCTACCCATAGAATCTAAATATTATAGAGCATGAGACCTAATACGAACAATCATGCACATAGGCATCCTTTACCAAACAACGTAGATTTGGAACTTATCCATTTGTTATGAAATTGTGCCATATTTAAATTCTCAACCCATTTTTATAGGCCACAACCAACAATTCACTGGTCTAGTTTGGGCACTATAGGCCACACGAACACAAATCACATTTTCATCCAATGCTCAAATAAAAATAAATAAAGAAATATAATCAATCCATAGATCACACCAAATTTGTAAATGGCTCGTTTGGTTTGTGAATTTGGGGATTAAGAAATAAGATATTTCAATGGGTTGCTTCCCATGCTTCAAAATTGCAAGATAGGTTTGATTCGTTAAGACCTGGGATTGAATCCACTACAACACACTTCCACTGCAACACTCTTATGTGATGTAGAAATTATACAACATGCAGGTATATCTTGGATTCACCCGATCTAACAATGTACTAAAGTTAAATACTTAATCGCTTCTACAAATCTTTTGTGGAAATAAAAAACACAATCGCTAATCATATGAAAATGAAGAAATATCAATCACACACAACACAGATAATTTCCTGGGGAAAGCTTACAGCTAAAAATCCCATGATCTTCTATTGTATATTAAGCATGGATCATGAAACAATTACATACAAAAATATTCTCACAAGAGACCTCCAATACTCAACTAATTGTCTCACACTGTCATATGCAAAACTGACCAACACATAGCCAATTCTTAGCCTCCAGACAACCTTCCTTGCTTGTGCAATCCCTGATGGTATAGATCCCTAAAATATAGAATTTCTTGCTTGCCGTGACTGCGAAGTATCATGGGCACTCCAATGGGTGTTTGGTTGCATGTGTGCAACCCAATAATCCTACAACTGATAGTCAACTTCCCTTTCAGCTATAACTCAACTAGGTCTCCACTGGATCTGACATGCATGCAGCTAATAATAGTAAATCATCAGTTGCATGTGAGATCACTGATTGTGAATTAAATAATACTTAATTCACTTAATCTCTCACTAGTGTATCTAATAGTTACAACTAGCACAACTGAGTTTAACTCACTTAACTGAGTTAAACTGTTTGCAACTTGCATTAACTCATGCACCATTGCACTTCAAACTCCTTTACAACTATAATTACTCTGCATGCCTCACCAAATACCTCTAACTCTAAATCCACTAGCTAAATGAATTTTTCACTTTCAGTTAACTGATTCAAGTCAACATTGAGAATAGATTATAATTTAATGTCCATCTTAATTAAGGGATAACCAAAATAGACATGCACCCAAAAATAACACTGTGGGCCCCACCTTAGTCTGGGTTCTTAATGCAACTAGGCATGGGTGCTGAAATTTTCTTGTTGAATCTCAACACTCCCTCTCAACAAGAAAGGGATTATCCTTCACCCCGATCTTGTCTCTATGGTATTCGAATTTTATCATGGTGAGCGCCTTCGTCATAATATATGCATCTTGATCTTCCGTGGGAATGTACCGAAGCAAAATTATCCTTCTCTGCACACAATCTCTGAGATGATGGTACCAGATATCTATATGCTTGGAACTATCATGAAACATAGGATTAATCGAGATTTTAATGCAACTCTAATTATCACAATGAATCACTATCGGATCCATATGAGAACAAAACAAACCAACCAAGATATTTCTCATCCAGATAGCCTCACATGCAGCTTGACTTGTTGCCATGTATTTCGCTTCCGTTGAACTGAGTGCCATGTATTGTTGATTCTTGTTGTACTATGAAACTGTTGTCGATCAAATGCTAAATATCCCTCCTGATGTGCTCTTTCTATCCAATGGACTGAAAACCTAATCTGCATCCGTGAAGCCATGCAACTTCAATCCCTCTGTCCATATGTACCACATACCATACTCTGATGTGCCCCTTAGGTATCTCAGGACATGCTTCCCTGCTTTCCAAAAGAGCTTGGTAGGCTTAAACATAACTTGACTCATCTGGTTAACTGTGTAGCAAATGTCTGGTCTCGTGTTCACCAAATACATTAGCGAACCCACTAACTGCCTATAGACAGTAGCATCCACTACCTCTTCAGAAGTATCATCCTCTATCCTCCAATTTCCCGGAAGAGGAGTATCCATGGGTTTGCAGCTCTCCATGTTAAACTTACCCAGTATCTTCTTTATATACTTTCCTTGAGACACAAAAAGTTCACCATCCCACTGCCATATTTCCAATCCAAGTAAATAATGAAGAAGTCCCATGTCCTTCATTTCGAACTCCCTTGCAAGATCCTCCTTGCATGCATTAGGGGAATTTTTAGGTCTAAAATGGGCCTCCTAGGGAAATTATAAAATAATAGTCGAAATAATAAAATAAGATTTTATTACATCATCAAATTTTAGAGGGAAAAAAGAAAAACTATTTTTTCAACTCATATTCTGAACTTATCTCCCTAAGGGTTTACTCAAATTTCGAGTGGGAATACTCGTTGGATGCAAAATTTAATTCCTCATCCAAGGAGTACCTATTTTGCATACTTTTGATGGACTTTTCTACATGAAAAATGATAAATACATAAAAAATGTGATTGCAATCACGTTTTTATTTTTATTTTTATGTATTTCTCATTTTTCATGTCATAGGGTCCATAAAAAGTACACAACATGGGTACTCCTTTGACGAGGAATTAAGTTTTTCATCCAATGAGTATTCTCGTTGAAAATTTGAGTAAACCCTTAGGGAGATAAGTTGAAAATACGAGTTGAAAAAGTAGTTTTATTATTTCATTATTTTTAATCTTTTTACTTTTTTACTCCAAAAGTGGTGAGTCATCCCCCATGGTTGACATCATCATCTTGAATATTATTGGTTCTTATAAAGTTTATTTTAGTTGTAATTTTTTCTTAGGAGGCCCATTTTAGACCTCGAAATTCCACTAATGAGTGTATCAACTACTCTTCACCAGTCAAAATTAGATCATCAACATATAGAAAAATAATCACTAACTTACCCTCAACCACAATCTGGTACATGTTTGCATCTGCTTCACTTTTGGTGAAGCCTAGTCCAGTGAAATAGTTGTCTATCTGAGTGTACCAAGCACAAGGTGCTTGCTTCAGCCCATACAGTGCTATTTTGAGTCTGCACACATGCGACTCACTGTTGAAGATTTTGAAACCTTTAGGTTTCTCTATGTACACGTCTTCCTCATTGATCCCATTAAGAAACACAATTTTCACATCCATATGATGAATGCGCCAGCTCATCTATGCTGAAAGTGCAAGGATGGAACTTATGGAAGAGTACCTTGCAATAGGTGCAAAAGTATCATCATAATCTATCCTCTTGATATGTGAGAATCCCCGGGCCACAAATATGGCCTTGTATTTCTCCACACTCCCATCAGTAGCTTGCTTTACCTTGTAGATCCATCTCAATCCAACCACTGATTTGTCGACTGGTCTTGGGACTATCTCCCATGCATTGTTCTTGACAATGAAGTCATACACCTCCTTCATTGCATCAACCCAAGTTGGCTACTGCGCTGCTTCCTGAAAGGAATATGGTTCAGTCACAATACATTTGCTCATAAGAGCCATGTATTCAGTAAATCGGTCAGGAGGCTGTCTCTGTCTACGTTATGAGGTAGGGGCTCCTACATTATCTGCAACATCAAGTCTCAATCTATAAGCTTCCATGATGTGCCTTCTGCCATTTCTGATGGATGGCTTTGCATGATTGATTTCCTCCATGTTGAATTTTTCAACAAGAAACAATGAAAGTGGCATCCGGAAACCTCATCCTTGTTCCTAGTGAAAAATAATCACCTAAACTAGGTGGGGCCCACACAGGCTATTTTTAGGTGTATGTCTATTTTTAGAATGGTGAGAATATTCTAAAATTAATAGGAGGCTGATTCTAGATGGTTGAGAAAATTCTATCTTTAGATGAGTTTCTATTTTTAGAAGATGGGTGAAGTCTATTTATAGATCACAAATCTAAAAAAAGAATGCATGTCAATTATTATTAGCCCTTAATAATAATCAGACAATAAATATTAACTTATTCTCTTGGAGCACTTTATTTCAGTGAATGGATGTGGAACATCAATGGGCTGAAGGAATTACACAATTCCTAGGGTCGTTGGTGACTCATGCATGGAGGACTTCATTATAACTGATAGTGGCAAGTTGTAACAGAGTTGGAAGAGTAGTTATGGGAGTAATTATTTAGCTTAACTCAATTGTGCTAGTTGTAATTGAACATACATTAGTGATAGATGAGTGAATTAATTATTTAATTAATTCATAAGTAGTGTCTTACTTGCAACTGAAGAAATACAACAGTTAACTACTTGCATGTCAGATCCAGTGGAGACCTAGTGGAGAGATAGGTGAAAGGGTGAGATGGACTATCTATTGTGACTATAGTGATGCATTCAATGCATCTACACACACATTGGAGATTACTATGAGTATTGCACAGTCAAGTAAAGGTAAGGTCGAATTCATTCAGAGTTCTTCTTGAGTAGGGATTACGCAGTGGAGGCATGCTGTCAAGAGGCAAGAAATTGGTGCATAGATATGCAAATTTCTGCATGACAGTGTGTGACGATTGTATATTATACTGAGAGCTATATGAGCTGAGATTTGTATGACATTGTTACATGTTCCATTGATATACATAATATATGATAATTTGGGTTTTTAGCTTTAAGCTTTCCTGGTAAAAATGTCTTGTTATGTGCGATTGATTTTGCTTCATATGTGTTTTGCAATTAGCGATTTAATTTCCGAAAAGAATTAAGTGGAAGGATTTTGTATTTAACATAGGATTAATTTGTTAGATTAGGAGAATCCAGAAATACATTATTGTGTTTATAAATTTTTACATGGTATCAGAGCAGTGTTGACCACTGGAGATTGCAATATTGAAGCGTTGCTGAGTTTTGTGCTGGTGGACAATTCGAATTTGCTACAAGAATTTCTTGTTGCAACAGTTGAGTAAACATTGAAATGGCTTTCAATGGGTTGTGGTTGGAGTATGCACTTGAGGGTAACTCGAACTACATAGCCTGGAAGGACAGAATGGAGGCGGTGCTTTAAGATAATGGCTTGAATGAGTTCATCGATAGTGATGTTCCTAAGCCCACTTTGGCGGATGTTGCATTACTTGACGCATGGAAAAATAAAGTAGCAAGGGCAAGGAGGATTCTGTTGGAAGGTGTGAAAGACCATATTGTGTAGAGCCTTCATGGGAAAGCCACTCCATTTGCAATGTGGAAGGATTTGACGGATCTTTTCCAAAGCAGCAGCGACCATAGGAAATTGGCGCTAAAGGATAAACTCAGAAAAATCAAGATGGAGAAGAACGACACTATTCCAATATACACTTGTAAAAAATGATGAAATTAATGACTAGGTGACTAAAAATTTTAGTCACCGCAATGATTTCAAGTGAATCACTACTAAATTTGAGCAATTTTAAGTGACCAAACTAAAAATGACTAACTTAAATGACTAATTTAGTATTGGAATAAAATATACGACTAGATAATAAGTGACTAAAATAAAAGCGACTAAATTAAATGACTAATTTAGTCTAGGGATAAAATATATGACTTGATAATAAGTGACTAAAGTAAAAGCGACTAACTTAAATGACTAATTTAGTCTAGGATTAAAATATATGACTAGACAATAAGTGACAAAATTAATAATGATTAATGTAAATGACTATTATAGTCCAAGAATAAAAATATGGCGCCCAAATAACAAGTACAACAAGTATATGAATTAGTCATTTATGTCAGTAATTTTTAATTGTGTCGCTCCATATATGGAAAATTTCACTTTTGGTATCGAAGTGTTACATTTCACTATAGGCGTCACTGAATCCATTTGCAATTTTAAAATTTAGAAACAAAGAGGTCTCCGAATTTACAGTGTTAAAATTATGAATACCCTTTTGTCTCTAAAGTTTAACAATGCAGACAAATTCATCTATAATTAACATAATTGCATGTATCATCTATCAACTTTACACTAATTCCTTCATTATAATTTTAGCAAAGGTAATATTAATTAGATAGCCAAATTAATATTTATATTTATATTTAATATTTGGCCATAAAGTTTAATTTTTAAAATTCATTGATTTATGTTAAAAGTGTGAGTTGTTTTAAATCTAAGGTTAAATCTTCATATTTACATTCAATAAATAGATAAATATAACATTTCTTATGTTAAACATGTGATTTCATTTAAATCTAGTATTAAATCATCATATTTAAATTTCATAAATACTAAATAGGTAAACCTAAAATATATATTTATAGACCTATTTAGTAAATATTTATGAAAATTTATTAATTTAGGTATGAAACTTAATTAATATTTTAATGAAATATGAACCTTTGTTTTTTTTGTAAGTCAATGTTATATTTATGTAGGAAAAAAGGATTACATATAGCCAGTTACAAAATAGGTGGTCTCACCTCAACTTGGTTTGTCGACAAAAAATTGCACCAGATGCAAAAATATACAAAAGACGGACTAGGCACATTGTCCATAAACGGTTGGGCTAGAGGCACCAAAACACATATAAAACATAAAGAACACCAAATAGCATAATATCCATCCAACGTGATGGATTCAGGGTTGTCTGGGGTTGTTCCTAGATGCGATGGAGAATAGAAGTCACACTGACCACACACTTCAAAGTGCGCCAACCAAGTCTCCAACTTTTCTACTTTTTCAGTGACTTGATTTTGGCCTCGCCAAACCAATACTAGTCAGAGAGACTTGACACTATAAATATTGCATTCGGTCCAATGTTTCCATCTGCTCTGCATGCTCCTCATGACAAAATCTCTTAGTTGTGTCCACTCTTTCCATCATGTTGTTGATAAGTGCACGACTATTCTATAGGCAGAAATGTTGGATAAATTTCCCCTCATTTACCTCAAATCAATCAAACCCGCGATTCCCCTTGCCACCACAGCCTCCTCTACCTCGACGATTATGCTTTTGAACCCTCAAACCCCCACCTCTGCTATCTTCCTTCTTACCTCCTCCAGGAACCCCATGCGCACCCACACTATCGAGTCGCACATGCCCCCCATTATTTCCACCTTGGCGTGGAGACACCATGATAATTTTGTGAGTTTGCCACCCCCATAGGGCCATGGACGACAAGGGAGGGAGAACACCCACACCACACCAGGGGCTTCATAATTCGCTAAGGTCAAGTAACCCCGGCATGTGCAGATTCTAGAGACCATACCCCCAACTATAGAAAACAAACACCACCAGCGAAGGAGCCAAATGTCGTCTCCCACCACCACAAGGAAGCACAGTGACACCTCCCACTACCAGATGGGAAGAAGGCTCGTTTTGGAGGAATGATGACTTTGGTACATTGATAGAGGAAACCAAATATGTATGATAGCCAATGTCTCAAGAATTCCATTTCTCTATCCATATTTATTCGTCAAATACTCATAATTCCCCTTAACCCAACATGGTGCCAAGTTTATGTACCCAAGCTCATGCAATGGACCAGAGACAAGATAAAAACCCCTACAATTTCAATATCTTAGAGCTCGAAGGTGTGATCGTGAATTGGAGACAAGATCAAAACCCCTGCAACATCACCATCTTGGAGATCGAAGGGGAGAACTGTGATAATGAGAGGGTTTTCAAGCTTAGCATCGTGGGATTTGGCCTCAATAGAACAATCATTCCTTTCATTTTCAACTGCACCAATTTAGATTCCCTCGACTTGTTGGAAAACTGTTTGACTGGTAAGATACCAAGGAAGCTCCAATATATGGTTAATGTAATCTAATTCCCTTGTCATGAATCCTTTGCTGTTATCTAAATAACAAGCTCACAGGAAAAGGTGGCAGACTTTGGACATTCAAAGACTAGATCCAAAGGTAGTTTTAGCCCTTGGGTACCTTGATCTTGAATACTTCAAAAGGCAGCAACTGATAGAGAAATCTGATGTGTATACTTTTGGAGTAGTGTTACTGGAGTTCTTGTATGCAAGGGAAACACATTGGCAGAAAAAGGGCAAGCTTGAAAAAATCATTGACCCTCACCTTGTTGGGACCATCAACCGTGGTTCTCTGAAAATATTTAGGGAGACTATCGAAAAATTCTTGGAAGAGATGGGCTTCGAGAGGCCTTCCATGGGAGATGTCCTATGGAGCCTGGAATATGCATTTCAACTCCAGAAGATATCCATGCAAAATGATCAAGATGAGAATAGTACAAATCATATTGTAGATGTTCCTTTGCGCTACCCAGATCCTGAGCCTTTTGGTTCATTTTCAGTATGACTTCAAGTCTTGTGCGAAAGTTCTCAATTTATATATTTCATTAATGAGCATGTGGCATTTTGGAGTTCTCAACATCCCACAAAGGGATAGTTGTGAGAATTTACCTATTGTTTCGAACATGTTCTCCTTTAGTGGATATGACACATAATGGATCCATACCTTGGTGCAACAGTTCCTTACCTCAGGATGTTTTCACAAGATTCAGGGCAAAGTGAACACACAACACTAGTGGCTTTGGTTTGGGAGGAGAGCTACAAGTATGTAGAAGAGATTGAGGGCACATGCATTATGTTCCTTTTCACTGCCAAGAGCTTGAGACTTTTTATACTAGCGTAATTGGATGAGGTGTTGGTGAATCCTCGTGGGAGGTGATCACAAAACAAGACTCCTTTAACTTGTTCCAAATTTATCAAATTAGCACATGCAGATAGAACATTGGTGAGTGTGAAATGGTTAGGTTCGGTACTTGTTTTTTGCATATCACATTAAAAATATAGTGCCTCCTCGTAAAATCCTCTCCTCGTATAATCGATCACCATTATAGACGATTACACCACATTTGGTTTAATCGAACAATATGGTGGCATTGGTTTTGAGTTTCAAGGAGTTTGGGAAAATATAATTTTTGTGACCCCATTTTCATAATATACCTTGGAGATTCGGTTAATTTTAAAGTAACACCCTCCACTACCCAAGAATAACCCAAGGGAGTAGGAGGGTTTGTTACACTACTCATCGTTAAGGCCACTCTCCTTTGATAAGGTTAAATAATTACACTTAAATGCTAAGTCGGGGCCTTGAAACACAACATATAGGGCCATGTAAAACCCGCATAACAAAAGAAGGAGCCCTACATTTAGTTCTTCCCTTCTCCAATTATGCCTTATGTTCTTTAGTCAAACAAATTTTCAGAATTATTTCAGGTCCCTGAACTTGGTGAAACCCCTCATTGATTTCCAATCCCCATTCACTTTAGTGTTTACCTCCACACCAAGTTCCCCTAACTCAAGAGGCTTCATATTGCCTTCTATTGCACATCACTTCCTTACACTCAAGTGTGGAAAGGTTTTGTGCACCCAATTCACAGATTACAATGCTTCTATGGTAAACAATTCTCCATGGTTCTCCTCTTGTTCCCTTTGCATTATTATTTAATCTTCACTTTCTCTCTATTTTTTCCCAAAACTTCTTCTATTCCCCCTTCCTTTTTCCTCAAGTTTGTCCCTTGATTAATTAATTTAGTTAAATAGAAATTTTTCCCAATCCCCTCACAACTTTCCCTCAATGAAGTTTCTCTCCTAGATGTCGAGATTCATATAGATTTCCCCCTTCAATTTAAACAATGCATACATTTGAAAGAATTTTTACATCATGATAAAGTGTGAAATGATACCCATACTGATTATTTAATATTAATAATCTTAATTATATTTAAAAAATGAATGGTTCAAAAAATATACCTTATAGCATTTCTAATAGAAAAAGTGTGGAAATTACCCAAAAAGAAAACCAACACACACCATATGATAGAAACTAACATGCACCTAGGAAGAAAACACTAAATATTTTATATATTGTTTAACTTCAAATTAAATAATATATATCATGGCTATATAATATTAAATGCTTTGTTTCTTGTGTACTGATAACTCACTCTATAGAATTTACAATATATAACATTTCTGACTTTCTTCCACTCTATAAAGACATGTTTGGCTACTTTAAAAGAAATTTAAAAGCAACTCATATAATTAGGAGACACCACTTTTTGATGGATACATTAATTTCATTTAAATAAATAGCGATAAGTGAGCGGTTTCACAATTTTCATTTATAAAAGGAATTGGTGGGACGATTTGAATTTTGGTGGAGAAGAATTGATTTTTTTGAATTGTAATTGGCGCCAACTTTCCTCCAAAAGTTTTCCACCCCTCCAATATATGTAGTCTCCTTCACACAACTACCCTCTTTGTTCATTCAATCGCTCGCAGCCTTCTGTAGCCAATGGAAAAACTCTCCAGGCTTACCCAAAGCGGGTCTCACACGCTGTTATGGGAAATGGGAAAAACCGCTACCAAATCACTTGCAAAGGCTCAACAATGGCGGATATAAGAGGAAGGCAGATTTTCTGACCCTCATCCAAATAAATAAGAGAACCCACCGAAATGGCACCGAATCCCTCATGAATAGGTGCCCTTCTTCTCCCGTAGAAAGCACAAAGAAGCTATCGGATGAGAATACCCATCTAGAAAACAAAACGCCTGATTCGCCATCACTCTGCTCAGATCTTGATATCGTGGTGGCATTGCCCTGACTCCTCCTTCATGTTCGTTGTTTGACATTTCCAAAGCTGTTTCAGAAATTTCGCATTCTAAAACCCTTAATAGTGCGAAACTAAAAATGAGATCTATGTCAGAGTTTCTGGCTCGAGAGAATGGTGGGGTTTGTTTAGAGAGTACCCTTTTCATCATAGAAATATTGGACACTATAAAATGTTTCAAAGCGAATATTTTGGACACTTATTTTTTTATTATTGTTGGAGTGGGGTTTTAATGAGTTTGCGTTGATGTGCAGACACTTTCTCCATGTTTGCAGTTGAAGTTATTGCAAGCCTTAAATATCAGTAGTTGTCAAATAATGTTTCCATTTTGCACTGAAATGCTGAAGGATCTTGCAAGTAAGAAATGGATTTAAATTTTACATTCAAATTGTTTTCCATTTTTTTATATTTAGTTCAGATATCGCTAGCCACTTATGTTGTTTCCCGGTTCTGCTGATTTCTCTTGTGCTGCAACTTGTGAAACCTGCCATGGGTAAGCCGGGCAGAGATGGAGGAGTTTCCAATTTCTTATAATTTCTCTTGTGCGGTTCTGTTGATTTCTCTTGTGCTCCAACTTGTGAAACTCCCTCTCTACTAGGTAGATGAGTTCCCTTTTCCCATGCAATGGTACACCCAAACAAACTTTGTTACTACAATTTCTCCCATTGCCATTCTTTCCTTCGTGCTACGATGCTTCCTCCCTCCATCCCTGTACAATGGCATGTGACTTATACCATTCTTATGCAATGCAGCCTAATCCCTTTCTCTTGTTGGAATTTCTGAATAATTCCTAACACACAAAGGAATAAAATTCCTCTTCTTCTTAACACAGAGATTTAATAAAAATTTGTGGACAAAGTGATTAAAACACTTCTATTTCATTAAAAAACAAAGACTGTTACAAAATTTGAAATACTTCAAAACTGCTATGTTCTGGATTACATTCAGAATTCTTCAAGAAATTTGTTCTCTGTCCCTCTGTTTTTCTATTCTGCCTTCAGGCCTTCTCACTGTCTCTCTATTTTAATACACAGTCAACACGCTAAAGCTTACTGCCCTTTTTTTTCACACTACATACCTTTGTTATATATATTGTAAATATTTCATATTTACAATATATATGTATATAAAACTCACACACACGGATATATATATATATATATATATATATATATATATATATAACCAATGTTTTAAAACTAAAACATGTCACGAATTTTTTTTTAAAATAAAATAAAAAAATTAAAACCTTTTAAACAAGGTTTAAAACCTCATGATGGTTACATTTCGCGGATCCCAAACTCATGAAACAAAATTCCTTTTAATAAAGTTATCGCATCCAATTTGGGCATGGCTGACTGTGCATCTGTTTTAAGCGATATCGCTCTGATTGGTTAATAGTTGACACGGTGGCAGACTTAAAAACACAATTCAAAATGTTTCATAAAACTCATCGCATCCATCTTTGGAGCTGATGACGTCGAAAAAGAAATTTGCGATATGCTTGTGATTGGCCGCGAGCTTTGACGTGGATTCATGGGTTCCATTTGACTAACGTGGATGTATTTAAAACAAAATCAAATGCACAACAAATGAAACTGGTTTGTAGATGGCGTTTAATGGCGGTAGGTATAGTTTTTGAATGTAGAGGTAACGTGGATTTGGAGCCACAAATTTACAGAGCAAGCACAGGCTACGACTTTTAATATAATTTTGGACTTGCAGAGATTTTTCATGGAGTGCAGAACCAAACAAAATATTCTCTGTGCTGCTGTCCTTTGGCTTCAAAACATAAACTTAATTTCATCCTCCTGTTTGTAGATTACAGTTGGAATTAATATGTCCAACACTGCCCCTTAATTTCAACTTCTGCATTCTTGCATACCCAGGCATTTTCTCAAAAATTAAAACTTTTTTGCCCCAATGGTTTTATCAATATATCAGCAAACTTCTATTCAATTCTGTAATGTTTCAAAACAATTTCTCCATTGTTCAATAGCTCTTTGATGTAGTGATACTTGGCATCAATGTGTTTCATATAAAACACACACACACACACACATATATATATATATATATATATATATATATATATATATATATATATATATATATATATATATATATATATATATATATATATATATATATATATATATATAACCAATGTTTTAAAACTAAAACATGTCATGGAATTTTTTTTAAAACAAAATAAAAACATTAAAACCTTTTAAACAAGGTTTAAAACCTCATGATGGTTACATTTCGCGGATCCCAAAATCATGAAACAAAATTCCTTTTAATAAAGTTATCGCATCCAATTTGGGCATGGTTGACTGTGCATCTGTTTTGAGCAATATCGCTCTGATTGGTTAATAGTTGACACAATGGCGGACTTAAAAACACAATTCAAAATGTTTCATAAAACTCATCGCATCCATCTTTGGAGCTGATGACGTCGACAAAGAAATTTGCGATATGTTCGTGATTGGTCGCAAGCTTTGACGTGGATTCATGGGTTCCATTTGACTAACATGGATGTATTTAAAACAAAATCAAATGCACAAAAAATGAAACTGGTTTGTGGATGGAGTTTAATGGCAGTAGGTATAGTTTTTGAATGCAGAAGTAACGTGGATTTGGAGCCACGAATTTACACAGCAAGCACAGGCTACGAATTTTAATAGAATTTTGGACTTGCAGATATTTTTCATGGAGTGCAGAACCAAACAAAATATTCTCTGCGCTGCCGTCCTTCGGCTTCAAAACATAAACTTAATTTCATCCTTCTGTTTGTAGATTACAGTTGGAATTAATATTTCCAACACTCCCCCTTAATTTCAACTGCTGCATTCTTGCATACCCAGGCATTTTCTCAAAAATTAAAACTTTTTTGCCCCAATGGTTTTATCAATATATCAGCAAACTGCTATTCAATTATGCAATGTTTCAAAACAATTTCTCCATTGTTCAATAGCTCTTTGATGTAGTGATACTTGGCATCAATGTGTTTCATATAAAACTCACACACACAGATATATATATATATATATATATATATATATATATAACCAATGTTTTAAAACTAAAACATGTCACGGAATTTTTTTTAAAACAAAATAAAAACATTAAAACCTTTTAAACAAGGTTTAAAACCTCATAATGGTTACATTTCGCGGATCCCAAACTCATGAAACAAAATTCCTTTTAATAAATTTATCGCATCCAATTTGGGCATGGCTGACTGTGCATCTGTTTTGAGCGATATCGCTCTGATTGGTTAATAGTTGACACGGTGGCGGACTTAAAAACACAATTCAAAATGTTTCATAAAACTCATCGCATCCATCTTTGGAGCTGATGACGTTGACAAAGAAATTTGCGATATGCTCGTGATTGGCCGCGAGCTTTGACGTGGATTCATGGGTTCCATTTGACTAACGTGGATGTATTTAAAACAAAATCAAATGCACAACAAATGAAACTGGTTTGTGGATGGCGTTTAATGGCGGTAGGTATAGTTTTTGAATGTAGAGGTAACGTGGATTTGGAGCCACGAATTTACACAGCAAGCACAGGCTACGACTTTTAATAGAATTTTGGACTTGCAGAGATTTTTCATGGAGTGCAGAACCAAACAAAATATTCTCTGCGCTGCTGTCCTTCGGCTTCAAAACATAAACTTAATTTCATCGTCCTATTTGTAGATTACAGTTGGAATTAATATTTCCAACACTCCCCCTTAATTTCAACTGCTGCATTCTTGCATACCCAGGCATTTTATCAAAAATTAAAACTTTTTTGCCCCAATGGTTTTATCAATATATCAGCAAACTGCTATTCAATTCTGCAATGTTTCAAAACAATTTCTCCATTGTTCAATAGCTCTTTGATGTAGTGATACTTGGCATCAATGTGTTTCATTCTCTTATGAAACATTGAATTCGTGGATAAAACTATAGTTGAGCTATTATCACAATAAATTGTTGTGACTCTTACCTGTTCATGACACAAACTTCTCAACATTCTCCTCATCCATACTGCTTGACATGCTGCTATTGTAGCTTCCACATGCTCTGCCTCTGTTGTAGATAAAGCCACAATTGGCTGTTTCTTAGAAGCCCATGAAATGGCTCCTGATCCCATATGAAAAATATATCCAGAGGTGCTTTTCCTATCATCTATACTTCCAGCCCAATCACTGTCAGTATATCCAATCAATTCAAAATTTTCTGAAGTTTTGTATAAAATTCCATACCTCTTTGTTCCTTTTACATACCTCAGTATTCTTTTTGTTGCTTGCCAATGTGCCTCCTTTGGCCTTTCCATAAATCTGGAAATTAAACTCACAACATGCATAATATCTGGCCTAGTTGCAGTCAAATACGTAAGGCTCCCAACTATGCTCTTATCCAAACTTGGATCAAAATCCTTGTTGTTGTCTTCTTTGCTTAACTTCAATCCCATCATTGTAGGTGTAATTGCTGCCCTGCAATCCTGCATGTTAAATCTTTCCAAAACTTCATTCACATATTTAGCTTGAGATATAAAAATATTATTTTCATTTTTCTCTACTTCTATTCCTAAAAAGTATCTCAGCAATCCCATATCAGTCATTTCAAATTTATCCTTCATGATTTTTTAAAAATTCTCAATGAGGTAAGCATCATTTCCTGTGAATATCACATCATCAACATACAAGACAACAATGAGCATCTTACCATATTTATCTTTGATGTATAATGTGGGTTCTCCTTCACATTTTCCAAACCCATTTTCTAGTAGATAGGCATCTATCTTACTATAGCATGCCATTGGTGCTTGTTTCAGCCCATATAGAGCTTTATTCAACTTGCATACTTTGTGCTCTTGGCCTACTTTCTAATATCCCAGAGGTTGTTCAACATAAACCTCTTCCATCAATACTCCATTTAGAAATGTTGATTTCACATCCATTTGGTAAAGTTTCCACTTGTGTTGTGCTGCTATGGAGAACATTGCTCTTACTGTTTCCATTCTTGCAACCGGTGTAAATGTTTCTTCATAATCTCTTCCTTGTTGTTGCTTATAGCCTTTGACAACAAGTATGGCTTTGTGCCTTTCAATATTACCTTCAACATTGCTTTTGGTTTTATAAACCCATTTAACTCCAATAAATTCCTTGCCTTTTGGGAGATCAACTAATTCCCATGCCTTATTTTTCTCTATGGCATTAATCTCTTCATCCATAGCATCTATCCATTTCTGATCTTTTACAGGTTGTTAAAAATGAATAGGATCCTCTACATGACAATACAATGCAAATAAATATTGCATACCTTCATTTTCTGCCTCTTGCTCATAAATTTAATTCATACTTCTGAATCTGGTTCCTCTTTCACTTGTTGAACTTGTGCTTGTAGAAGCACTCAAATCTGCTCCTTGTGATGTGCTTGGAGAAGCACTGTCATCACTTCTCAAGGGTGTTCTCATACTTGCTTGTGGTGTCCCTTGTTGTCCTTGTGTTGGTGGAGGTGGTGTTACTAATGAGGGATTTATTTCATCCATTTCTTCCTCATCATCATCATGACACAAACAACTTTTTACATTCACTGTTTTTTCAATGCTTCCATCCCAAGCTTCTTCCTTAATAAATTGTACATCTCTGCTTATCATAAATTTCTTGGTGGATGGGTTATACAATCTATATGCTTTGGATTCTTCACTTTATCCAACAAATATGCACTTCTCCCCCTTACTGTCTAACTTCTTCCTTAGTTGATCTGGAATGTGTGCATAAGCCACACAACCAAAAAATCTCATGTGGGTGACAAATTGTTTTATGCCACTCCATGCTTCTTCTGAAACTATGTTCATAACACTCTTTGTTGGGCATATATTTAGCACATATGTTGCACAATGTATAGCTTCAACCCAATATTCATTTAGAAAATGTTTTGCCTTCAGCATACTTCTTACCATGTCCATGATGGTTCTATTTTTTCTTTCAGCAACTCCATTTTGATTTGGTGTATACCTTGTTGTAAATTGCTTGTGTATCCCATTTTCTCTATACAAACGTAGAAATTATTTGGAGATATATTCTCCTCCTCTACCTATTCTTAAGACCTTAATATGTTGCCCACTTTGGTTCTCTATAAGAGCTTTAAAGTGGTAGAATTTCTCAAACATTTCACTCTTCAATTTCAAGAAATAAACCCATGTTTTTCTTGTGTAATCATCAATAAAGGTCAACATATAGTGGCTGCCTACTAGTGATGATGTTTGCATTGGTCCACACAAATAAATTTGGATTATTTCTAAGGGTGCCTTTGCCCTTATGCTCTTTCCTGATGGAAAGATTTCTCTGTGTTGTTTGCCCAAGATGCAGCCTTCACAAAGGTTGTCCGGTTTTTCAATCAATGGTAAGCCCTTTACCATTCCTTTCCTATGCAACAAACTTAGACCTCCAAATTTGAGATGTCCAAATCTCAAATTCCATAACCAATTTTCATCTTTTCCTTATTTTTGGAATGTCTCTTGTGTCACTGCTGCCATTGCAGCTCCTTTCTTCAAAGCTGGTCTCATCTTGAGAGGAAACATTCTGTTTCTTCTCATATTCACTTGTGCAATGCATTGCTTGCTTGGTGATTTATCCATGATGGTGCATACATAATATTCAAAGAAAAAAATTTAGCCTTTATGAATGAGTTGTCCAATGCTCAAAAGGTTACACTTCATACTAGGCACATAGTATACATTTGATATGGATCTCTTTTCTCCTTTCTTTGTTAAAACACTTACACTACCTTTTCCCATGGCAAAGACCTTACTGTATGTTCCTAATGTTACTTGAGACTTCACATTTTTCATCTAACATGGAAAATATTGAAATATTTCCAGTCATATAGTTGCTACATCCTGAGTCTAGAAACCATATATCTTCATTTTTCTCTTCAGCCATATTACATGCTAAAAACAAATTATCTTGACTGATATTTTCTTTTGTAAAATTAGCACTGGGTCTACTACCCATGTCACTTTGTTTATTCCTGCATTCATTGGCATAATGTCCATACTTATTATAGTAATTACATTGAACTTGGGATTTATCATACGTTTGTCCATGTGCTTGATTTTTTCCACCTTGTTGGCTGTTGCCTTGGCTTTGATTTTGATTTTGATTACTGCCCCTTCCACTTGTATTTGTAGGGCTATTCCTTCCTCCTCTGTTTTGGCTTCTGCCTCTTCCTTTTCCTCTGTAGTTTCCTCTGCCTTGACCTCTTCCTCTTCCAAATGGCATTTGGGTCTTGAAGGCATGCTCCAAAGATGAGTTTGTTGTTCTACCCAATATTTTTTCATGTGTTATCAATGATGCATGTAGCTCATCAACAATAAAATTTGAGAGATCCTTTGTTTCTTCAATGGTTGTTACTATTACATCAAACCTTGAGGGTAATCTCCTTAATACTTTCTCCACTATTCTTCTTTCTTCTATTGTCTCTCCATGAGATCTCATTTGGGTAACCAACCCAATCAACACTGTGAAGAATGAGTCTATTATATCAGACTCTTTCATGCAAATGACTTCAAAATATCTTCTCATTAATTGAAGCTTTGATGTCTTTACCTTCTCCATACTTTGGTAGGCTGTCTGGAGGGTATCCCATGCATCCATGGACCTCTTTATTGCCCGCAATTCTTGGAAATATGCTTTCATGCACTGCCTGATAGAGATAGAAGAGGGATTTTGAGTCCTTCTTCCTATTACTCTTCAACAAATCCTTCTCTGCCTGTGTTAAGGCATTATATGCTTGTTCATTTACTGGTTCTTCAAACCATCTTCAACTAGCTCCCATAAATCTTGAGAGGCAAACAGGTCTCTCATTGTGATTGCCCAGTAATCATAGTTCTTCCCATTGAACTATGGGAGTTGAGTATTTCCCATACTCGTGCTTGCGCTAACTCCTGCCATGGCTAGCTTACTGAACTATGCAAAAAAAAACTTGACTGTGTTTCCAAACAAACTGTCTCTTTGCTTAAGAGACAAACTCTATCTTTTAAAATACTTCTCTGGACTACACTTTTTAAACAAACACAAAACTCTGTTTTGTAAATACCTTGTTTTGCTGAGCCTTCACACTGCTGCTCAAAAGTTGCAACAACTCCTTCTTCCTTCAGTTTCTTTGGCAAATGAAAAGAGCCTGGACTAGCTCCCATACCATGTTGGAATTTCTGAATAATTCCTAACACACAGAGGAATAAAATTCCTCTTCTTCTTAACTGCTAGGTCCCTATATTACTAGTATAGTCCCTTATTGTTGTTAGTTTAACCCCCTTATTGTTATTATTGTACCCTTGTAACCCCCATATTGTTATTATTGTGCCCTTAAATTATTATTCTTAGGTCAGCTAGGATTACATTGTGGCCCCATGGACTCCTATATATAGAAAGGAGGTTTTGTAATTTGTATCATCCAAGAATTGTTCATTCATGCAATGTATTGGAGGTTGCCCCCTTAAAGTGGCTTACTTCTAAGGCATTGATATCTATTTTCTTCTATTTTTGGAGCTGGTTTCACAACATTTGGTATCGGAGCTTTGGATTCTAGGGTTTTCACTGCTCTAAACCGATCATCGTGGCATTTTCGCTATAATTTTTTTTCTACGAAGGTTCAGAAGCTAAAATTTTTAGAGTGCGAAGCTGAAATATTGAGGAACATCGTCGAAAAATTTCAGAGCTTGGTTCAAAATATTTTCAGAGATATGATCTGTGGACGTTAGGGCTTTTTGCAGGCTCCTGAATTTATCCTAAAAAAGTCATCACGAAATTTGCGCTATAACTTTTTTTCTACGAAGTTTCAGAAGCTTAAAGTTTTAGAGAGCGAAGACAAAATCCTGAGGAACATCTTCTCAAAATTTCAGAGCTTGGTTCGCAATATTGTCAGAGATATGATTTGTGGAATTTAGGTCTTTTTCAGGCTTCCAAATTTTATCTCAAAGAGGTTATCATGGGAAAATATTCATATCTCTCTCTCTGAGCATCGAATTGGAATGATGTAAAACATGGTTGCAAGTACACAGACTGTAGTTTATTTTCTATCTATTTCAGAGCCAAAGGAGGAAACAATGACACATCGCAAGTCATACAATTTCGCTCTATTGAACCAGTCCATAATTGGGTCATTGTGAGAGATTGGACATAAATTTTTCTTGAAGAATCAAAATCACGTCAAACCTGTGACATTTGAAAGAAGCTTCAAAAGGATACTACAAGGCCGAATTTCAAATATTTAGGATCTAAAATTAAATATATAATTAAATTTCAATATAGAGCTCCTCAAAAGCAAGTAAAAGGTGTGTATATTTTTTTTCTCAAATTGCATAAGTCTTGTTTGAAGAATCAAGTTGAATTGATTCCAAGGGCATATTGTAGAATATATATCAGTATTAGATTCTAAAATGGCCCCTAAAAATAATTCAACACCAATTAAGCCTTTAGAAGGCTCTACTATGACTCATGAAGACGAAGAATGACAACATGACATATCAAATTTACAAGAGAAAGTGCAACAAATTTCGCTCTCGCAAAAAGCAACAAAAAATGACATGGAAGTTTTGAAGAAAAGCATGGAAAATAAGATGGATGATTTGAAGAAAGGCGTGGAATATAAGATGGATGGTTTGAAGAATGTCATGGAAGCTAAGATAGATTGCATGGAAGCTAAGATAGATGGCATGGAAGCGGACATGGAATATAAGAAGGATGACATGGAAGCTAAGATCGATGAAAAAATGGAAAACATGAAGAATGATCTAAAAGAAGACATAGAAGGTTTGACAAATTTGATACAAAAAATGTTTCCTAATGGTGAAAATATAGTAGAGGAAACTCATGACGAGAACAAAATAAATGCTAATCGTGATTTAATAAACTCTAATGTTGGCAGGAAGAACCACCATATTCCAAAAATGGATATGAGGAAGTTTGATGGAAAGGATCTTGGAACATGGATACTACAGATGGAGCAATATTTTGATCTCAATAATGTGCAAAACACGCAAAAGGTACGCATTGCAACTTTACATTTAGAACAAAATAAATTTGTATGGTATCGATGACTTTGCTTCCGTAAAAAAATTGTCACTTGGTCAATTTTTACGAAGGAAATGATAGCACATTGTGAGGATCCAAAGAGCAACACCTTCTTTAGCCAATTGATAAATCTCAAACAAAAGGGTTTAGTGGGGGAGCACATTGAGGACTTCCAAAAATTGAATATAAGGGTAACTAATATTCTAGAGGAACACAGGATTGATCTCTTTATAGGTACTTTAAAGGATAAAATCCAACATGAAGTTCGCGTTTTGGAACCTGATTCATTGGATAAGGCATTCAGGTTGGCAAGAAAAATTGAATGTAAAATTATGGCGACAAGGAAGCCTACCACTCACTTCATAAAGAGGGAAGTGTTGCTACTCCTAGATTTCAACAACCTACAAGGTTGACACCACAAAAATT
This sequence comes from Pinus albicaulis, assembly GCA_034641835.2. Classification (NCBI taxonomy): domain Eukaryota; kingdom Viridiplantae; phylum Streptophyta; class Pinopsida; order Pinales; family Pinaceae; genus Pinus; species Pinus albicaulis. The sequence continues at coordinate 576,003,381 of CM076582.1, read as the reverse complement.
GGAAGAAAAAAGAGCAAAAGCGCTTTGCTACAGTTGTGATAACAAATACACTAAAGGTCATAAGTGTGCTAAGAAGAAATTATTTTACATAGATTGTGAAGAGGAAGAAGAAAATGAACAAGAAGAGGATATACACCAGGAACCAACCCTAGAAGAGGAATAAGTGAGTCCAACCATATTGTGTAATGCATTGGAAGGAATTACCACTCCTCAAACTCTCAAGATAAAAGGACACATCAAGAAGAAAAAGGTAATAGTGTTGATTGATTCAGGTAGTACCCATAATTTTATTCATTGTAAGGTAGCCAAGGAATTGAATTGTTTCCTATACCCAGCACCAAAATGTCAAGTGATGGTTGCAAATGGAGGAACTATAAATTTCTCTAGAAAATTCCATAATATCAAGCTAACCATGGGGTAATATGTATTGAATAGTCCAATTCTTTCCATTCCTATGGGAGGTGCTGATGTTGTACTAGGAGTACAAAGGTTACAATATTTGGGGACGGTAGCTTTTAATTTTCAAGAACTTTTCTTGAATTTTTTTCAGAAGGAAATGAAGTCGAATCACGGGGTATTGCAGGGAAGCTGGGAAAGATAATAAGCTCTAATGTCATGACAAAGCTTATAAAGAAATAAAAATGAGGCATAATTGCACAATTATGCTCACTAGAAGTTCCAACATCAAAATCATCTATTTCTGCAGATCTCCAAAAAGTCTTGGACAATCATTCCAAGGTTTTTGAAACTCCCAAAGGACTCCCACCTATTCGTGGTCATGATCATGCTATTCATTTGATTCCAGGAAGTGTTCCTCCAAACATTAGGCCTTATAGATATCCTTACTTCCAAAAGAGCGAAATTGAACGTATGATTGCAGAAATGTTAGAGGCGGGTATAATTCAACCTAGTCAAAGTTATTTCTCTGCTCCTGTAGTATTGGTACACAAGAAGGATGAATCATGGCGAATGTGTCCAGATTATAGGGAGCTCAATAAGCTCACCATTAAAGATAAATTTCCCATTCCTGTGATTGATGAATTATTGGATGAATTACATGGAGCAATTTATTTTACCAATTTGGATTTTCGTTCAGGATATCATCAAATTAGAATGAAGACTAAAGATATTCCAAAAACAGCATTTCGAACTCATGAGGGTCATTATGAATTTTTGGTCATGCCTTTTGGCCTTACCAATGCACCTTCTACATTTCAAGGGTTGATGAATTCCATTTTCAAACCCACCCTTAGAAAATTTGTGCTAGTATTTTTTGATGATATACTAATCTACAGCAGGTCTTGGAAGGATCATGTTCAACATGTTGACAGGGTGCTCAAACTATTGCAGGAGAAAAAATTATATAAAAAAACATCCAAATTTTTCTTGGAGTACAAGAGGTGGAATATCTGGGTCATATTGTATCTCACAAGGATGTTAAGGTAGACCCTAAAAAAATTAAAGCCATTAAGGAATGGAAAGTCCCCACAACCATAAAGCAGTTGTGAGGATTTCTCGGGTTAACAGGGTATTATCGCAAGTTTGTTAATAATTATGGGAGAATAGCAGCACCTTTAACAAAATTATTTAAGAAAGATGCATTTTCATGGACTCCTGAAGCAACTACGACCTTTGAACATCGTAAAGAGGCAATGTGCCTAGCATTGGTCTTAGCTACGCTAGACTTCACAAAAACCTTTATTTTGGAATCTGATGCCTCAGGAAATGGAATTGGTGTTGTTTTAATGCAAGAAGGAAGACCCATTGATTTTGAAAGTCGTCCAATCAAAGGAAAGTATTTACAAAAACCTATTTATGAGAAGGAAATGTTAGCAATACTGCATGCACTAAAGAAATGAAGAACTTACCTAATGGGAAGACACTTCAAGGTAAAAACTGATCATGATAGTCTTAAATTTTTTTTGGAACAAAGACTATCTTCAGAAGAGCAGCAAAAATGGGTCACAAAGATTTTGGATTATGACTTTGAAATAATCTACAAAAAAGGGAAGCTAAATGTTGTTGCAGATGCACTCTCAAGAAAGAATGAAGAGGTGGAAGCATTGTTTTGTGCCATTTCTATTATCCAACCAGATTGGATAATCGAAGCAAGAGATGAATGGAAGAAGGATGAAGAAGTGTGGACACTCATTCAAAATTTGCAGCAAGATCCTAGCACATCTGATACATTTAGTTGGAAAAATGATTCCTTATGGTACAAAGATTGCTTATATCTTTGTAAGAATTCCCAACTAAAACAAAAGATTCTTTTGGAAATGCACACTTCTCCTTTAGGAGGACACTCAGGATTTTTAAAAACATACCACAGGGTAAAGAAAGAATTTTTTGGGATGGCCTTAAATCTGATATTCAAAAATTTGTGGTGGAATTTTTGGTTTGCCAGCAAAATAAAGTTGAGACAATTAAGACCCTGGGTCTTCTACAACCTTTATCCATTCCAAGTCAACAGTGGGAGGAGATTTCAATGGATTTTATCACAGGTTTACCTAAGTCCGAAGGAAAGAGTGTCATGATGGTGGTAGTTGATAGACTTACTAAGTATGCACACTTTTTTTCATTATCTCATCCATTTAAAGAAGGTACAGTTGCTACTACATTTATGGACACAATTCAAAAGCTACATGGAAACCCAAGGGTTATTGTGAGCAACAAAGATCCCATTTTTACTGGAAATTTTTGGACGGAGTTATTTTCTTGTTTGGGTACTAAATTAGCTCATAGCTCATCTTATCATCCTCAATCCGATGGTTAAAATGAGATAGTAAATAAATGTTTGTAAGGATATCTTCATTGTTTTGTATCAGATAAACAAACACAATGGGTCAAGTGGTTACCTCTCGTTGAATGGTAGTATAACACTTCCTTCCATACTGCAGCAAAAATGACCCCATTTATGGCACTTTATGGATATCATCCACCATCCATCACATCATATTTAAGAGAAAATTCGAAGGTTCAAGCAGTGGAAGATCACATCGAGCATCAGCAAGAAGTTCTCCAACTCTTAAAGGATAACATGAATTTGGCACAAAATCGAATGAAACAACAGGCAGATCAACATCGCAGCGAGAGAAGTTTTGATGTAGGAGATTGGGTATTTTTACGGCTACAACCATACAAATAAATGTCCCTCAAGCAAGCAAAGAAGGATAATAAATTATCGCCAAAGTACTATGGTCCTTACAAGGTGGTGCAAAAGATTGGTACTATGGCATACAAATTGGAGCTTCCTGCTTCTTCGCGAGTACATCCAGTTTTCCATGTTTCATGCTTAAAGAAGGTTATAGGTGAAAATCTTCCAGTTCAAACAATATTGCCAGAACTTGATAAGGAAGGAAAAATCATATTGGAACCTGAAGCGGTCACGGAAAAAAGAACTCGACAACTACGGAATCGATCAATTTCAGAGTATCTCATCAAGTGGAAGAACTTACCCACTGAAGATTCTACATGGGAGGATGAGAATTTTATACAGAAGCACCCAGAGCTACTCAAGCGTTGAGGACAACACTATTTTGAAGGAGAGGGGCATGTTAGGTCACTATATTACTAGTATAGTCCCTTATTGTTGTTAGTGTAACCCCCTTATTGTTATTATTGTACCCTTGTAACCCCCATATTGTTATTATTGTGCCCTTAAATTATTATTGTTAGGTCGGCTGGGATTACATTGTGGCCCCATGGACTCCTATATATAGAAAGGAGGTTTTGTAATTTTTATCATCCAAGAATTGTTCATTCATGTAATGTATTGGAGGTTGCCCCCTTGAAGTGGCTTATTTATAAGGCATTGATATCTCTTTTCTTCTATTTTTGGAGCTGGTTTCACAACATTAACACAAATATTTAATAAAAATTTGTGGACAGAGTGATTAAAACAATTCTATTTCATTAAAAAACAAATACTGTTACAAAATTTGAAATACTTCAAAACTGTTATGTTCTAGATTGCATTCAGAATTCTTCAAAAATTTTATTCTATGTCCCTCTGTATTTCTATTCTGCCTTTGGGCCTTCTCACTGTCTCTCTGTTTTAATACACAATCAACACATTGCAGCTTAATACCCTTTTTTTCACACTGCATACCTTTGTTATATATATTCTAAATATTTCATATTTACAATATATAATATATATGTATATAAAACACACACACACACACACACACACACACACACATATATATAAAACCAATGTTTTAAAACTAAAACATGTCACAACATTTTTTTTAAAACAAAATAAAAACATTAAAACCTTTTAACCAAGGTTTAAAACCTCATGATGGTTACATTTCGCAGATCCCAAACTCATGAAACAAAATTCATTTTAATAAAGTTATCGCATCCAATTTGGGCATGGATGACTGTGCATCTGTTTTGAGCGATAGCGCTCTGATTGGTTAATATTTGACCCAGTGGCACACTTAAAAACACAATTCAAAATGTTTCATAAAACTCATCGCATCCATCTTTGGAGCTGATGACGTCGACAAAGAAATTTGCGATACACTCATGATTGGCTGCAAGCTTTGACGTGGATTCGTGGGCTCCATTTGAATAACGTGGATGTATTTAAAACAAAATAAAATGTGTGGTAAATGAAACTGGTTTGTGGATGGCGTTTAATGCTGGTAGGTATAGTTTTTGAATGTAGAGGTAACGTGGATTTGGAGCCACAACTTTACACAACAAACACATGCTACAACTTTTAATAGAATTTTGGACTTGTAGAGATTTTTCGTGGAGTGTAGAACCAAACAAAAAATTCTCTGCGTTGTTATCCTTTGGCTTCAAAACATAAACATAATTTCATCCTCCCTGTTTGTAGATTATAGTTGGAATTAATATTTCCAACATCTCTATGCCATGGAGCCACATCAAATAACAATGTGTATCATTGTAACACATCCTTCCTCGACTGTCCCAATATCTTTCTCTCTCTTTGTCGATATGCATTCCTCATTGATATGCGAGGACCCCGTGGGGTTTTCGCCATCACCATGAAGATGATCGGCGAGGGTTCCATTTGGGAAAAACTCGTATACAAGAAGAAGCTCTGGATTGTCTGCAGGGGTGCAGCAATAAAGTCTAATGATGGCTCGAGCCTCCTAGAGTTATCTTGATATAGTCTCTTTACGGTAATAATCCATCTGTTGCAAAGTTTTCTGATATACACCGACCTGAACCCTCCAACACCAGGTTCATTCTCCTCTTGGAAGAAATTTTTAGACTGACGAAGTACTTCGTAAGAGAATATAGGCAAATCTCCCATCTCACACCCAGGAAAATGTCTAGAAACAACCCCGTCAGGAGGAGGTTTTATGTTCTTCAGATGATAATAAATTAGGGACAGTACCTCTAGCAGCGCAGCTCCTCCAACGACGCAACCTGCGGTCGAATGAAGGGATTGATATTAATTTTATGGTTTGATATTTCCAATTTTTTTTCGGTGGGAAAGTCAACTCAATTCTAAAAATAATATCTACAAAGTTGAGGAAAATTTATCCTTCCCAACCAAATTTTCCAAGAAAACACAAAAAGAGATAATCCAAATATCTTACACTTCATTTCTTACACCCAAATCTTGATAAAAATTTGAAGTAGAGTTATTGCTAAAAGGCTCGCCAATATGATGTAGACGTGTGTACCTATCCGTAGTGTAGAAATAAGAACAAATTCCAGACGTAAGAAGCACATTTACAAGGATGTTTTATTCTGATCACATCACTTGATATTGTAGCAGTGCCGACAAAAGACTATGGAATTCATGGCATCTTGCAAGAATGTTGTTGGCAAGAAATCATGCACACAATTTTTTTTCCCTAAGTGTTTGCTTAATAGGTTAGCTTACTATACCCCCTGCTGCGTAGTGGCTTACATCCGTAAATCCATCCATTACAATGTTATTTCTTATTTTTTGTCTTCTCATCGCACACAAGTGTTTTATTTATGATAATTTTTTCTGTCCTGAGATAGGAACATGTCAATTCCTTGAATGTTTCCACAATAAAAATTCTCTTGGAATCTATTTTTTCTAAAAATTTCGATCTAAAAAACCTTGTTAAGAAATTGAAGCCTTTGTTCTCGAAATGTCAATGTGAAAGACCTTGTCAAGAAATTGAAGCTTGTTTAGAGTTCCATGGTTTCGGTAGAAGCCACTGAGATTTCTTCTCTAAAGGAGAAAAATAGTTCACCTCTAGTGTCTCCATCAAAGGATGGGAAATATGAAAAGCCATTGGTTAAGTCTTCCACTCCTTCAAAAGTTATCAAGTTGCAAAAGCCATTAGATGAATCCTCTGCTCTTCCAATAGATGTTTCACAACGTAAAAAAGAAAAAACATTAAGTACTAGATCTAAAACCATAAGTGACAAGGTCTTGATTCACATAGAGAGTTTGTTCTAGTTCCAAGGGTGGGGAAGAATCATAAGAGAATTAATATGGTAAAAATGGAGGTCAATTTGAATGAGGGAAATCTGGATTGTAATGTTGACAATGATGGGAAGAGGATATCTGATATACGTGCTCTGAATAGAAAATCAATAAATACCAAAAGTAATTACAAGAGAAAAAGCAAGGTTAAGGCTGAGACAAATATTCCAATAAAGGGTCTTTGTGAAGAGGGGTAGTTGGCAAGTAACATTGTTGTGAAACCAACTCCAAAAATAGAAGAAAAGAGAGATCAACGCCTTAGAAATAAACCACTTAGAGGGGGCAACCTCCAATACATTACATAAATGAACATTTCTTGGATGATACAAATGAAAAAACCTCCTTTCTATATGTAGGAGCCCATGGGGCCACAATGTAATCCTAATCGACCTAACAATAATAATTTAAGGGTACAATAATAACAATATGGGGGTTACAGGGGTACAACAATAACAATAAGGGGGTTACACTAACAACAATAAGGGACTATACTAGTAATATAAGGACCTAAAATGCTCCTCTCCTTCAAAAAAGTGTTGTCCTCAATGCTTGAGTAGCTCCAGGAGATTTTGTATAAAATTCTCATCCTCCTGTGTAGAATCTTCAGTGGATAAGTTCTTCCATTTGATGAGATACTCTGAAATTGATCGATTTCGTAGTTGTCGAGTTCTTGTTTCCGTGACTACTTTAGGTTCCAATATGGTTTTTCCTTCCTCATCAAGTTCTGCCAATATTGTTTGAACTGAAAGTTTGTCCCCTATAACCTTTTTTAAGCATGAAACATGGAAAACTGGATGCACTCGTGAAGAAGCAAGAAACTCCAATTTGTATGCCATAGTACCAATCTTTTGCAAAACCTTGTAAGGACCATAGTACTTTGGTGATAATTTATTAACCTTCTTATCTTGCTTGAGGTACATTTGTTTGTATGGTTGTAGCCGTAAAAATACCCAGTCTCCCACATCAAAACTTCTCTCACTGCGATGTTGACCCGCCTTGTTGTTTCATTCGATTTTGTGCAAATTTTAGCTTATCCTTTAAGAGTTGGAGAACTTCATGTTGATGCTTGATGTGATCCTCAATTTCTTGAACCCTATAATTTTCCCTTAAAGAAGATGTGATGGATGGTGGATGATATCCATAAAGTGCCATAAATGGGGTCATTTTTGCTGCAGTATGGAAGGAAGTGTTATACCACCATTCAGCAAGAGGTAACCACTTAACCCATTGTGCTTTCATATCAGATACAAAACAACGAAGATATCCTTCCAAACATTTATTCACTATCTCTGTTCGACCATCGGATTGAGGATGATAAGATGAGCTATGAGCTAGTTGAGTACCCAAACAAGAAAATAATTTCGTCCAAAAATTTCCTGTAAAAATGGTATCTCTGTCACTTACAATAATCTTCGGGTTTCCATGTAGCTTTTGAATTGTTTCCATAAATGCAGTAGCAATTGTACTCACTTTAAATGGATGAGATAATGCACAAAAGTGTGCATACTTGGTAAGTCTATGAACTACCACCATGATGGCACTCTTTCCTTCGAACTTAGTTAAATTTTTGATAAAATACATTGAAACCTCCTCCCAATGTTTACTTGGAATGGATAAAGGTTGTAGCAAACTCAGGATCTTAATTGTCTCAACTTTATTTTGCTGGAAAACCAAACATTCTGCCACAAAATTTTGAATATTATATTTTAGGCAATCCCAAAAAAAATATGTCTTCACCCTGTGGTAAGTTTTAAAAATCCTAAGCATCCTCCTAAGGGGGAGGTGTGCAATTCCAAAAGAATATTTTGTTTTGGATAAATTGTGCAAATATGGTAGCTAACTGTCTTAGAATCTTAACACCTTTGAATTTTGAATGAGAGTCACACTTCTTAGTCCTTCTTCCATTACATTCATCTCACCAACCATGGACATCCAATGTAGTTAGAAGTTGAAGTACCTGAACAATGCTTCCACCTCTTCATCCTTTCTTAAGAGTGCATCTGCAACAACATTAAGCTTTCCTTTTTTGTAGATTATTTCAAAGTCATAACCCAACATCTTTGTGACCCATTTTTGCTGCTCTTCTGACGATATTCTTTGTTCCAAAAAGTGTTTAAGACTATCATGATCGTTTTTTACCTTGAAGTGTCTTCCCATTAGGTAAGTTCGCCATTTCTTTAGTGCATGCAGTATTGCTAACATTTCCTTCTCATAAATAGGTTTCTGTAAATACTTTCCTTTGATTGGACGACTTTCAAAAGCAATGGGTTTTCCTTCCTGCATTAAAACTACACCAATTCCATTTCCTGAGGCATCACATTCCACAATAAAGGTTTTTGTGAAGTCTGGTGTAGCTAAGACCGGTGCTAGGCACATTGCCTCTTTAAGACGTTCAAAGGCCTTAGTTGCTTCAGGAGTCCATGAAAATGCATCTTTCTTCAATAATATTGTTAGAGGTGCTGCTATTCTCCCATAATTCTTAACAAACTTGCGATAATACCCTGTTAACCCGAGAAATCCTCGCAACTGCTTTATGGTTGTGGGGACTTTCCATTCCTTAATGGCATTAATTTTGTTAGGGTCTACTTTAACACCCTCGTGAGATACAATATGACCTAGATATTCCACCTCTTGTACTCCAAAGAAACATTTGGATTTTTTCGCATATAATTGTTTCTCCTGCAATAGTTTGAGCACCCTGTCAACATGTTCAACATGATCCTTCCAAGACCTGTTGTAGATTAGTATATCATCAAAAAATACTAGCACAAATTTTCTAAGGAAAGGTTTGAAAATGGAATTCATCAACCCTTGAAATGTAGAAGGTGCATTGGTAAGGCCAAAAGGCATGACCAAAAATTCATAATGACCCTCATGAGTTTGACATGTTGTTTTTGGAATATCTTCAGTCTTCATTCTAATTTGATGATATCCTGAACGAAGATCCAACTTAGTAAAATAAATTGCTCCATGTAATTCATCCAATAATTCATCAATCACAGGAATGGGAAATTTATCTTTAATAGTGAGCTTATTGAGCTCCCTATAATCCAGACACATGCGCCATGATCCATATTTCTTGTGCACCAATACTACTGGAGCAGAGAAAGAACTTTGACTAGGTTGAATTATACCAGCCTCTAACATTTCTGCAATCATACGTTCAATTTCGCTCTTTTGGACATAAGGATATCTGTAAGGCCTGATGTTTGGAATACCAGCAGTCAGATGAATGTCATGATATTTGATCTGCCGAATAGGTGAAGTCACTTACAGGGTATCCAAACGCAGCGGAATGATTGTCCAAGAATTTTTGGAGATATGCAGAAATAGATGATTTTGATGTTGGAACTTCTAGTGAGCATAATTTTGCAATTACACCTAGGTGTTCTTTCTTCAAAAGCTTTGTCATGAAATTAGAGCTTATTCTCTTTCCTAGCTTCCTTGCGATATCATGTAATTTGACTTCCTTTCCTTCTGAAAAACATTTCAAGGAAATTTCTTGAAAATTAAAAGCTACCGTCTAATTAAGCGCCATTATTGCTCTGAAGTACAACATCAGCACCTCCCATAGGAATGGCAAGCATTGGACTAGTCAATACATATTCCCCCATGGTAGCTTGATATTATGGCATTTTCCAGAGCAATTTATAGTTCCTCCATTTGCAACCATCACTTGACATTACAGTTTTTAATTATGAGAACCTAATCATTAGCTAAACCTGCCTTACAATGAATAAAATTGTATTCTACAGTCAATCACACTATTACCGCTTTTCTTCTTAGTATGTCCTTCTATCTTGAGGGTTTGCAAAGTGTTATCTGCAATGCATTATGACATGAGTCGAGACTCATTTCTTCTTCTTCTGGGAAGTTTCTTCTGGTGTATATCCTCTTCTTTTGAAGTTTCTTGTTCCTTTTCTTCCTCCTCTTTGCAATATATGTAAAATAATTTATTCTCGGCACACTTATGACCTTTAGTTTATTTTCTATCACAACTATAGGAAATCCCTTTTTCTCTTTTTCTTCCAATTTTTATGGTGTCAACCTTGTAGGTTGTGGAAGTCTACGAGTAGAAACACTTCCATCTTTATAGTTGTGAGTGGTAGGCTTCATTGTCGCCATAATTTATTTCATTTCATTAAACTTGAATACCTTACTCTAATGGAATCAGGTTCCCCACCGTGAACTTCATGTTTCCTGTCCTTTGAAGTCACATAAGAACAACAATCTGTTTCTCTTAGTCATCGATTATATCATCTCAAAGCCTTGGAGAAGTCCTCAATGCTCCCCCATTGAACCTTTTTAAGGGTTATCAATTACAAAGAGAGGTGCTCTTTTTATCCTCAGCAATGTGCTGTATCATTTCCTCCATAAAAATTGACGAGTGGTGCTGATATTAAATATCGATACCATACAAATGTATTTTGTTCTAAATGTAAAGTTTCAATGCATACCTTTTGTGTGTTTTGCACGTTATGGAGATCAAAATATTGCTCCATCTGTAGTATCCATGTTACAGGATCCTTTCCATCAAACTTCCTCATATCCATCTTTGGAATCTGGTGGTTCTTCCCGCCAACATTAGAGTTTATAACATCACGATTAACATTTATTTTTTTCTCATCATGAGTTTCCTCTACTATCTTTTCACCATTAGGAATCATTTCTTGTATCAACTTTTTCAAACCTTCGATGTCTGATTTTAGATCATTCTTCATGTTTTCCATGTTGTCTTTCATTTTTTCTTCCATGTCCTCCATATTAGTTTCCACACCATCCATCTTAGCTTCCACGCCTTTCTTCAAACCACCCATCTTCGCTTCTATGCCTTTCTTCAAAACTTCCATTTCATTTTTTGCTGCTCTTTGCGAGAGTGAAATTTGGTGCACTTTCTTTTGTACTTTTGATAGATCATGTTGCAATTCTTCATCTTCATGAGTCATAGTAGAGTATTTTAAGGGCTTAATAGGTGTTGAATTATTTTTAGGAGGCATTTCAGAACCCAATACTGAAATATATGCTCAATAGGCCCTTGGAATCACTTCAAACTGATTTTTTACACAAAAATTATGCAATTCAGAAACAAATACACACATTTTTCTTGCTTTTGAGGAGCTCGATATTGAACTGAATTATCTATGTGATTTAGGATCTTCAATATCTAAAATTTTGCCTTGAGGTAGCCCTCTGAATCCTCTTTCGAATGCCACAAGGATGACCTGATTTGGATTTTTCAAGGTAAATTTATGTCCAATATCCCACAATGACCTAATTATAGACTGGTTCAGTAGAGCGAACTTGTACGACTTGCCATGTGTCTCTGTTTCCTCCTTCGGCTTTGAAATTTATAGACAAGAAACTACAGTCCGTGTACTTTCGGCCATTTTTTATATCATTCCAATTCAATTCTCAGAGAGAGAGTTATGAATATTTTCCCACGATCACCTCTTTGAGATGAAATTCGAGAGCCTGAAACAACCCTAACTTCGACAAATCATATCTCCGAAAATATTGAGAACCAAGCTCTGAAATTTTGCGATGATGTTCATTAGGATTTCGTCTTCGTGCTCTAAACATTTCAGCTTCTGAACCTTCGTATAAAAAACTTTATAGCGAAAATGCCACGATGACCTGTTTGGAGCAGCGAAACCCTAGAATCCAAAGCTCTGATACCAAATGTTGTGAAACCAGCTCCAAAAATAGAAGAAAAGAGAGATCAACGCCTTAGAAATCCATCAGTTGAGAAATCTCAAATGCATTTACCATAAATGACAGGTCATTGGATGATACAGGCTAAATATCATTCTGTGTGCTAGGGTCGACTTTCTTCAGGCATTCTGTTGGTACAACAATGACAAATTCAAAGACACAATAATAATAATGCATGGGGGTTACGAGTGTGACAAGCAATAAGAGTTACACTAACAACAATAAGGGACTATACTAGTAATATAGGGACCTAACAAACATTGTAAATGACAAAGAGACAAAGTCAGATACAATAGAATCGCCTTGCATTACAAAAAATGAAAACGATAACGTTGAAGATAAGGTTGTGACTGCAACTAAAGACACACAAAATTTTCTGGCTATTCATGAAAGCACAGGGCCTCTTGGGGATTATGTGAATTTACTAAAGGTTTTTGTTTATACTAGATATTTAATACATTGTTTTTTTTCTCTTTTTAACGCCTTGACCACCGAATTTAATATTGGCACGCTGCTTGACACAAAAAACATTGTGGGTGAAGTTGTGAAGGAGTTTTGGGCCAAGTATGGCAAGCAGTGGAATGGCAGAGGAGATGAGAAGCACTTGGGGCAAAGCCCCAATGAACGCAACGACTCTAATTAGAGAGGACTACCAACTTCCTTGCACTCCCCAATAATTCATGTCTGAAATGTGGCCTTCTATTGAAAACATGTAATTTCTTAACCTTCACTTGTTAATACTTTCGCACTACGAATTGGATACTTGATTTATTATCCATCACTGTAACCATTGATAGACTCCTTCTAATTATTTATCAGGGAATTTAGATTTCTTTCAAAATTCAATGGAGGATTAAGGATATGCTCACCATTTTATTTTGTTGAAGTTAAAATTAGTTTTCACCAATTTTAGTGGTTTATTTCATTTCCCACCTTTATCTAGTTTTAAGTGGGATCCTGCAATGCCAGTGCCTCGCTACAATTCCATATAGGTTGAATTCCTACCAATGACATGCGAATATTTCCCGATGCCCTGGACTTTCATTCTTGTTTAAAACCTATATCCACCATGTTGTTGGTATTGAGTTCAATTATGGGGTCATGAGAACTGTTGTGAGTGGAATTTAAATGGATAGACCGTGATTATATAAAATTTGTAAGTAATAGGTATAAACTCCCTATCCAACCTTCTATTTTTAGTGTTCAACTTCATATTTTTCCAAGCCAGCCTTCTTTTTCAGTGTTCAACTTCATCTTTGTCCAAGCCAACCTTTCCTTTTTAATGTTCAACTTATCTCTGTCCATTGTAGCAGCTAGTTTCATTTTCCATAGTAAAGACATATCTAGTCATCGGTAGTGTTGCGAGTTGAACCATAATGCTAGTATTTGGTTTTATTTCTTACGAATTAAACACTTTTGGTCACCAACACCATTACAAGGGAAATCATAATTGTAGTGGTTGGTTTCATTTACCGCAAATCAATCCCTTTTGGGTTTCCAATGAGTTAAAGAAAAATTGGATAAAATTAAATGATGTAAACGTCATAAGATCTTTCAAAAAACAATGAAAACATGGGTTCCTAACAAAATTAGATCATCGAAGTGATAATAGGGAAGAGCATCAACAAGTTTGACTGGGGTTATTCATCACTTGTAGGAGTTGAGGCCTTTCTCGAAATTTGGAAGTCGACTTACCCTTCCTTTCCCCTTCTTCATACGGAGAATTATGAGTTAGTCTGCATTGCTAGGGACATGTAATGTTCCCAAAATGGATTTCTCAGCAAGACATGCCTGAAAAATGCATTTTTCAGGGAAGTGTGCTTAATATATCATAAAATGTGTTTAAAAACACTCAGAAATCAATTCCAAGTACTGAAGCAACCTTTACTCAGCTTTTATTCTAAAAAACATGAGGAAAACCAGCTTTTCATGCCCTAAAATGACTGTATTCATAAATATGCATAAAAATAAGGGTCGTGGATCTGGCATATGTTATATTAGGTCAAGAGGGATTCACATGCCAAATTTCAGCAAAAATAAATGCCTTTTGCTATGTTAAACAGATCCTCCATTCCCGACTAGGCTTAAAATTGTTGATTTCCCATGACTTGGAGTATGCAGAAATTTGCTGAAGCTTAGAACGCGTATTTTCTGAATGGTTTGGTGATTTTATGCAGAGATAACAGTATGACAAGATAATACTATGATTCAAAGATCTTACATTAGAAAAAAATACAGATCTATACTTGAAGAAAAGGCCTAAAACCCAAACTTTATGACACAAGAAATAGAGAATGAACCAGATAGTGTAATTTTCAGAAATCTGAGGTATTGTTTCATTAAGTTTCAGATGTATAACAGATCAGAGTACAAAATGATATATCTAAATGGGATCTATATGCAAAAATGACTCTTAAGTACATTCCCCTTGGGGATCTCAGCTTATAATGAAGGACACTGAATAGATCTGAGATCTACACCATGGATCTACAGTAAAATTCAGAAATTTCTGAAGAATAATTCACACAGCAGATCATATCTGAAATAGGATATGGATTGGTTGGCCAATCCACTGATCACCTCAGTGAAGGAAAGGAACCCTTTCACCGGAGATCTCTCCTCCAAACTGCTAGCAAATAAAAACTGCAACTCTGCCTGAAAAATAACGCAGTTTCGGAAGCTAACTGTGCTAATGAAGTGATTCACACTTTGGCCTCATGCCAGGATGGAATTCTGAAGCTCTAAGCAGCTATTGCACTCCTGCCAATGGTTTAGATGACTTCCCCACTGAAAAGGTGCAATAGAATTCTTCAAATCTGAATAGATCTTATTCCACTTACTACAGCTCTCTAAACAGTGAAGCCCTAATAAGGATTTATGCTATCAAGGGAGGTGAATCTTGGCAAAAATTCCAAATAGTGGATCAATGCAACACAATCTCCTCCAAGAGACCCTCAAGGAAGGAAGACGAATTCCTAAACAAGAAATTCCTCTCTCTCTAGCTAAATAGCCAAGAGAGTTTGAGTTGCTCAAGCAATCTCAAAATTGAAATATCACCAACAACCTCTCCTTGAGTCTTTCCATTCCTTATATAAGATTAGGGTTTGCAAAACCCTAAACCAGCTTCATCCATTTGTCCCTTTTCACATGGAGGACCTCCTCATAGGACTGTGCTGATCATCTAGGAGGTTCATTGTATCTAGACTGCTTTATGATTTGGTCCTGTTGACCCGGTCAAATAGCTTGAACCTGTTTCACATACAATTGGATTTTATTGAGAAAGCCCTGATTTGACTCTGTTCACATTGGGCATTGATTTATTCCCATGTTTAGGAGTTTTTATTTGTTCTCCTTTACATTTTATTCATAAAACATAAAAATAAAATGACATTGAATATTCCTACTAGCTTGGCCTAGTTAGGAATATTACAGTCCTCCCCCTTCAAAATGTTGCTTGTCCTCGAGCAACTGCAGGGTAGAACAAAAATTCTCCTTTCCTCTTCTTGTGGCCTCATCAATGGACCCCACCATGGCTAAAAATGATAAGCAATGAATCTATCCTCCAATGATTTCCTCCAAGTGTAAGATAGCAAGTGTACATCATGAGAAAATGGAAGGTGCAAGTGGTGATATTCTTTTTGCTGAATGGCCTCATTAAGGTAGGAGTGATGAAGAGCATGGGGAAAATTTCTCCCAATGAGTGTCTCCCATACCCATGTTATCATCCATAAGAATCTAGTTTCCTCTAGATAAGGCAACTTCAGAAAATGTTCCTCCACCTTGAGCTCCCGCAAAATAGGTGTGCTGAAAATCTGCATATGGTAGACAAGATAGCCTATGCCACGCTATCCTCCTCTCCATTTAAGATAAGTGTAGAGTGAAAAATTATCTCGGGCTGCAAGGATATTGCCCTCAAGTGGCATCATGAAGAGTAGATACTGCAAAGATCCTCCCTCCAACTGCTTGTAAAACCAATTAGCCCAAAATGTTTCATATGCTTGATGGATAGGAAATCATCCTGCCGTATCCCATCACACACATGGCTCAGCGTAATGTTCCCAATTTTTCATGAAGAAAATTGGAACATTAATTTTTCCATTTTTACATAGGAGATGAATAAAATGGGTAGGAGACCCATTTCTTTCTTGGATAGAGAATAAAAATCCTCTTGGCATGAGGGAGGACCACTTTTGGAGCTTGATTTCACACCTCGATGTGTGAAAGGGGGCTTTTGCTAGAAGGCTAGGTCAAGTTTGACCAAGTCAAACCGCGCAGTAGCATGAGGTGGAGAGCATGTTGTGGGCCAGCGCAATGGGATAAGGAGGGAAGCTTCTAGAGGAAGGAATCCCTAATGAGTGGGGTCCATTGAGAGGGATCTCACATTGTTTAAAAGGAGGGAAAGGCTACCATTGCAAATCATCTTGAGTATTATTCATCCTTGGTCCAGTGGACTTGCAAAAACATGTTGCTGGTTAGCAAGAATTGCTGAGGGAATTCCTGTTTAGGATTTCCTCTCCTTCTAGAGTAGCTCTTGGAGGATTGCACTCTATTCCCCATATTTGGACATTAGGGTCAAGTATCATCCATCTTCATCAGCACAGTTCTAGGTGGAGTTTGTGCAGTGTTGCTGGGTGTCGCTGGGGAGGTTTTCCACAACACCATCCGGAGCTAGTTTTCCAGTGGAGGGAGGTTCCATCCTTTGGGAGATCAGAAAAGGTGGTTTCTAATCTTATTCCACCATCTTTGGCATCAGGCCAACCACTTGCCATCATATGCAGCGCAGTCCCTCTCTTAGACAATGTTATTCTTGGAGAGCATTTGCTGTGAGAGGTTTGCAGATAGTTGGAGGGTGAAATCTTAGGTGAAAGAATCAATCTTTCACTTCAGATTTCTCATTGTAGGAGGCCATTTCAGATTGAGGATCTCATTCAACCATTTCCTCCTATTTCTTATGATTTTCTACGCAACTAGGCATTATTGTGTTTCCATTTCTATACATGTATTGTAGCCAATCCTTCTAAGGATTGTTGCACTAGTGTTTTTCGGGGGTTGAGAGCTTGCTCCCCCTCTTTATTTGAGCGATATTTATATATCATTATATTCACATGTCTGTGCAGTCTCCATTCATAATTAACGCAGTCATAAGTAGAACTAGATACATAGTAGTGTTTTGACTCATTTCATGTACTTATCTTGTTGAGGCTTTCGGTGCCAAGCTTGAGTGATTGGATCCTCAAAACATTGTACACATTTGTTGCTATATTATTCATTGATCAGCTATTTACTTCTTCATAAACTGTAACAATCAAATAATGCTATCTTTCCATTGTATGTTCATACATGTGTACTTACATTATTCTTGACCCTATTCTTTGGGCAATTCCTAAGGAAGGAATTTCACATATCTATAGAAAAAAAGTCTATGAAGGTCGGAGTAGCCTACGTATCTCACCCTTTTGTGAAGGTGTTTATATCACGGAAAATTCCCCCACGGTCTATCTCTGGAATAGACTTGTGATATTTCGGAAAAAGGAGCCCCAACTCTAGAAATATCTTAGAGATATTCTCATAGTTGTAACGAGTTCCTAAAAAGGGAACATTACACTCACCTCCAAGAGAAACAAGTGTTTGGTCATGGTGGCCACAACTCTTCCCATGTTCCCATTAGAACATGCACTGCAAAAAATGTGGGAACCTACTTCCAAAAAGGACACATCCAAACCATGTGCCTCACTCAACATCATGTCTCCCATTAAGATAAAAGCAATATCAGCAAAGGAGAACATGATTATCACCATCATGAAGGAAATAATAAAGGTCCTATGTGATGCAAGAGAGTACCAATAGTTCCCCAAGTCTTCACAACGCAATTTTACAATCTGCTACTTCAGAAGAATGCATGGCAAGTTGTTTCCTGTTACATGGTTAATCATATGAATCAAATGAACATACATGTAAGAAAAACATCTTTGCCCAAGGCCACATAATAGATGGTTGTCTCCATCATATAATTTGGCCCAATGTAGATCATGGAGCTCAATGAATAGCTTGCCCTCTTGTGGAGCAATGCATTGCCAAAAGATGGTAAGAGGATGCAAGCAAAAGTTCTCACCATATGTTGGAAGCAAGAAGATACATGGATCCATGAATGAATCCTCAATAATATTTTGGCACACTCCCATGAAGGGGAATGAACCAAGTGCTGCATGAAAGTCCTTCTCCTCATGCTTGGAAACCCAAGTCAAGAAAAGCACACCACAGTAATAGATGTATCCATCTACCACTTCATCTTATTCACCTCCTCTTTTCTCACCAAGTGCATTGAATGAGAAGTGATCCTAGGAATACTCCATCAATAAATCCCAGCTCCAAAGTGACAATGTTGTTGGCCTATGCAAATATGCTCCCATCAACACATAGCTCCAAACTTTGACATGCAGAATGTCAAAGGAATCTCCCATAATGCTGCTACATATGAGAAGTCCTTCCCATGAAGAAAGTCCTTCTTGAACATCTAAGGCCAAGGAGTAACCCCTTTTCACTATGATAGTGCCATCTTCTACTCCTACAACATCATGAAAACTGTGAGAGAAAATCTACCCTTACTCTCTCAAGAACATCCCAAGCAACAAAATATTTTGCTGCCTCTCTATACTCCCATCATCAAGATCATGTAGTGAAAACATGGTGATCGACATGAAGAATATTATGTCAACACAATGTGTCCATACTCCTTGCTGCTCCATGATGCAAGTATCCTGCCACATACCCTTAGAAAGAGAGTGATGACCAAACTCTTTCAAGAGCAACCAGCGTAGCCAAGCCTCCTGCTGCCTGGTGTCATAGATCTGCAAGTAGCTCTCCAGCTTCTTGCTCTCCATCCACATCCACTCAACCAATTGTGGATGTCTCCTTCCATCATTCATCTTGGTACTCCTCCCATGAGGGCTACCTTCATCCCAAATCAGATTTCTGCATTTCATGGGATCTTGAAATGAAATCTTCCCGAGGATCAATTTGACCCTATGAGGATCCAAATAGGTGGTAGGAAAAAACCTTCCATCATGATGTGCATGGCTCAAGAAATTTCCAACACAGTCATGAGAGATGTTATCCATCCGAAGATGTCCTCCATCTTCTATCTACTCCTGTGAGAAGGGAAGATCCTCCTCAAACTGTTGAAGAAATTTGCACTCCATGATGTGCTGAAGTGCACCTCCAATCAATTCTTCCCATAAGGTCTTCTCCTCATACATGGCCTTCCAAAACCAAAGGGGCCTTGGATTTGCTGCAAGTAGAAGTTTCTCTTTGAGCAGGGGTGTGCTCATTGAGAAAGGATCATCTAGAAGGGAGAAAGGGTTTCTCACTCCAAGATGTCTACCATCCATCATTGCACCCTCTATTGCTTCATGAATGAAGCTTCCATGTGAATGCTCCAATGAGGAATGGTTCCTCTCGTCTTCCTCACTGCCTTGGCACAGCGCTGTGCAACTATGTTGCTCTAAATCAACAGGATGCAAAGATGTAGATTTCTTCATACAATGTGTTGAAATGACAATAGATGGATTTTTAATCATACCTTGGTGAGATGTATAAGCAAGAGCTTCTTCTGCAACTATGTAGTCTTCCTCTATTACTAAAGGATTCTCCTCCAAGGTTGTGCCAACGCTGGTACAAGTCTCCACCCTCTCAATCTCCTTGTGATCTTCTTCAATACCCTTCAGGGTCTGGAAAAGGAGCAAGAAGATCTCCTCTTCTGTCATTCTTCCAAGTGGTGGAGCCATGCTCTTGTTTCTTCTATACAATTCATATTCTTTGTGAGGGTAGGAAGTGCATGGGTCTTCCTCTCCTTCTTGAAACCTTCTGTAGGTCTCACTGCAACTTTCTTCTCCTTGAAACCCTCTAGGAGTCTCGGTGCACCTTCTTTCTCTCTTCTGATTTACCTCTTTGGAGAGGCCCTTCTTAGATTTGAACACTGATGAGAGTAATCTCATCCTCTCCATAATTTTTTTCTTTTTTTTTTTCTCTTTACTTCTCTGATAGCTTGATCTCACAGGCAGTGCCAAAGATCATGCTCTAATACCACTGTAATGTTCCCAAAATGGATTGCTCAGCAAGACATGCCTGAAAAATGAATTTTTCAAGGATGTGTGCTTCAGCTATCATAAAATGTGTTTAAAAACACTCAGCAATCAATTCCAAGTACTGCAGAAACCTTTACTTAGCTTTTATTCTCAAAAAGGTGAGGAAAAGCATCTTTTCATGCCCTAAAATGACTGTATTCATAAATTTGCGTAAAAATAACGGTCATGGATCTGGTATATGTTATATTAGGTCAAGAGGGATTCACATGCCGAATTTAAGCAAAAAAAAAACGTTTTTATATGTTAAACAGATCCTCCATTCCCGACTAGGCTTAAAATTGCTGATTTCCGATGACTTGGAGTATGCAGAAATTTTCTGAAGCTTAGAGAACATATTTTTTGAACTTTTTGGTGATTTTATGTAGAGATAATAGTACGAAAAGCTAATAATATGATTCAAAGATCTTACATTAGAAAATACAGATCTATACTTGAAGAAAAGGCCTAAAACCCAAGCTTTATGACACAAGAAATAGAGAATGAACCAGACAGCGCAATTTTCAGAAATCTGAGGCAGTGTTTCATTAAGTTTCAGATCTATAACAGATCAAAGTACAAAATGATAGATATAAATGGGATCTATATGCAAAAATGAATTTTAATTACATTCCCCTTGGGGATCTCAGCTTATAATGAAGGACACTGAATAGATCTGAGATCTACACCATGGATCTGCAGTAAAATTCAGAAATTTCTGAAGAATAATTCACACAGCAGATCAGATTTGAAATAGGACATGGATTTTTTGGCCAATCCATGGATCACCTCAGTGAAGGAAAGGAACCCTTTCACCGAAGATCTCTCCTCCAAACTGCTAGCAAATAAACACTGCAACTCTGCCTGAAAAATAACGCATTTTCTGAAGCTAACTGCGTTGATGAAGTGATGCACACTTTTTCCTCATGCCAAGATGTAATTCTGAAGCTCTAAGCAGCTATTTCACTCCTGCCAATGGTTTAGATGACTTCCCCACTGAAACTGTGCAATAGAATTCTTCAAATATGAATAGATCTGATTCCACTTGCTGCAGCTCTCTAAAAAATGAAGCCCTAATTAGGATTTACGCTATCAAGGGAGGTGAAGCTTAGCCAAAATGCCAGATAGTGGATCAATGCATCACATTCTCCTCCAAGAGACCCTCAAGGAAGGAAGAGGAATTCCTAAGCAGGAAATTCCTCTCTCTCTAGCTAAACAGCCAAGAGAGTTTAGTTGCTCAAGCAATCTCAAAATCGAAATATCATCAACAACCTCTCCTTGAGTCTTTCCCTTCCTTATATAAGATTAGGGTTTGCAAAACCCTAAACTACCTTCATCCATTTGTCCCTTTTTACATGGAGGACCTCCTCATAGGATTGCGCTGATCATCTAGAAGGTTCATTATATCTGGACTGCTTTATGATTTGGTCCTGTTGACCCGGTCAAATATCTTGAACCTGTTTCACATACAAGTGGATTTTATTGAGCAAGCCCTGATTTGACTCTGTTCACATTGGGCATTGATTTATTCTCATGTTTAGGAGTTTTTATTTGTTCTCCTTTACATTTTATTCATAAAACATAAAAATAAAATGACATTGAATATTCCTACTAGCTTGGCCTAGTTAGGAATATTACAGGACATCTGCGTGGTTCATTCGATAAGCCTAGTTGACTTCACTTGCTTGGTTCAATTATGGATAGATAATCGGGCTCATATGGATCTAAATGTACTATGCAAAGAACATGTTAAAATTAACATGGTATCGGAGCACAGGTGAAGGTAAGTCCAAGTCAGAGAAAAATCTATCAGGCCCAAGGGAAAGCTATCAGTCAAAAACATGGAAACAATTTCGTCTCTCTCTACACATGCAGTAATTTCTTCTTCCATCTATGGCAGGAAGGGTCTTGATCTGTGTAAGTTTCGAGCATTAATAACCTCTTTAATATTTTTGAAGCAACTTCTTTATCTCTGCATCCATTTCCTGTGTATTTCTTAGTATCTGGTTTGGTTTCATAATTCCAAGGAGTAGACTTTCGTCCCTCTTAAGGGTATCGTCCCCTTAAGGGTATCACCTTTTATACAAGAATTTCCTCTGTGGCCAATAGGTTCATTGCTGAATAGTGCGTAAGAACTAGGGCTACAGAAACTAGAAAGAGTGATATAAAAGACTAGTCCATGCAAATTCAAATAACTCCCTGCGGCATAATTTCTGAGCAACACCCTTGTATATGTGATTAATATAAATCGATGAACAGTAAGGGTTGTTAACGATCCATTCAGGCTTGTTTGAAAACTTTTTCTTTATATAATTTCAAACCTCATTAGGACTTTATTATTAAGCATGAAAGGTTTGGTGGTATCACATTTCACTGACAGTTTGGCTCTAAAATAAATTGCATGAACAATTGATGATGTTTCTAGAATTGTAGCATAAGCCCTCATATTTGTGGAATATCACTCTAATCCTTGAATTTCAACATATTTTCTATCTTTTGAAGTGACACTAGTACATTTGGCAGAAATTCCGACACTTTTGACCAAATGTCAGAAATTTCCCCAATTTTTTTCAATCCCGCCCGAAACCGTCGCTATACCGACGTCTAAAGAAAAGTGTCACAATACCGACACTTAGAAAAAGTGTTGCAATTGCGACGTTTGGAGGAAGACGTCGCAATTGTGACAATATGCCCCAAAGCATTGCTATTGCGACGACTGCCTCCAAACGTCGCAATTGTGACACAATGTCTAAGTGTCGCAATTGCGACGTTTGGAGGCAACCGTCGCAATAGCGACGATTTGTTTGCGACACAATGTCTAAGTGTCGCAATTGCGACGTTTGGAGGCAGTCGTCGCAATAGCAACGCTCTGGCCGCCGTCGGTATAACGACACTTATATGCAATAAACGACAGTTATATGCCTTTGCAAAAATGGTTGGCTTACAGAGCAGCGCGAGGAGTAGTTAATGGAGGCACCATTGCGATTGCGCATAATTTGGAGAGAAAATAGTAATAATGAGAGAGGCTCCTTTAATTGCATCTTTGATTTGTGAAGGTATGGATTGTCCAGCCTGCAATTCTATGCTATCGAGAAAGCCTCTGGAAACAAGACTGTTGTGAAGATGCCTGGCGAAGAAACGGACATCAGGTTCACGACTGTTGATGAACACATCGTAGTCCAGCGAAGAAGGCACCAAGGAGGGTATTCTCAATGAATGAGGGATGCTGAAATATTAATTTCAACTACCCTGTCCTCTGGCCGCTTTCTAAATCTGTTTGAATGGCTCTGTCAAACAGCCGCTTTCTAAAACTGATGAACAGTCAATTTTGGTTTTGAAATCACAGTCCCTGCACACTTAAAAACAGAGCGCTGTATTGTTTTGGAAACAGAGAAATTTAATAGTAAACGCGGGAGATTTTAATTCAGAAGAATGTGGTCCCACAGACCACAGACCAAATCAGCCATCCACGTGGAAGCAGGTGATTCGATCGCGTTATTTTTTGGCCCACCTGCATTGTGGAATTCCGGACCCGAAACATTATAGGGCGGAATTAATTTGATTTTTGCGTCACAATTTTCCTTCGTACGCAAAGCCAAAAAATGGACCCGAATTTTTATATGGCGTATTCTATGAAGTTTTCGCGTCACAAATTAGGGTGACATCAGCGGGCTATTTTGGAACGCGAATTTGTGATTGAAATCGGGTTTATTTTTTTTGAAGTCCGGATGTATGATATAGTTTTATTAATATTTTGTTATAAGTTTTGTTTCACCGCCCGATAGTTATTTAAACCATTGGCTCATATATAACATATGCACAAATATTTTACTTTGGGCATTTGTAATGTGGGCCCCGAATACTTTAAATAGGTACATATACATTAGACAGTTTAAAAGTTTTGAGGATTGCACCCCCAGTGCAATTGTTTGTTTATAAGATTATATGATACATGTGAGATAAAGGTTTATTATTTATCATATATAAATAAATTTTATCAATATTGTACATTTACACTTTTATGAGGTGATGCTATAAGTAAATTCATAAATATCTCTTTTTAATCCTCATTTTACTCCATGAATATGTTTGGAAATGAAATTTCAATAGATTAATTTTCTCCTAACTTATGTATCATCAATATTGTACATTTACATTCTTAATTTTTAGTTGATGTTATAGGTAAATCCATGAATATCTCCTTTTAATCTTCATTTTACTCCATGAATATGTTTGGAAATGAAATTTCAATAGATTAATTTTCTTGCTATTATATGTTTTACGAAGACATGGTAAGGAATTCTCTCTTGTTCTTCTTAGAAATAATTATATATAATTTATTTATTTATTTCAAAATAGATTAAAAAAATTATATGAGAAAAATTATTAATTCATCAATATGTGTGTGTGTGTGTTGTGAGGAATAATTTCATAGTTCAACTTAATGGTTCATTATATAATCATGTGATCATCACCAATGATATATCTTAAAAAGCAACTGAAAAGCTATGTGTACAAAATCGATGTATACTCTAGAGAGTGGTTCTCATATCACTATGTAAATTGTTGTATGCTACTTCAAAAAAATTATAAGATAAACTGTAATACACATCATATATGCACCATAACAATTGGTGCAGGGTAAAACCCACCTGCCACACCTTTGTACTCGATCCAATTTTCTCTGTCAACTCTTCTAGCTGTGGGAGTTTCCTCCAAGGATAATAATACCCCCAAGGCCTGTTATCACCCTAGTAATTCTCAGGTTGTGGGATAGGGATTTTTGTAGTTAAGAACACCAGGGGTAACCAAGAACCGCTTTGGGAATTCAAGAGATGGCCTTCTTGAACTCCAGAGAGGGATCTCTCCGTATGATTTAGCTTTGTTTTAGTAACATATATTAGGATAGATATGATTGTGTATTTGGGTTTGATTTTAAAAGATTGGTGGGAATAAAGAGATTTCAAGGTAAACCAGAAGGATCTACCAGAATATTGGGCAATGGAGTCAACTCTCTAGGCAAGCAGAACTAAGAAATAAGGCTCAGAGATGAAAATGTGCTAAGGGCAAGATAGGTGACCTTCTAAGGCTATGTATAGGCTTGATTTGATGGAGTGGATGGAATTTGAGCAAAAGGGCACTTAAGAATCCTTAAGATACAGATAAGAAGATTGAAGAAGGGGATCTAACTGGGAACCGTAGAACTGCCCATAAGGTTTTACGAACAGGCTATTACTGGCCTACCATCTTTAAGGATGCCAAAAAATTCGTGCAGGCCTGTGATAGCTGCCAAAGGGCAGGACCCCCTGGGCAGTCTGATGAAATGCATTTGAACCATCAACTAGTGATTGAACCATTTGAATGCTGGGCACTTGATTTTGTTGGCCCTATTAGTCCTCCCTCAAACCAAAAAACATACATCCTAGTTGCAACCGAATATGTCACTAAGTGGATCAAAGCAGAGGCACTTTCAAAAGCTACAGAGGACTCTGTAGTACAGTTTCTTTTCCAAATATTTGTGCGCTATGGTCTCCCAAGGGACATAATCACATATGGAGGACCACAATTTGTAGGTAATAAATTAACTGAAACATTGCAAAACTACCACATTCAGCACAAGATTACAACTCCATATCACCCATAGGCCAATGGCCAAGTAGAGAGCACGAAAAAAGTAGAAAACATTAAAATGCCAACAAGTTTTGAAACAGGGAGCTTATTCTCACTAATCATGTTTAATTTTTCCTTAGTTGATCATTATAGACTAGAAAAACATAATATGAATGAATGTAAACTTTAAAGAAATACACTAAAAACAAGGAAAGAAATGAGACTTATCTTGTCACCACGAGAATCCTTAGCTATGATGTCTCTGATCTCTTTCCAGTTTGCTGCTTTCACTAATTAACTCACCAACTTCAATTTAACCAGCAAATAAGACTATAGTTGTCTTGAGAAATTTTATTCACACTGAATACTACAAATTGTGAAGTATTTATACAAAAAAATGTTTACAAAATATCTTAGGAATTGAGATAATGTTTTAATAAAAAATAGGAAAGAAAACTTAAAAAGAGGGACAGCTGCAAAACAATTTGCAAGCTGTTACCTTTTTACAAGCAAAAATAGAACTGATTATTCTAATTTTAACTGATTGTTGTTGTGCACTTTAACCCTGTATTTTTACCATTTGAGGTAACAGTAAAAAATGAATTTCCAAGTGAATTTCCTGTTTTTTATCCATTAAATTCACAACAGATCTGTGAATTCTTGCCACTTTTCTGCAGAGGGGATCTTCATAGTCTTCAATTTTCTATAACTTTCATCTGCCTCTGTATACTTGGAAAAGTTAGGCTTGATAGTGAACATATGCTTGATCTCATTATCTAAAAAGAATAGATTTTCAAAATACTGAAGAAGTATTTTGCCTGTTGGTGATCCTTGAGGCATTTGTTGTCTGGTTTGCTCTTTTGCATGATTTCTGATTTTTAGATCATAATCTTTCTGAGGCATTAAATTTTCATTCAATGCATGAATATCAGGAAAACCTGCTTCTGACAATGTTTTGTATTTGGCTAAAAATCTTGAGATGGATAAATTCATGTCTTTACACCGGTCCTCTTGATTACTCATTATGTTTCTTTTGTTAAGGACCTTTTTATTTGAAGAATGGTTTCTGTTCTATCAACAATTTTCAATTCTTCCAACTCTTCCCTGGTTTTAATATTTAAAAAATCTATGAGTTGGATTGCTTGGGCTGGTTTATTGTCAATTTCCCTCTTAGTCTTGTCAATCTCTGCACTATCAACTTGAAGTAACTCCCTCTGTTCATAAATTATCTGAATTGAAGGCCGTTGAGAATGAATGCCTTCAATAATTTTGGTCCATAAATGATTTTTTATATAGGCCACTTGATCTGTAAGATTTACTTGTGCTTGCAAAATATTTACCTGTTCTTGTAGTCGATCATCCCTTTGCTCATGTCCTCTAGAAGTAATCAAGGCATCATTTTTGGAATTTTCTAAATTTTTAATAGTGCCTTTCAAACTAAGAATCTCTTTATCTTGGTCTTGTAGTGTGCTCCTCTATGAGGATGAAGAAGAAGAGGCAGAGATTAGAGAAGTAATTGGCACTGCAGTTGGCAGTACTCCTTTCGGTGCCAAGTGTTCTACCAAAGTAGATGGTATAGCAGTGTTTACAGTGGGGATCACTGTAGGAATGACCATTGGTTGTGCTTTTCTTAGTTATTCATTCTCTTTCATTAGAGCTTCTATTTGACTTTCCATTGTTTTTATCTGATCTGTCATTTGATGTACAAGCTACTTTAAATCATCATTCTTTGTTTTTTGCTGTAGAATTTCTTTTTCTTGAGAGTTTTCACTCTGAGGCAACTTCAACTATTTTATAAGAGCAACTATATCCTCATTTTTTTGTTTAATTAAGACTTTTTCCCCTTCAATGTTGGCTGGGTCACCCCCTGCTTCAATCACTATATCTTCTAGTGATTTTATTCTTAAATTATTAGCATACAGTGAGGCTTTGTCCAACTTCATTTGATTTTGGAGGTTGAGCACTATTTTCTCAAGCCTAATTGATTTCATAGTTTTACTGACAATTTTGGAATATAGCATTTCAGTATTGCTCCTATGAAATTCAATTTTATCTAATTCATGAATGGCATCTGCATCCAGTTCAAGATCTGTTTTGGAATAATCTGCCACTGATTTTGGCTCAGCCACTGTAGGCTTCAAGAATGACATTACCAAATTATTGGATGAATAATCAAATTTTGAAAGAAGCCTGTCTTTGTTTCCAGGCTTTTCCTTAAGAAATCTAGAATGAGCTTGATTCTTGAGCTCTTCATTCTTCTCTTTAATCTGTCTGAATCTGATCTGAATCTCTGACTCTATATTGTCAGTTTCCTAAGAAGGAGGCAAATCAACAGTAGCCTGGTTTTCCTTCATGACTGTATCTTTTTGTTGTGTTCCAATTTTCACATTTTGAAGCTCTTTTAATGTTTGAGTGACTATTCTTGTTGCTTCATCATTTATATCAATATTTACAACCTTATCCTTTTCTTCTTCTGTTGACTTGCTTCTTTTACTATAAGGAGTTCTGAATTTTATGTCCTCAATAGTCTCAGCTATGAAACTATCTCCTTCTCTGTCTCTTTTATGTACATTATCAGTATCTTTGCTTGTAGAAGCCACCTGTGTTTGTTCAATCTGTTTGCCTTTGCCACTGTCTACCTGTATTACCTATACTACCTGTGAATCATCATCAAATAGGGTGTTTGGCTCCCTTTCAATTTTATTTAAATATCTTTTAATATGGGGCTTAGGATCATGCAAGTAAACAGACAACTTACATTTTACCCTTGTTGCACTCAAAATACCTTGTGGGTCATACTTCCATGTAAAACTACATGGGAACTTATACTCTTTAAGTTTGACATTTATCTCATTGGCAGCTTCTCTGTTATTCACAATGAATGGCCCAATTTGATTTTTCAGCTTAAATTGGGTCTTTTTCTTGAAAACTATGAAGTTGATTTCATCTACATTCAATAGTTGTCTCAGATATTCTAAAGCAAATATTCTTGTAGTAACAAATCTGGGTAACTTATATGGGGCCAGGGATGAGCCATACACTCTGATTTCTGTATGATTTTTATATAAATACCAATCTCCAGTTTTGTAGCTCTCTGATAACTGCAGAATTCTTCTTGTCTCATCATTGATCCTAAGGATCTCCTCTTTTTCCAAGAGATACATAGCAGGGGCTATAAATGAGTCATTGAAATCTGTAAAACTATACTCTTTGTTCCATTTCCTTAGAATAGATGACCAAAATACTACTGATAGAACTTTTCCTTCTGCATCCACTTTCTCACATTCAATTGGAAACTTATCTGTTTGATAATATAGGAAGAGGTGGAGTAGATAAGAGGAGTATTTGAAAACTCCTTCTTTTGGTAATCTGGATAACTGATAATGCATACTTTCAGCAATAAATCTAGCAAAATTGAACTGAATGGATGGTGATTGACCAGGGCTTAGAGTTGACAGAAAACCTAGGATAGCCACATCAGTGAATTCATCGCTGGCGTATCCTAGTATGAAGGAGAGCATTGAGACAATATGTCTAGTTTCATCTGGGAAATCAGCGGTGTCGAAAGGAGGATTTAACTTAGGAATATCAACTTGATTTGGACAAAAATTCTGGTATATTTTGAATCTAGTATTGAACTCCAAGTCAAGATATAGTTGGGTTAAATCTTCTATTGAAAGGGAAGCAGAATTTGGGTCATGATTCATTTGTAGCATGGAATTTATCGACTCTTCAGTGATGTAAAATAGGATATCTTTTTCTTTGTTTACAATACATCTTTGTTCTGGCATATAATAGGCTTGGCATAATCTGATGAAGTCAAGAACAGAATGAGTGAGAGGGACAATATATCTAGGCAGTTTGGATTCCCAAATTGGAATATCTTTGTCACTCTTTTCCACTGATTTTCCATAGCACCAATTATAGACATCAAGCAGGTTAAATTCTACATTAGGGTCTAGTATTCTATATTCCAGATCAACTAAAGGGTTGTTCTCTAGAGAAATGACTAGAGGCTAGATTGGTCTGACCACTTCTGTAGAATCAGCCGTGAGTACAGGAGTTGGTTTTTCGATTTTGAAGGACATAGGCTGAGGAATCTTTGCAGAAGACTTCTTTTGAGATTTTGGGCCTCCATTCTTGGGGGTTACCTGTTTCTTGGTCATTTTTAATAATGAATGAAGAAATCTTAAACGGTTTGTTAAGTTCCTTTACGAGAAACAGGGGTTTCTTGGCGAATTTCTACTGAAAATGGGGTTTCTGAGCAGGGTTTTTAGGAAATGCAAGGAATTTAAAGCTCAGAACGTGTATTTAAAATCGATTTCAATAGCAAAATGGACCATGGTATGGAAAAAACTATGAGAAAGGGAAATTAGGGATTCCAGGGAAATTTTGACAGAATTTCCCCTGAAAAATGGACACTTTTTTGTAGTAACTTTGGTAATTATTTGAAATCGACAGGAATTTTGAAATCTCAAAGGGAAAATTCAAAGAAAATTACCTGGAGAACCAGCGGAATTCGGTTGAAGACATTGCAGAGGTGCTCAGTCTTCAATTTTTTGAAAATGGCTTCGCAGAGGACAATGTAGTACTTTGTAATGGAAATTCAGGGCAATGGGCATCGAAAAATGGTACTGGTAGGTTGAAAATGGCTCTGCAAAGTTTCTCAGGGTTCAAACGGCGTGATTTTGAGGAAAAACGGTTCTGCAATGGTTTTACAGGTTTAAAGTGAAAAGGTGAAAATTTGAATGAAAAATTTAATTTTAATGTATTAAACGATGGTAAAACCATAGTTAAATGACATTAAACTCGGGTTAAATGGGTGAGGTTTAGGGAATACCGCCAGTGGTATTAGCGAGGGTAAATGGTGGTAAGAAAAAACTCGCTTTTCGAACGCGATACAACGTGGTGGCGACACGTAAGTGTGGGTGGTTTGGAAAAACCACCCATTTCGTGCGACTTTGCCAAAACATCAAAAGATTACTTTATGAGTACGAAATTGTATTAGCGCCGTCGGATCTGGATTCAACGAACGAACGACCACGATCAAAAGGAAAGGTGCGGGGAAAAGGTAAGTTATCGGGTTCACTTTGGGCCATTGATCTTGGGAAACCATCGCTATACCGACATTTAGAGAAAAGTGTCGCAATACTGACACTTAGACAAAGTTTCGCAATATAGACATTTGGAGGAAGACGTCACAATTGCAACACTATGCCCCAAAGTGTCGCTAGACGGCTGCCTCCAAATGTCGCTATTATATGTTTTACGAAGATATGGTAAGGAACTCTCTCTTGTTCTTCTTAGAAATAATTATATATAATTTTTATTTTTTTTCAAAATAGATTAAAAAAATTATATGAGAAAATTTATTAATTCATCAATATGTGTGTGTGTGTTGTGAGGAATAATTTCATAGTTCAACTTAATGGTTCATTATATAATCATGTGAGCATCACCAATGATATATCTTAAAAAGCAACTGAAAAGCATGTGTACAAAATCGATGTATACTCTAGAGAGTGGTTCTCATATCACTATGTAAATTTTTGTATGCTACTTCAACAAAATTATAAGATAAACTGTAATACACATCATATATGCACCATAAAAATTGCCATACAACTAATTTGTTTTAGGATACATGTGGCATTCTAGGGGTAAATTCTATATGATGTGTATATCAATCTATTAGGTGTTGGTAAGTTTTGAGTATCTAAGAAATGATAAGGAATATCCATACATCATGATCTTATAATGTGATTATAAATTGTGTCTATAATTTCCATAAAATGTATAAATGATTTGTTTAAAAAAAATCAACACAATCAACCCTAAACAATGCTCATGATGTGGAATTTCATTGGCAAAACCAAAATGATGGTCACATGTCCCATTTCTATGGTAATGGTGATCATATATATGTTGTAGCGACACTTGATGAGTAATTAAATAAATCTCAGAGTGTGACTCATTGTGCCATATTTTTTAAAGCATGATTTGTTTTCCTAGTTTTTACTAATTTGTTAACATATTTTATTCATTTGGAAAGCTAATTAATGATGCTTTAAGTAATTAGGACCTAATGAGAGATCATATTCACATCTTCACTGAAATATATTTGGTAATTGTAGTCACTATATGGACCGCACATGCATGATACTTAAGAAAAATTGAAATATAAACTATAATACACATCTTATATCTGCCATAACAATTGTCATACAACTTATTTACTTCTAGATACATATGAAATACTTCAAGTAAATGCCATATTATGTGTATACCAATATAGTAGGTGTTGGTAAGTTATGAGGATCTAAGAAATGATAGGGTATCCACACATTAGTAGTGCCCTGGTGAATTTTTTGCATAATTTTCTATTTATTGTAATTTTGTTGCCTGGATTTGTTATAGATTTCAAATAATATATGCAATTATCTACCAATTGTTCTTTATAAAGAAGAAGTACAATAAGTAGTCACCTAAAAGTGAGCCATGTGAAAATATTGGTAACATGAGTAACCTGGTAAGCTGTAAATGAAAAGTGAATAACCTCCACTCACCAACAAGTGGCAGGTAGGGTTGGAATTTGGATTTCTCTTTACCCATCACACAATTTTTTTGACGTTTTGGTCATTATTTTTCTAGTCAATAAATGTTACGTTTAAAATTTTGCACTTCATTAATGACGTTCTCGTAATAAATTAACCCTTCACCAATAAAAGTTTGATTAAAAAAATTGAATGCTCTTCCATTTTCTTTGGATTTTGGAGTGTGATATATCTGTGTCATGGACTTTTAATACCTAAAGTTTCAAGAGAAATAACTGATTCTTTTCAAACTAATATTTCCTCAATATATGCTATGATCTACTAAAACTTACTTCAAAAATCATGTAACCTTCCAATATAAAGAAAAAAACATGAACGAGCTTTCCCTAAATTGCAATAAATTTATGTTTATTATTAATATTGCATAATCTGTCTTATAAAAATTGCATAATCGGACTAAGAAAGGTAACTTGAATATCAATCTAATAAACCTCACTTCCATGATTAAAAAAACACCCCCACCTTCTCAGTGGTCCCATCATGGTCCACCTATTGAAAAACAACCAACAAATATTATTTTTTATATATTTTTGCATGGCCATTGGACAATGATTTACTATGGTTTTCCTACTAAATTCCAATGGATGATTATTCAAAAATATTGAGAATTAGTTTAGTATCAAGGCATAGCCAAGAGTCTTACTGGATAATTATAGATTACCTCTCCATTGGATGATTGTACATTTTTCATCTACTTTTTCACGTGAGTTTCAGTTGATGCTAGATCTTTGCCTTCTATTTCTTTAGTGAAGCTAAGAGTTAACTTTGATCTTACATTAATAACTATAATTGCATGAATATCCATGCTTTTATACTTCCCCACTGTGGTCAATGTTGATGTATGGTTTTGGCCCATTGATCTTACAATTAACCTCACTATTCATATTCACTTTTCTCCAGTTCAGCCCAATAAAATAAGGAAAACAGAAAATGAAGTCCTGATTTTTCTTTCCAGTGCTCCTACATAATACAAATACTCTTAAAAACCAATTAATATATAAATTGTCATCATTCATGCTAAAATCAATTTGAATTTTTTTAATGAATCTGCTTACAATTAATAGATTACATTGCTCACAGAATAAGAGATAATTTAGAACTATGATTTCACAATAATAAATTACTGGGCTCCCACAGGGCGATGAACTTGGTCGGATGTGACCCTTCTGCAGCAGCTCCTGAATCTGCCTCTTGATTTCATCGTTCTCCATAACAAAGCGCCGATAGATCGGTCCATTGGGTAGCGGCGCACCTGGGGTCAAATCAATCGGGTGCTTGACCTGACAGTGTAGAGGAACCCCTATGGGTGAGGTGAAAATGTCCCCATAGTCCTCCACAACCTTATCCATTTGTTGTTGTCGTGCAGAGGAGCCTTGTCTGGAGTTCGTGGCCATAGTCTTCTTCTTGCCCTGGGGGCGGATCATCAGGAAAACAAATTTCCTGGTTTGGGAAATGAGCTTACTGCATTGTTTTGCAGTAACCAAAGAGATAGTAGCAGGAGGTGGTACCTCTAGTATCTTGTACACCTTATTTCCCAAAGTAACAATAACAGCACGACGCCGAGACTCATACACCGCATGACGCTTCCACAAGTATGGTTGTCTTGATAATACATCAGAAACATCAATAGGAACAAAATCGCATAATACCTCATCCGTGAAGGGCTTGATGCTATAGGGAAGGCGGCACTGCTGGCTGACGCAGAGATCTCGTCCTTGGTGAAGCCACCCGATGGTGTATGGATGTGGGTGAGCTGTGGTTGGCAAGCCCAACCGCTTCACGTCATCTGTCGAAATGAGGTTATTTTGGCTCCCATTGTTGACAATGAACTGTACCGAGGAGTCCTTTACCCACATCTGGGAGTGGAAGAGATGTTCCTCCTCCTCTAGATCTTCTGGTTCCTCCTTCTGGATCTTTGTAGTGGCAACAGTGGCATTGGGCTTTGCATCAATAATCTATTTCCCTTTGTCATTCCCCTTTTCAAGTTCTGATTCAGAGTCGGAGTATGCATCTGACTCAGAAGCCCGCATCTTGGCCACTAGGGACTGCTTGGCCCGACACTCACTTGTGTTGTGAGTGGAGCTCTTATGGAACTCACACCACTTTCCTATGTCCTTCTTTGGTTTTGCGGTGTTGTTCTTTTCTTGTGGCTTCGACAAGTTGTCCTCAGTCACCATGCCTTGGCTTTGTCCGTTGTTTTGCGGTTTGGGAGCACCTTTCCCTTGCTTTTGATTCGCAGATCCAAAGTCTCGCTTCTTCTGTTTGAATTTCTGCTCAATCTTGGCAGGCATAGAGGTATCTTGCGTGCAAAGGAGGGTGCTGAGACTCCATTACCTCCTGCGATGTCTCTGTCACGGACACACTTGCGATACTTCAGCACCCGATGTTTCTCTACGAATGCTTTGATGCAACTTGGTCATGGAGTGCTGGAGCGATTCGTCAGCTCATGCACATCTTGATCCCTTTGTTGCCGCAGCATGGTCCATTGTATGTACTTGTCCTCATAGCTCCCCACGGGATAGTATTGTTCCTTGACGGCGTCTCGGAAAGAATTCCAAGTGGGTACGACTGAGAACAGAGAGGGGTCTGTCTCGTCCTTTTTCTCACAGTGGGTTTCCCACCAGTCCTTGACATGGGGGGCAGCTTTGAGGAGTGAAAAAATAATCTTCTCCCTATTGGAAAAGTCATGAACCGAGAAATATCCTTCTCATAGATTCAACCATCTATCTATGACATCTGCATCTATTTGACCCTCAAATATGGGAATGTCAAAATTTACTTGTACCTTAAAAGGAGTCTTACCTCCAAAGTGGCTGCTGGATGCAGATGCGCCACTGGTGGGCAGCCGTTGAAGGATCTGGCCAAAGTTATCCATCATCGTGTTCCTTTGTTTTTCGAGGGCCTCCTTGAGCAATATTTTGATAGGTTCTCCTACTCCCTCATCTTTATTTTCGTCCCCCATGGGCGACCGTTGGGGTTTGCGAGGCTGATCTTACAAAGGTTCCACCAGATCGAGCCCTAACTCCTTATACCCTGACCTCGTTGGGGACATGCAAAGAAGGATCGAGAAAAAGCAGACCACTTTGATACCATTGATCCGGATTTATGCAGGAATGCAACAGAATAAACACATAACCATAAATATAGAGATGCAGCGGAAATAACACTTCATTTTATTAATATCAAAGAACTGAAATTTGCTTACAGACATAATGGAAATAAAACTAGCTAAGGCGCTGGTAGTTATCTCTTAGGAGAGATGTGGTGGCTACAGCCCTCTGAACTGAGTTACAATGAGGCTCGAGAGCCTATTTATTATTGAGAAACAATGGAGAACCCTAAACATCCAAAAACATAACCCTAGGAGATGAAGCGCCAAAACTATGGGCCCCGTTTCGGTAAATTGGTGTTTCAACTTCCCAGGGACGTAACTTTGGCATACTATCTCTGTTTGACACACATGATACATCATTAGAAAGATCTATCCGAGGAATAAAAATTTCACCACAAATATCATTCCGAAACGGAATGATATAGAATGATATTTGTTGGAGGCGCGATGCCCAAAAAATGTCGTTTAGGGCCTCAAAACGGCTCCGGAAGTTCAGGACCCAAAAAACAGCTAAAAATAGTAAGTTGTGCCGAAACTGAAAAGCTGAAAGAGACAATGGTGGGGCCCCAAGTGGAATAGGCGGGTGGCCACTAGTATCCACCTAGATCATTGAGTGAGCCAAAAAAGTAACTTTCCTTACTTTTTGAGTACAACCTTGCAATTGTGAAGAGGACTAGTGTTGCAAAATTATTGGTAAGTGGAAATTAAAGGGCGTAATAACGTTTTTGAAAAAATTTCAAACGTCAAAATTAAGTCTTCTATCCTTCCTAGCACCTCATGGAAAATGGGAATCCGCAAATTCTAGTCGTAAAATATGTGCAAAATGCCTTATGACGGGAAAAATGGAGGACTGGTCTTATGCTGCTACATGAGTTAGGGTTTCATGTGGCAACAGGGAACCTTGTATAGTTTTTCAAGGATAGGAAAGGAGAATATTGTCAGTTAATCATCACATGAAACTTCATCACCATTTGAAAATTGTGTCCTAATTTGAAACAATAAGACTACCTAACTATTTCATTATTTAATTTTGATTGTGTAATACAAAAAAATATCCTAGATAACTTAAATAATGTAAGCACTTTTGCAAAAATTTAGTGGAGAGAACCTTCAATTACATTTATTTTGAAGTTCCACTTGCATTTTAAGCCATTTTAATTAGTCTTTCATGGCTATTCTAGTAAAAATTTCAACCTCTTGTAGAATTTTTTTTGTCACTTGTATTAGAAATGAAAAAATCAAATGTAAATAAAAATGATTTGAAACGCTAAAATTCAACTGCGTGCTACATAAAAATTATTTTTTTAAAAACTACATTAACGTCTGATATCACGCACGTATTCGCCCTCAGCTCTTGCAGAACAACATTTGCCCTCAGCATTCGCCCTCAGCTCTTGCAGAATAGTATTCACCCTCAGCATTCACCCTCAGCTCTTGCAGAACAGCATTCACCCTCAGTTCTTGCAAAATGGTAAGTTCTTACTGCAGGCCCCTCCTCCTGTAGTAGGGTTGACCCTATTTGGGTTTTTTTGGAGCCTCTGAGAATACAAAGGTTGTGATTGATTACGGGGCACTGGCTATATTTGTGGAACTTCTTACCTCTGGGAATGATAATGTTCGAGAACAGGTAGCACGTTCATTTTAGAGGCATAAAATTATTCTTCCCAACTATATTTATACGTCTGTAATTTTGGAATTTGATTTAAAAAACTACTACCCAACTTTGAGTTCAACTGGTGTTTGTGTAAGGCTGTTTGGGCTTTGGGAAATATTGCTGGAGACTCTGCATCATTTAGGGATCTTGCCCTCAGTCATGGAGCTCTGAGGCAGGTGCTTTCCCAGTTGAATGATACTGCCATAATTTCAATGATAAGAAATGCTACATGGGCTCTGTCAAATTTTTGCCGTGGTAAACCCCAACCACTATTCGAATAGGTAAGTAGAATACATTTTCTACCTCTTCTTCTTAGTTCATAGATACTGAGGATTTTTTTTATAGATCTTGGTGCTTGGTAGATTTGGACGTAATATGGACCTAGGCGCTTGTTCATTACAATGACTTTGTCATCAGGTTTTAGAAAATGCTCAGAAATTTAGGTTTCACAAGGGGATTACCCTTGCTTGCAATTATCGATTATCAATCACATTCAAAAAAATTCTTTTGTAGCATTGCTAAGCTTGTTGTAGGTGAATTTCCG